>CM046885.1:15182773-15223154 GCA_025688845.1 Cucumis hystrix | reverse complement strand
TTCCATTTTCTTTCCTTGTCAATGATTGTGGATTCTATTATTTATAGGGGTATCTGTATGACTTTTGGGGTATATGTATGATTTTTGGTAGGAATGTAATGAAATACCCCAAAATCCTTTTTATCAATGGTACGAATTAGGTTCTTCACATGTTTCCATAGTTTGACTTCAACGAATATCCTCACGTCCCAACGTCGTTCGTATCACACTTCTTCTCTCACCACCACTAAAAATGCCAAAACAAATCCATGAGATCAAAGACTTTCTTCTCACTGCAAGAAGAAAGGATGCCCGCTCGGTCAAAATCAAGAGGAGCAAAGATGTAGTCAAGTTTAAGGTTAGCTGCTCCAAGTACCTTTACACGCTCTGCGTCTTTGACTCGGAGAAGGCTGAAAAATTGAAGCAGTCTCTTCCCCCAGGTTTGAGTGTGCAAGATCTTTGAAGAAGTAGTGAGCGAATTTTGGAGATTTACATGGAAAAACAAGGGCTGAAGGAATCGTTTGCCAAATATTTTTCTTTCTTATTCTCAATCATCTGATGTGTTGAATGTTCTGATTTTTATAAGGACGGTTGTTCTTGTCACGAGTAGAAGTTGGATTGAACTTTTAGTGTTTCTTAAATTTTATGAATCGTTCTCAGATTTTGAACTGCAAGAGATTTGTTCATCATTGAATCATAGTTTGACTTCAACAAATTTGAAAGAAATTGTAAAATATGTCTTCAAAAAGACGAGGAAAGGAATTTCACATTTTTTGAATTTAGGGTTGTATTGTGTTAAATGTGTTCTAAAGTTGTGAATTCTTTTCAAGACAAGAGACAGAGTAACTTTAGGAGAATCCAAACTCTACGAGACAAGGGACAGTTAGGCAAATCGGGTGTTCGTAAAAACACCTTTAAGTCCCTTTGTTCTTTGTCTTGTTTGTAACTTCATAAAAACCCAAGTTTCACATGACAAATGCCTAAACTTTACAAGACAAAGAACAATGAGTATGAGAGGGGTGTGATAGTATTCTTACTAAATAGTTGATGGATTAATCATCAACAAAAAAAAGCTTCTTTTGAAAAAAGTTTCAAATACCTCTAAATTTTTCCATTTCAATTGGATCCCACAAACCAATCTCATCATAGAGGATAGGAAGGTCTCTGACGGTGGTATTCCAATTCGATGGTTTGCACAAAAGTAAGTTCTCTGCCATAGAAGAAAACAATTTTTGCTACTGTTATTTTGGGATTCCAAAATTAAATTGAGTAATAGTTATTTAAATCTTCCACTACCATGAGGCTTTAACTCTTCAAAATCTTCGTCATGTTCGGCCAAGACACAAGGCATAAAGCTTTTGGGTAACTTTCAAGTTTCTACTATCATTTTTCATAATCAATTCATTTCATGATGTTTCCGTTGAAAAGATATATTTAACAATATGTCATTTGAAACTAAAAGCAACATAGAAGCAAAATATGATATACAATGTACAATATATAGTAGATTGATAGAACAATATCACTGTCTATCTAGATAAATAGTGATAGACTTTTATATATAAGTAACATTTCACAATTTTTATAATATTGATAAATAAAAGGAAAATTGTCAAAAATGACAAATTTAAAAAAAGATTTATAACATAACAAAATCTAGGATTTATCAATGATAGACACTTCAATCATGCATAGACAACAATATAAGTATATCATTCATAAAATTTAAAATTTTGCAATGTTATAAATATTTTAATTTATTTTATATAAATGTTTTTTCAAAAATTAATTTACAATATTTTTTTTTTCTTTTTCGGGAAAAGTTGGAAAACAAAGCTCAAATAAACACTAACACGAAGCATCGACGCATACACGGTAGGTATTATAACTATAATGCAAATGAATCCTCAAAGAAGAACCAACGGTGATGAGAACCAATTCCTGAACCCATCCACAGCCATCATCATCGCCAACCTCGAGAAATATGGGTAAGGCAGAAGGATCCAATCCGCCTCCGCCACCCTATGCCAAAGTCCATCCCTCAAATGACCCCGACGTTGATCACAATTCATATTCTCTCGAGAAATTCAGACTTTACGAAACCAGAGCGGTAACCTCTACACTTTCACTCTGTCATTATCTATCATTAGAAAGCACAAATGCAATTCCATTTCACTGTTCGCCTTGAGGGAATTAGTTCAAGACATAATTGATTGCCTGGGTAGTGTGTCAAAACAATCATTTATTATTTTAAGGTTGTTTTTCCGCATTTCTCATAAGCTTGAGAGCGAGTTAAAACCTTAATTCTAACCAGCATGAGAAGCTGATTGTTCCCCGGTTTTAATTTTGTTTTATTGCATCGAGTTTTCCTAAGCAGAGGTATTATCTGATTGGGAGCGATCGCTACAAGAAATTCTTCCGAGTGTTGAAGATCGATCGCTCGGAACCATCGGAACTCAATATCAGTGAAGACCCGGTAGTGTATTCCCTGCAAGAAATCAGGAACCTCCGTCAGCGAATTGCTGAAGGGAATCGTGCTACAGGGGGGTTAAACCCGGTTACAAAGGCTTTTGGTATTGCAGGTTGATGATGCTTCTCCTTTTATGTGCCAATTCATCCTCGAATCTCCTCGCACTTTTCTATAATTTTGTGAAATGTTTAATGCTTGTAGGTTGCATTAAATGTTTGGAGTCTTATTATTTGATTTTGGTTACCAAGCGTCGGCAAATTGGATGTATATGCGGTCATGCAATATATGGTATAGATGAAACCCAACTGATTACAGTTCCTCACGTCTCCGTCCAGACTGATGTAGCACATTCTAAAACTGAGCTGAGGTAAGTTTAAGTTGCTCTTGTGGTACTGGTGCAGATATTTCAATCTTCATGTGTTTTTATTTATTTTTCTCTTTTTCTGTGGGAGATGTGTGTGCGCGTGTGTCTGTGTGGGGGGGGGGGGGGGGATATGGGGATACAAACGATGTAGAGTAAGTAGGTGTTTGTAGTTAAATAATTCACTAATTGGACCCTACAAAATCTAGTCTTTTAGTTTTTTGAAACGAAATCGAGCATCTTTATTAATATAAATGAAAGAGACTAAAGCTCAAAGTACAAGAGACATATACCAAGAGGAAAAATGACTAAAAGAGTACAACAAAAACCGAGACAAGAGAGAACATAAAAAATTTCAACGAGCTGGTTAAGACCTTCTAGAACTTGAGCAAAACAAGAAGAAGAAAATACAAAGCAAAGCGAGAAAATTTCAACAAGGAGCTCCAAATCAGCTAAAATCTTAATCCAAAACGATCTTACTTGAACAGGATCTGTTCTATAGGTTGTACGCCTGTGTCCTTGAGTTCTAAGGAGACCTAGGTTGTACACCTGTGTCCTTGAGTTCTAAGGAGACAAGAACCTAAGTCTGGTGGATGAGTTTCTGCCCTGTGACTAGAGGTGATTAATGGCTCACTATATCCTTGGACTAGTGGCTGTGGAGGATCGTTCTTGGCTGATAGCTCCTGCTGAGATGGTTGCAAGGCAGTCTGAAATGGCTTAAAAAATGAATGGAAAGGAGGACACTAATACAAGATAACCAACTAAGCTCCTTCAAGCTTGATTTAAAAAAACAAACGTTTTCCCTAGAAGACTTGCTGAAATCTTCCATCTCACCGAAAAAAACTGAAGATGTACTATTGAAAAAGCCTATCAAATTTCCAAACTTCGAACAGAATTCTGAAAGGAAGAAAGAAAGAAATACAAAGAAAGAGGCCAAGTGTGAATTGAGTTATTGTACCTCTAACCTCATCGAATTCAAAGCCAGCCCACCCTTGTGAACGGGAGTTGCTCAAAACTCTTCCCATTATTTTACAACACTCCTTATTGTACAACCAACTATTGCAAAAACAAAAGGGGGAAGGTCCCCACTCGAATGATCCAACTTCTGATAGTAACAAAAAATGATCAGAGAACAACTTTACTTGCCTTGTTACTCTTGTGCAATCAAGATTTCGGCCCATTCTTGTAATATGAAGAACCTGTCAATGAGGGATCTTGAGCTTATGTTACCATCTCTGACCCAAGTGAATCTCCCATTGGCAAGAGGAACCTCCAACAGATTGTACTATGAGCTTTTGTCTCATTGTTTATTTATTAATAAATGAGGCTATTTCCATATAGACAAATTAATTGCATTTGTTGCCGTGTTTATTTGCAGGTATAAAAAGCTTTTATCCAGTGTGGATTTGACAAAAGATTTTTTCTATAGCTATACCTATCCAATAATGCAAAGTTTGCAAAAGAATGCCATGTCAACTGCTGCAGAAGGAATGCCATACGATAACATTTTTGTTTGGAATGCTTATTTGACTCGAGCTATTCGATCACGATGCAATAATACTGCATGGACCATAGCATTAGTTCACGGACATTTCAAGCAGGTATGCAAATGCAGCTCCTTGCTCTTAACATCTTTTGGGTGTTGTGCAGTTTCATTATCTTTAAGGTTGTTAGTTCGAAGACCTAATGTTATATCGTCCCTTTAGGGACGGTCGATAAAATTGGAATGAAAGACCTAATGTTATATTGTCTCTCCCTCACAAATTTCTATTGTACTTTGAGCATTATACTCATTTTTCTCCCTTCAATACATTCAACCGACCATGTACCTGCTTGTTCCATTTCTCAAATTTTAAATGAATGTATTTGTTATTTCCTCTCCATTTAATATTGATTTCCACTTGTTGAGCCTTCATATATCGAGCCCACAAGATAGGAGTGTTGAATGATATATAATGAAATTTATCTTCACCCACTAGCTTAAGCTTGTCAATTGGTGATTTAAGATTTACATTAACATTCATCTGTTATATTTTTTTTAAAAAGGAAACGATGATTTATTAAAGAAAATGAGGCGAAGCTCAAAGACCGAGCTCAAACGAATCTCATTTACATAGGTTGTACAAAAAGGAAACATTCATTTATCATATTAACTGCTTGAACTTTCATTGCTGTTTTGGTATTAGTTACTGTTTCAGATTGATTGCCTCCATCATCATATTTAGAACTCATGTTGTTGTACAACCTACTTAACAAATCTTGTTTAAATAGAGGAGATTTATGCAAGTGTAGCCTCACCTAGGCACATTTTTGAAAGCTTTAATACTTTGCTTATGCTATTACTTGCAAGGGGTGGAGCTCAATTCCGTCAGTGAGCTTTTTCTTATTTTGTTGTTGAAGTTTGCCTATTTTGTTGGTAAGGAGGAAAACTCATGGGTTTTTAGGTTTATTTTTGGGAAAATATCAATTTATACCCTTGAATTTTGGGGTTGTATCAATTAAACACCAAACTTTTTCTTTCTTTTTTGATATATGTGAGTGTCCGGGCCAACTTACGCGCACCTCGACTAATCTCACGGGACAACCTGCCTGACCCTATAACATTTGGGTGTAAAGGAAACTCGTAGGAAATTAATTCCTAGGTAGGTGGCTACCACGGATTGAACCCACAACCTCTTAGTTAGATATTGAGACTATGTCTCCCTTTTTACCACTAGACCAACCCATGATGGTTAAACCCTAAACTAATAATTGTATCAATTTGAACCCTGAACTTTGGAGGTTCTATTAATTTAAACCCTAAATCAATCCTTGGTTACTCATCTATCTTTTGCTTCTCCCATTGATGTTTCTCTATTTAGAGGGCTTTGGAAAACTAAGAGCCCTAAAAGAGTCAACATATCCGTGTGGATTATGCTTCAAGGGAATTTAAATTGTGCCTCTTCACTGCAAAAAATGCTTCCCTCTCATTGCCTATCTCCACATATGTGGCATCTATGTTGTAAGAATCAAGATGATCTTCAGCACCTTTTTTTCGAGTGTCCTTATGCAGTGAATTGTTGGTGTAAGCTGCTGCAAATTTTTAATTTTAGATGGGTTTTTTATGGCAGCTTTAGTGGTAATGTACTACAAATTCTCTTTGGACCAAATTTAAAGAAAACCTCATCAATACTATGGCACATGTGAAACCAAATTTAAAGAGTCAAGGCTTTATTAGTAGAATTATGGTTTGAAAGAAATCAACGTGTTTTCCACAATACGGTTTCAGTATGGTCCGTTCGATTTGAGTATGTCCGTTTAAATGCTTCATCATGGTGCTCCATGGTCAAAGGATTCCAGGATTACTCCACACAGACATTCATCTCAAAAAGCAAGCCTTTATTGTTTAGTCATCTAGAGTCCAGCTAAGCAGAGTTAGGAAAGGGCCCTGTTTTTGCCTGGTTTAGATTTGTCTTTTAGTCTTCTGTTCATGATAGGATGCTGATGTAAAGGTCTTAGGTTTTTTACCACTTTTATTAGCTCTATGTCATTTCACTTCTCTTTTTGTTTTTGGATATGATGAGGATGCTAAGGGGGTGTCAACTTAGTTGAGATGTTTGGATGCGTCTATTGATCCCTAGTTCTTTAATTCCTCATTGTATAACCCTCTTGTACTTTGAGCCCTGCCTCATTTTTTAATAAATGAGTTTTATTTCCTTTTCAAATTTTTTTTTAAACCCTAAACTAATAGTTGTATCCATTTAAATTTTAAACTTTCATAAATGCATCAATTTAAACCCTGAACTTGCATACATGTATTAATTCAAACCCTCAAATTTTATAAGTGTGTTCAAGTAAAATATAATGGAGGGTTTAAATTGATACACTTATATAAGTTCAGGTCTAAATTGATACACTTGGAAATGTTTGGGGTCTAAATTGATACAATTATTAGTTTGAGGTTTAAATTAATTCAACCCCAAAAAAAAGTAGAGAATCCAGAAGATGAAATTACGGACTTTGACTCAGTCACCAGTGTAAGTAGTGCAGAATTTGAACTAGCTGAGGAAGAAGATTTTCAAACAGAGACAGTGATTCTAGAGGATAGTGACCCTCTCGGTCCAGATTTCATTAAACTTTTTTCCTCCCTAGAGAAAGAAATTTTGTGCACGCCAGCAAGCATCTTTCCCCCTCAAGAATTGGTTCCATTCTTAGCAGCCTGTGAAATTGAATTGATATAAGGCAGAGGCAGCAAGGATGAAGATTATAATGGAACACTAGAGGAATCATGGGACAATCAAAACAGTTGGCTATTAAAAATCTTTTGAAGAAGTTAAATCCAGATATAGTATTGATTCAGGAGACCAAAAGAAAAGAAATTGATAGCTGCATTATAAAGGCATTATGGAGTTCAAAAGGAATTGGCTTGGAACTTGTGGAAGCTATTGGCAGATCAAGAGGTTTGCTGATTATTTGGGATGAATCTAAGCTGTCGATCATCAAGGTTCTGAAACGAGATTACTATCTATCAATAAAATGCAGCACAATCAATAGGAAAATATGTTGGATTTCAAACATCTATGGACCCACACATTATCGAGATAGAAATCAAATTTGGCCAGAGTTGTCTAGTCTTTCAGTACTCTGTACAAGAGCTTGGTGTTTGGGAGGGGATTTCAACATCACTCGAAAGGTTCAAGAGAGATTTCCAGTAGGAAGATTAACAAGGGGAATGAGAAATTTAATAAATTTATTAGAGAGTCAAAATGATGGAACCGTATTTAGATTGTAGTAATCTTTATTGATAATACTCCTTCAATGGTAATACAAGTTGGAAGTATCTCCTTCTGTATCTTCTCTTTCAAAGATGCACAGAAGTCTCTAGTGTTTCCTCACTATGATCTTTCTTTTTTTTCCTTCTACCTTAGTTTCTCCTTTTATTATAGCCATACTAACTAACTTCTTAACTACTAACTACTGCTAACTACTACGTAACTTCCTGATTGACTGTTTATTGTAAACAGTCTTCTAACAGTTCTAACAGTCTCTTAACTAACTTTCTTTATTCTGTTGTATTGGTATATGATTGGGGGTCTATCACAAAGTTGCTAGAAAGTCTGTGTCCAACGGTAAATTCTCATGGTCAAGAGAAGGAAGGTCAGTTTCCCGTTTTCTACTGGATAGATTCCTGGTAATTGCTGAGTGGGATGAATCTTTTGCCGATACTAGAGCCTCCTGAAAAGAAAGACTTACTTCAGATCATTTCCCCATTTTATTAGAAGCCGGTGCTTTTGAATGGGGCCCCTCTCCATTTCGCTTTTGCAACATCTGGCTGCTTGATAAGTAGTGCTGCCAAATTATTAAAAATTCTTTATCCTTAGGAAATCATGGTTTTGTCATTTATTCAAAACTTCCAAATTTAAAAAGCTCTTTGAAATCTTGGATTTTGGATCGTGAAAGAGTCAGAAAAAACCAAGAAGAGTCTTTGCTCCAAGCTCTTGCAAATGAAGAAATTGAGGAAGAATCCTTGAACATGTCATCCTTAGATAACATTATGAAATTGTCTATTAAATCGGACCTTCTAGCAAGATACAGGAGAGAGGAAAGAGATTTAATCCAAAAATGTAAGTTGAATTGGTTAAAATTGGGGGATGAAAATACTAGCTTCTTCCATTGTTTCCTTGCTGCAAAAAAAAGACGTAGCTTGATTTCAGAATTGATTGATGATCAAGGTACTCCTACAGTTTCCTTTAATGGAATTGAAAGTCTCATCATTGAATTCTACAAGTCTCTCTATACAAAATCTCCTCAAGCTGGCTCTCTCCCTAATCCCCTTGATTGGTCAGTGGTTTCGACAGAACAAAATACAAGGCTCACCTCAAGATTCAGTTTGTCTGAAATAAAATCTGCACTTCAATTACTGGGGAAAAATAAGGCCCCTGACCAGATGGCTATACAGCTGAATTTCTGATTAGCTTTTGGGATCATTTCAAAGATAATTGCCTTGCTCTCTTTAATGAGTTTTACGAGAATGGGAGGTTAAATGTATGTGAAAGAGAACTTCATTTGTTTAATCAAGAAGAAAGAAGATGTAGTAAAGGTAAAAAACTTTAGACCAATAAGTCTTACAACACTAATTTATAAGTTGGTTGCAAAGGTTCTCACAGAAAGATTAAAGAAAGTAATCCCAAGCATTATTGCCCCTTCACAAAGCGGTTTTCTGGAGGGGCGCCAAATCTTGGACCCTATTTTAATTGCAAACGAAGCTGTGGAGGACTATAGAATCAGAAAAAAGAAAGGTTGGATCATTAAATTAGACCTTGAAAAGGCTTTCGACAGAGTGGATTGGGCAATTTTAGAAAAAGTAATGCGTAAGAAGAACTTCGCCGAAAGATGGATCTTATGGATAATGGGATGTATCAAGAATCCTAAATATTTGGTCTTCATCAATGGAAGGCCAAGAGGAAGAATTTCAACTTCAAGGGGTCTTAGACAAGGAGATCCTCTTTCTCCCTTCCTTTTTCTTCTGGTTAGTGAAGTTTTGAGCAGTCTCTTCTCCAACCTTCATAAAAAAGAAATGTTTGAAGGCTTTGTAGTCGGAAAAGATAGGATTCACATTCCTATCCTCCCATTTGCATATGATACGCTACTGTTTTGTAAATTTGATGAGGAAATGATGGAAAATCTTAGGAAAACATTACTAGTCTTTGAATGGTGTTCCGGTCAAAAGATTAATCGGGAGAAATCAGCTATTTGTGGTTTAAATATTGAGGACAGCAAGCTTATTTCAACCGAAAACATCTTAAACTGCAAGATAGTAAGTCTCCCCTTCATTTATCTCGGTCTTCCTTTGGGAGGTCATCCAAAAAGTGCTCGATTTTGGCAGCCCATTATTGATAAAGTCCATGGAAAGCTAGATAAATGGAGAAGATACAATCTCTCTAGGGGTGGGAGGATTACACTTTGCAAATCAGTTCTATCGAGTCTCCCCACTTACTATGTCTGTTTTCCTCATGCCAGAATCTGCTCCAAGTTCATTGGAAAGAATCATGAGAAATTTCTTTTGGGAAGGAAACAAGGGAGAAAAGCTAAACCACCTAGTAAAATGGGATGCTGTAATTAAATATTACAAAGATGGAGGACTTAGTTTAGGCAAGTTGAAGCACAAGAATCTGCCCTTATTGTCTAAGTGGGGATGGCATGTCTCAAAAGAACAAAATTCCCTTTGGTGTCAAGTGATTAGAAGCATTCATGGAAGTAGCACTTTCAATTGGCATTCAAGTGAAAAAGAGTCTGTGAGTTTAAGAAGTCCTTGGATTAGCATATCAAGGCAATGGCGCAAAATTGACTCATTGGCTCTTTTCAAATTAGGTGATGGAAGCAGAATATTGTTTTGGAAGCAGCCTTGGATGGACATTATCACTTTGAGAGTGTAAATTTCCAAGATTGGTTAGGATTGCACTCAATCCAAATGGGTCTGTTTCAGATCATTGGGACTCTTCAACCAATTCTTGGTCCATCTTTTTCAGAAGATTGTGATAAACCACCAATTATACATTAGTATAGTAGGAGGAAAAAGAAACAGGAAGCAACCACACGGGAGGCAACCACACGTTCGAAGGGAAGTGACCTCTAGAATTGTTAATTGATATTTCATAATTCTGTTAGTATAAATAAAAGGTTGTTAGGGAGAGGGAGAGTTAGTTAGAAAATTGATTTTGGCTTCATGCTATTCCTTGAGAGATAGGAAGGCAGAGGAAGGTTTCGTGTTTTCAAATTGAGGGATTCTCAAATTCGTATTCTTGTATTTTCTATTACCTATTGAAGTAATAAAGAGATTCTTACTTGATTCAAAGTAGAGTTCCATCAGATTCCTAAATGATGAGGAAATTTTAGATTTTCAGACCTTGTTGAGTCAGATTTCTTCTTCACAGCCAGCCTCCTTTCCAGATCAAAGGTTTTAGTCCCTTTCAGGCTCCTTCTCGGTAAAATCATTGGTTAAGCATTTTTCGACATCTTCTCCTTTGGAAAGTTCTTTGTACAAAAGGCTTTGGAAATCTAACAGCTCAAGAAGGATAAATATTTCCATATGGATTATGCTCTTCGGAAATTTAAACTGTGCCTTGGTACTTCAAAGAAAGCTTACCTCCCATGCCCTCTTACCTCATGCCTACCCCCTTTGTGTTAATAACATGGAAAGCATCCAACACCTTTTATTTGATTGTGTCTTTGCTTCTAGATGTTGGTTCCGCCTTCTCCAAGCATTCATTTTCTGTTGGGTTTTTGATCATGTTTTTAAGAACAATGTGTCTCAAATCCTTACTGGTCCAGACTTGAAAAAGAAGACAGCTGAATGTTTGTGGGTAAATGCAGTAAAAGCACTTTTAGCTGAAATCTGGTTTGAAAGAAACCAAAGAGTCTTCCATGATAAATCATTGCCATGGATGGAACGCTATGATTCTGCTTGTTTGAATGCATCTTCATGGTGCTCATTATCCAAATTTTTTTCAGGATTATTCTTCGCAGGAGATTGTTTTAAATTGGCCAGCCTTTATAGCCTCCCATCCTTGAAGTTCTAGTTTATCTGGTCTCCCAGATCAAGCCTTCTGCTCCAATCAGTTTTTGCTCAATCAAGGATTATTATTTTTGCTTTGTATTCGGCTTGCTGCCTTGCTTTATCATCTTTTTTGGCCTTGTATTGTGGCCTTTAATTTTTTATTGTTTTGCTGTATGGATGTGATGAGGGCGATAAAGGGTGTCAACCTAGTTGAGATGCTTGGGTGCGCCTGCTTTTTTTGAAAAGGATACGAGTCTCACTATTATTAATAATGCAAATAGAGAGACAAAGCTCAATGTACATGAGGGGCATACAAAGAGCAATGGGGGATGGGGAGGATCAGCAGGCGCACCCAGGCATCTCAACTAGGTTGACACCCCCTTAGCGCCCTCATCACATCCATAAGCGAAAATACAAACCCACATAGTAGGTTAAATAAAAGCAATACAGCAAAACAAAAACAACAACAAAATAAAGACCACAATACAAGGCCAAAAAGATGATAAAGCAAGGAAGCAAGCCGAAAACAAAGCAAAAATAATAATCATCCTTGATTGAGCAAAAACTGATTGGAGCAGAAGACTTGATTTGGGAGACAAGATAGACTGGAGCTTCAAGGTGGGAAGGCTATAAAGGCTGGCCAATTTAAAACAATCTCATGCGAAGAATAGTCCTGAAAAAATTTGGATAATGAGCACCATGAAGATGCGTTCAGTTGAGCAGAATCATAGCGTTCCATCCAAGCCAATGATTTATCATGGAAGACTCTTTGGTTTCTTTCGAATCAGATTTCAGCTAAAAGAGCTTTTACTGCATTTGCCCACAAACATTCAGCAGTCTTCTTCTTCAAGTTTGGACCAGCAAGGATTTGAGACACATTGTTCTTAAAAACATGATAAAAAACCCAACAAAAATTGAATGCTCGAAGAAGGCAGAACCAACATTTAGAAGCAAAGACACAATCAAATAAAAGGTGCTGGATCCTTTCCATGTTATTAACACAAAGGGGGCTGACATGAGGTGAGAGGGCATGGGAGGGAAGCTTTCTTTGAAGTACCGAGACACAGTTTAAATTTTCGAAGAGCATAATCCATATGGAAATATTTATCCTTCTTGGGCTGTTAGATTTCCAAAGCCTTTTGTAAAAAGAACTTTCCAAAGGAGAAGATGTCGATAGATGCTTAACCAATGATTTTACTGTGAAGGAGCCTGAGGTTTCAAGGGACCAAAACCTTTAATCTGGAATGGAGGCTGGCCGTGAAGAAGAAATCTGCCTCAACAAGGTCTGGAAATCTAAAATTTCCTCATCATTTAGCAATCTTCTGAAAAAGATGGACCAAGAATTGGTTGAAGAGTCCCAATGATCTGAAACAGACCCATTTGGATTGATTGCAATCCTAACTAATCTTGGAAATTTACACTCCAAAGGGATAATGTCCATCCAAGGGTGCTTCTTGCTGATCCTCCTCCCCCTATTGCTCTTTGTATGCCCCTCATGTACATTGAGCTTTGTCTCTCTATTTTCAATATTAATAATAGTGAGACTCGTATCCTTTTAAAAAAATTAATTCAACCCTCAAAATTTAGGGTTTAAATTCATATGATTATTAGTTTAAGATTTAAATTGATACAAACCCTAAAGTTCAGGGGTATATACATCTTACGTAACAAATCTTGTTCAAATAGAGGAGATTTATGCAAGTTTAGCCTCACCTAGGCACATTTCTGAAAACTTTAATACTTTTCTCATGCTATTCCTTGCTAGGGGAGGAGCTCAATTCCGTTAGTGAGCTTTTTCTTATTTTGTTGCTGATGTTTGGCTGTTTTGTTGGAAAGGGGGAGAACTCATGGCTTTTTAGGTTTATTTTTTGTCATATGGTTTGGGTTTTATTGTTATGTTTATTTTAGGTTTAATGTCTTTTGGTATTTGTATTATACTTTCGGTTATGCTATTTTTTTATGCGTTAAGAGTACTGTTTAGTTGTTAGAATGCTCAAATTTCCTAATACAAATCCTAATATCAATTTGCAGGTTAGACTATCAATCTTCGGAAGAGACTTCACTATTACCTTGATTTCTAGGCGTTCTCGACACTTTGCAGGGACACGGTATAGTTTTGCTTGAATGTGTCATATATATAGTTATAGTTATAGTTATGGATGAGTGTTAAGTTCTCTTCTCCCCCCTTTTGTTCAATCCATCTTCCTCGGCAATTATCTGGCGACCCTGTGCTCCACCTCCACCCTCCGACATCACCTCCGACACTTCTTGAACGACCTTCTGACATTTTTTTTCTGTCATGGCTCAACTTCTCGACCGTTAGATACAATGGAAGTTATAAGTTGTAAGGTTCTTCATTCATTCCACTGTTTGGATGGAGAATGAACGAGTCCATTTAGAAAACATCGAAGCTCAAATCATCTTGGTTAATTCAGAGAGTCAGTTGAAATGGTATTCCGACGCCTTAGTAGAGCTTATCGGAGGTGTAGAGGACGCTTCTTTCAAAGATTTGGAGAGTTAGACCGCGGGAGATTGAAGCTATCCAAATTCAGGGCCGACACTAGTTGGATTCTTTGTTGTGATCTTTGGCTGGCTTCAGGTGGACGATCAACCATTAGGGTTTCCTCAAGGGAAGCCAAAAAGGGGTGGTTGTCATTCCTTCAGATGCTGGAAAGACTCTTTTCGGATTTGGAGTATAAGAATTGGTTCTTGAGCTACACCCCTACGTCTTAATACCCTCCAAATTAGAGCTCAAGTTATGCTGATAAAGTTAAATATCTGGGAACTCAGTTTGGGAAAAATGTAGATCAAAGTATCAATATAGGAGAGAAAAAAGGCTTTAATCCCCCTATTTTGAAAACAGTCTTACAAAACCAAGAAACCCCTGTTTTGGCACTGTAGAACAGAGCAGCTTATAACCGAAAAAACAAGACTGGCATAACTAAGGTTATCTTGCACCGATTGATTTTTGCCAATGGCTGCTACGCTTATGTCACCACGCTTTGATAGCATGTTAAATGGTAGAAAAGAGAACACAAGGTTTGCATGGAAAACCCTAGAACAGGGAGAAAAAACCACAATAGAGTTTCTTTTATTATTTTCACACCTAATGAAAGTTACAAAAGAAGACAACTTGATAGGCTCTAGCAAGCCCTAATACCAAAAAGGATTAAGCTTAGGGTAAAGTAAAATACTAAAATACCCTCTAAGGCTATAAACTATCAACAAAGCCCCTTATTTCCAACTAAGCATATTCTATCTGAGACATTAGCCTTAACTGGCCAGCATTCTTATATGATTAGATATTTTTTAGTTTGTATACCGTTCTGATTCGGGTGTGTTTGTTGTAGTTTCAGACTCCAAGTTCCTTGTAATTTTTGTTTTGTTATTTGATTCTAGATGTGTTTGCTCAAGTTGTATTTGCTTTGGTTTGGTTTTTACTTTTCGGTCTAAGTCTGGATGTGATAAGAGTGCTAAGGGGTGGCAGCCTAGTTGCACTTGCTGGTCCCAAAGGCTTAGATCTTGTCTCCTCATTGCACTCAACACTGCTTTGTCTATTCATTTTCTTAATGGCGAGGCTCGTTTCCTTTTTTCTTTTTAAAAAAAAAATCTGTTCAAAATTGAATCTGAATAAGCCATCAAAAACCCAAGCAACATCGAATAAAGAGAACAAATTTCCCCAACATTTAGCTGAATATGAGCAAGAAAAGAAACAATGCTGTAAGAGTCTTCCCCTTCTTGTAGGCATAGAGGGCAAACCAAGGGCATGCGGCAACTATTTGGAAGTTTCCTTTGCATAACCAAGGAACAATTCAATAACCCAAAGATCATAATCAAAACTAGAATGTTAACTCTCTTGGGCTATTGGATTTCCATAAAGCTTTATAGACCTCTTCCCTCCTTTTATGGGTTGATTTTTTGCATGTCCTTGTATTCTTTCAGTTTTTTCTTCTCAATGAAAGTGGTTTTTCTCACTAAAAAAAAGAAACAAATAACTTTATCTTTCGTGATTTGTTTCACAAATTACAGATACTTAAAAAGAGGAGTGAATGATCGGGGACACGTTGCAAATGATGTTGAAACAGAGCAGATTGTTCTTGATGAAGAAGCTGGTTCGTGCAAGGGGAAAATGAGTTCTGTTGTGCAGATGCGCGGTTCAATTCCTCTCTTTTGGTCTCAAGAAGCTTCTAAATTTAGCCCAAAGCCAGATATTATCTGTAAGAATATCATTGTGATGATTTTTCTCTTGTGTGTTTGGTTAAATTAAATGGCTAAACTGGACTTCAGTTGTTTTCTCTTTTTTCTTTCAATGGAACAAATTTCATTTGTAAGTGCGGTTCACAGTCCTGACTCGAGCCAAAAGTTCGAAGAACCTATAAAAAAGTGCTTGGTAGATACCCCAAAGAATGTGAAAATTTTATATAAAGTTTAAACATATATTTTTTTGAAACGGAGACAAGCTTCTTTATTAATAAAGGAAAATGAGACTAATGCTCAAGAATTATACAAAGAGCAAAAAAGAAAAGAAAAAAACAACCAAACAAATTGCCCAAAGATGATCTTGGCCAATACAAGGGAAAACGACCAAAACAAACAAATGCAAAGAACAAGCTAAAAAGGCGAAAACCAAAACGAACAGATCTAAATACAAAGCATAACAAAATAACTTTCTCAAAAGGAAACCGTTCGGATCTAGAGACTAGCAAGAAGATGCAATTGGAGATCTCAAAGCTATCTTGCCAAAGTAGTCCAAATCCGGAAGAGGAAAAAACAAAATCTTTCAAAATATCAGCATCAACAAAAGGTTGTACTTCCTATACAACACAGACACACCATGTGAATCTTCAAATTGATGTTCCAATTGAAAACTCACCCCCCATGCATGTAGAAGTACTAAAGATATTCACCAAAATATTTCTTCCATAAGCCACTTTAATAGATTCCAGCACCTTTTTCAACCATAACTTGATTCATGATGAACAAGATAATCTCAGAGAATAAGCTTGAGAAATATTAGAAGAGCAACTATAGTTTTTGGCAATGAAAACTTCCAAAGATGAGTTGCACGAAACATTAACATTTTCGGCTTTTGAACTAAATACTTCTTGGCAGTTACCATGAAAAGCCAGCAATACTTTACCATAGGAACCACGAGCAAACCTTTTCTTTAGGGATGGCTGCACTTTTAAATTAGGCTAGAATAATTCCACATTCACTAACTATTGACATCAACTCTTTAGGCAAATTTGGTGGAAAATTATTTGGGAGAAAACCTTCCTCATTAAACAAAACATTTAAGTCCCTCCCTTCAATTTCTGAATCCAATTTAGGGTTAACTTCACTAAGATCAACTGATTCTTCACTGCTAACACTGATAGGAGAGAAAATTCCGGGCTGGTCTTTAGGACTTAAGTCAGCTTTGCCTGAGGAGCCTTGCTGACAAGATGTCTTTGCAATGGAGGTGGAGGATTTTGAAGTGTTTAGACACTTTGAAGGACAACGGGGATTTGGATTTTAGAGTTGTAAACTTCCAAGAGATCTGGGTTATTGACAGAAACTGAATGCTTGATGGTGTTATTTTGAAAAGGGTCCAAAGGGGGGATTTTAAGGTCACAAACCCCATTTAATTCAGATTTTAGCAGGGCAGTCCACACGTTGTTGAAGGAGGTTTGCTTGCGGATGTAGTGTTTAAGGATTTTTGGAATAAGAGAGGACTTACTGCCTTTGGCACACTTGGAACGGTTGAAAATACCCACTTCTGATGAAAGATGGTCCCCTGTTCTAACATAAAGAGAAGAATTAGAATCTGAAACATTTTGCAACGTTTTTTGCAATAAATCCGCTGAGTTGTCCTCCAAAATGCTTGAGCAAAAATTGTTATAACTCAAAGATTTATTTAAGTGGGCCCCTTTCCTTTATTCCTTTCATTTAAATATTCAGAAGAGGACTTTCTGGCTACTGAATTATTAAAACCAGAAACGTTTTGTAACGTTTTTTGCAATAAATTTGCTGAATTGTCTTCCGAAAAACTTGGGCAAAAATGAACTCAAAGATTTATTGAAGTGGGCCCCTTTTCCTTTATTTCTTTCACTTACAGATTCAAAAAGAGGACTCTTCGGCTATTGGAATATGAAAAACAGACATTAGAAGTGGACCCCACTGCCTTTTTGCACCAGCTGTCTGACTTGGGTTTAGTAAAATTCAAAAAAGGGGCCTGTTCAGTTGCCCGGTCATTCAATGCTTCTTCAACCTGATTGCTGGCCACTGTTTTCATCTCCGACGCCGGTGAAGTGGTCGGAAAATTCTTCAGAATTTCAAATGGATTTCTGCTTCTATGGAGATGCAAACACTGATTTCGGGATTTTCTGGACTAAAGGAAAGGAGGGATCAAGATCTTCATCAATCATAACTTCTCTAATCCTGAAACAATCAAGAGAGTTATTAAAATCATCTCGTAAGTTAGGGGCTTTGAGGGGAATATGAGGGTTTAAGAATTCAAAATCTCCAAAATGAAGATATATATTTCCCCTCTTTAGATCATTGATTTCAATCATGGACGGCACAAAACCACAAAGATTCTTCTTAACTTGAATCCGGGCTTCACTAACATTAATTAAATTCAGAGTTTCGGAGGCTATATCTAAGAGACCTCCAAAATGATCCCCAATGACCTCAAAGGTACTTCTACACCAATAATCCAAGGGAAGGTTTTTAATTTTGAGCCAACCGCCATAGCCTTTTTGAACAAGTGGCCAACTGTGTTTAAAGTTATCCCATCTTTCGAATTTGAGATGAAAATTCCTCAAGGCTTGCCATTTTCCTTCCTCATGGGTGAGATCTAAAATTGATCCTTGGTCAATGTTAATGAGGGCATTCTCATCATATAAAGGATTTATAACAATTTTTGCTTGGAAAAGAGCTTCCAACCTTTTACGGATCAATTTCCAGTCATCTGAGGCAAATAACTTTGATATAATCCATAAATTTTCGAAATTGACTTTCACAACTTCATGATTCTTAATCAACCAATGCTTTTGTTTTGAAGGGGGAAGATGGACTGACTTTTGAAACTTCTTGTTTTGACTAGGAGGCTGGTCAGTAACCTTAAAATTAGGTCTTAGAACTGATTTTACCATTTCAACATAACTTAGTTTTCTATTCAAAATCGAAGGAGGAATATTGAGGGAATTTTCAGCAAACCATCTAGCATAATCCAGTTTTTCGACAAACCTATCCAACATTGAGCAAAACAATTGCCAACCTTGCTTTCACTACCTAAGCACACTCTGATATTTAAGAGACCCTCTGAATATGGCCAGAGATCACAACTCAGTATCCAACCCAACGTAGTTTGAAACTTTGAAATTCTCAATCTGCCTCTGTCAATATCCCCCATGTTTCCTAAAATGTCTCTCTACCGGAAAATTGATAAGATCAGTTAACACTGACCTGATCCATCTAAGTTGGCAAATGGATAGAGAGATAATTCTGCCGGCTTCTACATTTTCAATAAAGCAACAATCTCCTTGTTGCCAAATGCAGTAGTGTGACTGGTCAATTTTACAACTAACCACCTCCATGGTGAACTTAATGGAGAGGGCTGCCGAAAAACCTGGCTGCCGAAGAGGGGAGGAGAGGGGAGATCGAAGGGAGTGGGGTGGAGAGAGGAGAGAGGGGAGAGAGAAAACTTATAATCGCATTTAAAGTTTAAACATATTAACAAAAGGTTTTAAATTTTTGTTTTCTTTTGCTCCTTTTGGAGTTTGCAATAGGTTTTTTCCTCTTCCATATTCTGAATGAAAAATTGTTGAATGGTAAAATATTCATTAGTTTGAGATTTTGAGTCAAATTGATAATTTATTTGATATCAGAGCAGGTGGTCTTGAAAGGTACTATGTTCAAGCCTTTGCAATGTTATTTCCTCCCCAATTAAAATTGATTTCCACTTGTTGAGTCTTCTTCGTATTTCAAGCCCACAAGTGAAGGGGAATGCTGAAAGATATGATTTTAATTTGCCGTCACTGATTAGCTTAAGCTCTTGAGTCAATCAATGATTAAAGAAAAACATCGCACCCCCACCCCCTCCCCCAACACACACACTCCACAAAGAAATAATAAATAAATAAAGGAACAACCATAAAAGGATCCTTATGTTAATTGTTTTTGACTTTTCAGTACAACGATACGATCCTACATATCAAGCTACAAAATTGCATTTTGAAGACCTTGCAGAGAGATATGGCAATCCAATTATTGTTCTCAATTTGATAAAGGTACATACTATGATCTTTAATTTTTTTGGGAAAGACACAAATTGTTATATGTATTAGAGGGGGAAGTTATTTTCAATTCCTAAAAAAATACTATTGGAAACATAATTACCTCCGTTTCCATTTTAAAAAAAACATAATTACTACCCCTCCCTTTAACTCTCTTTCCGTCTGCAGCTCCTTCTGTCCAACCATCTTCTTTAACTTCGATCACCTCTTTTCCCCTTTGGCCTTCTCTTCACTGATCTCCATCACCCTTGCCCTTCCATCTCCTCTCTGTCTTGCCATTTATCCTCCTTGTTGATTAGTTGTCCCATGGAGATGAAAAGCTGCTGTATTTGAAACACCTACTTTTCTATTTGGTAAGAAAGACATGACTGCTTCCTTGAAGACTTGAAGAGAGTTTGATGGAACTTTGACAACCTCCCTTGAAGTTGTCCTTCATCCATAAGAAAGTTAAAAGAAGATTTTGGGGTTTTCCGACTTTCAAAATACCGATCAAATGATCACGGATTTAAAAAAATTCTAAATACTGATCAAATGAAGGATGAATACTGATCAAATGAGGGATGGTTCCTTGACTGTGTTCTCTCGTCATCTACTGATGGAGAAATTAATATTCAAGTTTCTGCTGGTGTTGAGACGTTTGGCTAATTTTTTGGGAAATAGTTTACGATTTTATGGGCACTGTCATTAATTTGGAAGATTTTCAGGATTCTTCTTCTTCCAAAGACTTGAAAGATAACAAGAAAGTTAGTGCTAGATATTTTTCTTTTTCACCAAAGCGTAGTTTTGATGGCATGGTGAAGCAAAAGGAAAATCTTTAAAATGGAAAAGAAAAGTATTTTGATAAGAGATTATTGCCTGATACTTCTTCTTTTTGGGTTAGAAAAGAGATCGAAGTGCTGAATATGCATCTTGATCTTTCTTCAGTAGTCACCAGATTAATGCCTCATTACTCTTGGGAGGAGGTTAAAGAGGTTTTAGAAGAGTATTTTCAGTCCCGAGTTGTTATCAATCCATTCATGGATGATAAGGCCATGTTTAAGTGTGAAAGAAACTTTTCAGGTATTGCTATTCCTGGAAAACGGTTGAACTATGGTAATCTATTCTTAACACTATAAAATTTGTTAGATTCTATTCATTCTCATCCTGGAGTTATTAAGAGTTATGGTGGATGGATTCTTATTAAAAATTTGCCTTTAAAATGCTGGAAGCGTTCTGTTTTTGAAGCCAGTGGTCAAGACCTGGGAGATTGGTTGCCATATCTCAATTTTATGGATTGCTTGTGCTATTATTCAGGTGAAGAACCTAGCTGGGTTTTTTACCAGCTGATATTACAATTGAGGACGCAAAACTGGGGACTTGCATCTTTTAGAGATTCAAGTTCGAAAAGGTTTATTAATGGTGGATGATTTGAGAACGTCTTTTTGAATTCCATTGATCTAAGAGTTAATCAAGCCTGGAAGGATGTAAGTTCTACTGAACGTCAGATTTTTGAAGGAGGGACTTGATTTCATTGAGAACATCAACTATTCAACTACCCCAAAATGTGTCCTACATCAATTTGAGTTTGTTTCTGGTATTATTTATTCTCATGATGCTTGTTAAATGCAGACTTTTGAGAAAAGGCCTAGAGAAATGATGCTGAGACGTGAATTTGCAAGTGCGGTTGGGTATTTGAACCAAATTCTTTCTGAGGAGAATCATCTTCAATTTATCCACTGGGACTTTCATAAATTTGCTAAGAGGTGATATGTTTGTTCCAATTATAAAGAACCTCCCAATACAGTTTTTATTTTCTCTGTATGCATTCTTTTGTTCTGATCCAATGCTTTGATTTCTTTGGTGATCATAGCAAAGCTGCCAACGTATTGGCTGTCTTGGGTGCTGTGGCAAGTGAAGCACTTGACTTAACTGGTTTTTACTATAGTGGTAAACCCAGTGTTATGAAGAAAAAATCAAATCAAATCAGACGAACAGACACTTCAAGGTATGCTTTGAACTTTTGTCAACTTGCCATTTTCTTCTTTTGAAAAGGATGGGGAACTTTTTATTCCTGAATCATAGATACTTTAGTTTGGCTAGCGTGTCTGTAATAGACACATGGACTCTCCAACACTTATTAACTCAATGGCATGTGTTGAAGACTAGTTGTGCATTTGTTAAGCATGTATTGAACCCTGGTAGATTATACTTTTTTTTGAAAAGGAAACGAGTCTCAGTATTATTAATAATGAAAATAGAGAGACAAAGCTCAAAGTACATGAGGGACATACAAAAAGCAAAGGGGGAGGGGGAGGATCAGCAGGCGCACCCAGGCATCTCAACTAGGTTGACACTTCCTTAGCGCCCTCATCACATTCATAAGCGAAAATAAAAACCCACATAGTAGGTTAAATAAAAGCAATACAACAGAACAATAACAAAGTA
The DNA here is from genome assembly GCA_025688845.1 of Cucumis hystrix. Taxonomy (NCBI): domain Eukaryota; kingdom Viridiplantae; phylum Streptophyta; class Magnoliopsida; order Cucurbitales; family Cucurbitaceae; genus Cucumis; species Cucumis hystrix. Next base: position 15,201,105 of record CM046885.1, on the reverse strand, counting down.
AAGGCCACAACACAAGGCCAAAAGATGATAAAGCAAGGCAGCAAGCCGAAAACAAAGCAAAAGTAATAGTCATCCTTGATTGAGCAAAAGTTGATTAGAGCAGAAGGCTTGATCTGGGAGACAAGAAAAACTAGAGCTTCAAGGTGGGGAGGCTATAAAGGCGGGCCAATTTAAAACAATCTCCTGTGAAGAGTAGTCCTGAAAAAATTTGGATAATGAGCACCATGAAGATGCGTTCAGTCGAGCAATCCTAACTCTGGTAGATTATACTAAATAGATAGATAATGGTATAGGGAAAAAAATATTGAAGTTTGAGTTTGAAATACATCAAAATCATTGCATAAAGTTTAGTATTGTTGTCTTTGAATTTCCTTCTTTATGTAAAAATGATATATATTTCAAAAGGTGTGTATGGTTGAACAAACATGTCTATGTCCTAAATTTTTTTAAGAATAACGTATCACTATTGAATATTCTTTTATATTTGTGTCGTGCTCCTTACCTTCAATCACAACCAATAAGAGAGTTTTTTTTTCTGTTGTTGTGTGTATGGTCATTTCGAATTTTGTGCCTGGTTATTTATATATGTATGTGTATGTACTTGTTCTCTAATAGGGATGGTTCACTTCGAGATTTGAGAGCTAGTTCAGGGGATCCTACCAGAAGTGGAAGCAATAACGAAACATTAAGTACTGTTAGTAATAGAGAGAGAGAGGCTGCATCTAACCAGTATGACAAAACGAACAGTTATAGTAGTGAAGCATCACACTTCCAAAGTGGAGTTCTGCGTACAAACTGCATTGATTGTTTGGATCGAACAAATGTTGCCCAGTATGCCTATGGTCTTGCAGCTTTAGGCCGCCAACTCCATGCAATGGGTTTGACAAATATGCCTAAAGTGGATCCTGATAGTAGCATTGCTGCAGCCCTTATGGATATGTATCAGAGCATGGGGGATGCTCTTGCTCAACAATATGGTGGCTCTGCTGCTCACAACACTGTATTTATACATGCATGGATCTAAGTTCATATAAACTTATTTATATTTTGACACTCTCGTCTCTGACTAATAAATGCTTGTTCACAAATTTAGGTGTTTCCTGAAAGGCAGGGCAAATGGAAAGCTACCACCCAATCAAGAGAGTTTATCAAATCTATCAAACGCTATTATAGCAATACTTGCACTGATGGTGAAAAACAAGATGCAATAAATTTGTATGATCATGGAATCTTATCAATGAATACCATTCACTTTCAGACAGAACATACTTTCTATTTTCCATTCTCTTTTCTCAAGCTTATTATTTCACTATTTAGAGAATAACATTATGCTTTCTTCACCTTTTCATGTTCTTAAACGTCTTCTTACTCATGTATTACCAGATTTTTAGGTTACTTTCAACCACAAGAAGGGAAGCCTGCTCTGTGGGAACTGGATTCTGATTATTACCTTCATGTATCAGGGCTTGGAGATGATCTTTTTCCAGATAAGTGGTATAATGTCAGCAGTCTTGACTGTATATTCTAGGCATAATGTTGTGGATCTTTCAATTGTATATGCACCTTGTGGGCCTTGTTGAAGCAATTATTCATGCAGTTCCGTGAAAGCATTGATATGTGTACAACATTCTATGCATATAGTAATTCTAGGTTTCCTTAAAAGAAAGTACTTTTATGTTTCAGTCTAGTTTAGATGTATCAGCTATTATGTTTATAGCTTTATGTTGGTAGTTAGTGTTAGTGTTGCTTGATGTATATACTGACTGTTATTCTTGCACTAAAGGGATTGACCTTCGTTCATAGCAGGTCTTAGAGTACTACATCATGCGTTGCAAGAATTCAGTTTGTACAATTTCTCCATGAGATTCATTTAGTAGTTACATCAATCATGTCTTGATCAAACTGAGCTCGTGCATTTCCAACAAATATATTTGTTGGGTACTTGATTTTTTGTTTCAATCGTGGTGTGTGGCTTACAGATGATAGAAATCATGCCTCAATCACCACAAATTAAGATTTAACCAGTGTTTTCAAAGCAAGGCCAACTCTTAGGCAACAAACTTTTTAATCACCTCAAGGCAAGAGGCAACAAAAAGGTGCGTCTGATTAAAGTGAGCACCTTGCCTTGGGTACTTGCAAGGCATTAAGGCCTTGATTTGCCTCGTCTCTTGCCTCAGGCGAGCACCCGGCTGTGCCTTAACTACAGTGGACTTAACTGAGGATTGGGGTATGAAGTTAAGTTGATTTGTGATTCTTCTGCAGCTTTTTTGCCATTAGAAGTTTTTCAGTTACAAAGCTTTTTTTTAATTGACTTTTTATTTCTACCTTGTATGAAGTTACAACGGTAAATTTAAATGGTGGGAGAAATTAAAGAAAAAAGGCAATAGATCAACGGTACATTGGGGTGAAAAATAGAGGAAACAAATACACACAAAAAAAATTACAGAAAAGTAAAAAACAAGTAATTACGGAAGAAGAAACATTCCTATTTTCAATGTGTATCTCTATTGTAATTTGAGCATTAGTCTCATTATATTATTTGAATGAAAGGCTGGTTTCCTTTCCCGAAAAAAGAAATTGCTTTTTACTTCTCCAAGTGACCAAATTTCCCCATACAAAGGTATTCGGTCTTTTGTCAACTTTTGAGCTTCCTCAATCAAATTTTGTGAATACTTCAACGTCTCTTTTCTTTGATTTCTTGATGTATAATCCTTCACCAAATGTTCCTTTTATGTATATGAGGATCCTATAAACAACGTGCATATTTTCTTTAGTAGGGATTGTTCATAAATTGACACACAAAACTTATGTCAAACCAAATATCGGTCTGGTGTGATTTAAGTAAATCGACCTCCCAACGAGTCTTTGATATTGTTCCATATTAGCCAATGTGTTTCTTTTCCTAAGGTGTAGTTAAGATCATTAGGAGTATTAGAGGGCTTACATCCGAGCATACCCTTCTTTTGGGAGGTCAAGGACATATTTTCTTTGAGAGACACACATTGGCACAAACCTTTCTTTGATCGAGGCACTTCCATCCCTAGAAAGTATTCGTGAGTTGAAATTGAGAAGGAAATAGTGCTGTTTTTATCATTCTATCTAATGAATCAAATATGCTTCTATTTGATGATCCATTTTTGGGCAACGACCTCTGATGTTTCTTCCATCCGCACTTCCTTTGTTTGACTGTCTTTTATTCTAGTCTTGTTAGAGTCGTTTATATGTTTCTTACTGGTTTGTATTGGCGGTGTTTAGCCCCCAAATCGACTTTATTTATTTATTTTTTGTTTGGTCCTTTATTTTGTTGGATATGATGAGGGTGTTAAGCGGTGTCAACCTAGTTGAGATGCTCGGTTGCACCTCCTAATCTTTGTTTGGTTTTGCAATTTTACTTATTGTATGATTCTCTTGTACTATGAGCTTTTGTCTTATTAGTTATCAATAAATGAGACTCTGTTCTTGTCATAAAAAGAATCAAACACATCTTCTAATATAGAAGTCTTAGAAGAAAGACTGACTACAAAAAATGAAAAAATCTTAGACATAAATGATGAATATACAATAATAAACATAAAATATTGCAGGAGATAAAAGGAAATCTAACACTCCCCCACTAGCTGGTTTGTATGATATCGGCAGCCAGCTTTCTAAGAAGTTTATCAAATTGTCTTTCCGAAAGACCTTTAGTTAGCATATCTGATGTTTGTTCTGTCGTCGGAAGATAACTTATGCATATTACATCTGCATCAACTTTCTCCTTTATGAAATGTGTCAACTTCGATGTGCTTTGTCTGATCATGTAGGATTGAATTATGAGTTATAGCAATGGGAGCCTTGTTATCTCAATAAACCCATATTGGTGTCTTTTGAGACACTTTTAGTTCTTTGCAAACTGTCCTAGTCTTGTTTCCTTTAAGGAGAACCAACCTTGTATCATGAACCGACTGTTCTTCCTCATCCCTAATGTGTTCAACTGAAAATGGTTCTCAAGAACTAAGTCCAAATGTGAGTCCTCATTAGAACCTAAGTCCAAATGATGCCGACTCCTTGAAGCACTGTGAAGACACTCAGATTTCATAGGAACGCTCGTACACACTTTCTTTTTTAAAGAGTCAGAATTATCTACGAAAGACTTGGGAGAGGATTGATTAACTATTCTCTGGGTATAATAATGCAAGGGAAAAGCCGGAGGATACCTCTCAAAAGGATCTAGAATCTGTTGTTGTTTGATACTGTTAGCAATTTATTGAATAATTGCAAGGAGTTCATTCTGAATTTTCCATTTCCCACATTTAGTAAAAATAACTTATAATCATTGTCAGTCTTATTTAGTTCCTTAACTCTTATTTTTCAGTTCAGAAGCTGTCTCCAATTCTATTGGAGAAACGGCGGTGACGCTTGAACCTATTCCAGCATGCAGAGAAGACTTTTCTAGGTTGAAGTTGACATCATTTGATAAATTGATCGAACGAACTTGTGGTTCAATAAAGAATGTAAGGCTTTGGTGTGAGCCTGATCAGAAACCTGGAGGTAGTACTGGAAATTCCAGCATGGCACCTGATGCAGCGTAATTTTCTTATTAATCTTGAATGGTCTTTTTAATCTCTCTTGTTATTTGAGGGGCTAGATCAGGAAAGGAGGCACATTTATTGAACTTCATTAGATTATATTTTATATTTTGAGTTGGTATCATTTATTCGCTTTGAACTTTTGATCTTTGTGTTCATTGCATATGGACTAATTAAACTTGGTAAATGCTGGGAACAGTTATTGAAGCGGCATCAAACTAAACTGTGACTTTTATGCAGTGAAATTCAACTCAAAAGCCCGAATTGGCTGTTTGGTCAGAGGAAGTATGAAGAAAGTGGCCCTGGTTCCAAAGGTGTTTCACATGAAGCTGCAGTCTGTATGACTGAGGATAACATAAAAATTGATGGCTTCTATGATTTAAACAAACTTTCTTCTACTGACAATTTCAATGATGAGGAAATCTTCCAAAGGTAAATCTTCTATGAATACTAATACTTAACTGATATTTCTGTTAATTTATGTGCTTCATTGTAAACAAATTAGATGACTCTCTCCTCTTGTGTTGATATCTAAAATGGCATTCTTTTGGAAATAGGAAATTTTTTTCATAAAGATATGAAGAAAAAAAGTAGTAATCAAGAAGAGATACCAATTAAGGACTAGAGATTTGAGGGCAAGAGAGTTTATTGAAGTCTCTCCTGTTGGTATTGATCTTAGGGGTATGACTACAAAAGTGTTTCAAAAGAGATTACTGAGCGGCATTAACAATTTGTTAATAGCATTGAATTGTTTAAATTACTTTGCTCATGCCATTGAGACTTCTCCTATACCTTGCTTCTTATAGTTCTGACAAACCTGGAATGCATGGTTTTTGAGGTAGGAATATCTTTGTTTTCTTGGCCCTTCTTGCTAATCTTGTTTAGCCTTGGTTTGTGTTAGAATTAGTGGGCTTGTTGTGTGTTGAAAGTCCAAGGGTAGTTTTGTAATTTATGTTACCCTAATTATTCTATCCTCTTTTAATTAGGCTCTTGTTGTCTATTAAGTTTCCCCTATTGTATCATTTTGTTGCATAAGAAAATAATAAGAAATTCTCTACCATGGTTTTTCTTCCTGTATTAGAGTTTCCACGTAAATATCTGTGTTAGTTCTTTATTGTTATTTTCAATAGTTTGTTTGTTGTTATTGGAGACCATATTCAAAGGGAAAAGTTAAAAGACACATATCATGCTTTAGATGTAATTTAAATTAGCAGCAATACATAAGTATGAGAATTTTCTAAAATATCAACATCCTGTTTTGAGCTCAAATGAACTCGTGTTAATTTCTAAAGTGAACATTACTGTTTAAGTCTATTTCCTATAAATTAACAAGGCATTAAGAAACTCTCTTTGGTTGCTTCTAATAATATCTTCAATTTACCCCACTGTCACACTGTGAGTAGACTGTTCTCGTTGTCACTTAAGAATCAGAACTCCCTTTAAAAATAATCAACAAGCTCTGATAAAATAACCTCAATCACGAGTTAGTTACTCTATTGGTTAGGCACTCTGAAGTCTAAATTTAAGTTTTACTTTTCCAAGCTCCAACTTAAATTAGAAATCAATTAATATTTGGTAAGAGTATTAAAAGCATTAAGAATAGATTCCATCAATACAAGGGTTGCAATATAAAAGAAAAACATCCAAAACAAAAGATAATGTTTCAACTATGAAGTTCTACTATTCATATCACTATAAAACTCAAACTCCATAAAATCCATGAGGAATCTACTAAAAAATTGATTAAGCATATAAACTCCATAACACAAAAGTTTGTTACTTGTTTCTTTTTAAAACTATGTTTAAAAAGTTTTTATATGCAATATAAAAGTTGATAGGTGTAGCTCATGTTTCTGGAAGGTGGAATCCTTTACTTATAGGAAGAATAAAACAATTTAATTAACTTTTGTTCATTAACTATTCACGTACTTTCTTGTCCTGAATTATTGAAGATGGACTTCTGTTCATAATACCATAATTCTCTCTAATCAATGCCAGTTGCAATCTTCAAATCGGAAATGCTCTTTTATCTTTCTGTGGTTGTTGAATATTTATCAGAAGAGCTTTTAGGTTATAATTAAAATGATAGTTGCTTGTTGGTGTCTAGGTACCTTGCATTGACATCAGTTGAAGAAGCCAACGGTTGGTATGGTGGTACATTACTTGGCGATCAAGATGAAAGCAATGAGATATATAAACACTATTCTGAGTTATGTGAGGTAATTGATTGTTGGTCATTCCGTACTGAACAGTTATAATTTGACGTGTATTTATTCTACAACCATGATATGTCTTTTGAGATTTGCTCTTAGAATTTTTTCTTTTGTTTTTGTTTTTTGTTTTTTGTTTTTGTTTTTGTTTTTTCCTTTTTTTTTTGTCTTTTAAAATCAATAGAGATGCTCTTTATCAAAGTATGACAAATGTATAGAAAAAAGAAGTTGTAGCCTTTTGGTTTCTTTGTTCTTGTTCATTGTATAACTCTATACTTCGAATTTTATACTATTAATAAAGAGGCCGGTCTCCTTAAAAAAAATAAAAAATAAAAAAGAAAGAAAAAGAAAAAATGGTAGATGTTATCCTCTTTTTTCCACCTGTGTCCATAACCTTGTTAAGGGAAATTCTCTCTATCCCTGTATCTTCCCTGTCCCAAGTGATTCATAGGTTAAGAAACACTTTTAGGAGTCTGTCAGGAATCCCTTACTGTTATGTTTATAGGTTAAGAAACAGTTGTTGGAGTCTGTCAGATTCTAATGTGAGGCTCTCTCCTCTACCTACCTCTTAAATCCCATCAGAGTTCTCCACAGTTGAAGTTTGTGGACTACAATTGTGCAAAATTCTTCTTTCATCCTAATTTGCTGGTGGCAGAAGTTTTAGCACAAGGTTTATTCTGGTTTGTTGATTATTTCCTTTATTGTTTATATTTTCAGTGTATTTAGGATATATTTGTGTATTTATTTTTTCCTACTTTGTATTGGGTATTTTTTCTATTTAAGAAAACTCTGAAACCCAGATTATGAGTGCAGAAATAACATTGAAACCCTAAAAATCCTAATTTTCTTAAAAACTAAAAAATTTCTAGTTTGTACTGTTTTTGTTTGTTTCTTTTATATTGAGCATTCATCTCTTTTAATTATTTCAATGATAAATTTTGTTTCCTTGAAAAACAAGGCTAAAGGAGCCAATCTCTGCTATTTTATTGTAATATAATACTGAAAATCCCCAAATACAGTCTAACAATGGAGAGATTCTCTTAGAAAGTACAGCACAGAAAAGAAGATAACGGAAATCAAACCAAACACCCAGCTGATTTGAACCTCTCTTGCCCAACAGTCCCCATCAGAAATTCATAGAGTACTTTGTCTTCTTATATTCATAACTTTTAAACGTTAATAACATTCCCTCATTTTGTTTACATCAAATTGGTATATTTTTTGAAAAGGATACGAGTCTCACTATTATTAATATAAATAAAGAGACAAAGCTCAATGTACATGAGGATTATACAAAGAGCAAAAGGGGAGAGGGAAGATCAACATGCGCATCCGGGCATCTCAAACTAGGTTGACACTTCCTTAGCGCCCTCATCACATCCAAAAAGCGACAATACAAGATCAAAACAAAAAGCCACAAAAACAAAGCCAAACAAAAAGATAAAAAGAATCTGTCCAAAGCAAAATCATAATCAAAGGCAGCAGGCTGAGAACAAAGAAGAATAAGCCTTGATTGATTGAGCAAAAACTGTTTGAAGCAGAGGGTTGATCCGGAAGTCCTGATCATCAAGGACTTCAAAGTGGGGATGCTGTAAAGGCTGGCCAATATATTTTCTAAAAATTCCAATCCACTCTGTTAAAGGCCTTTTCAAGGTCTAATTTAATGATCCATTTTTTCTTTTTTCGGATTCTATAGACCTCCACAGTTTCGTTTGTATTAAAATAGGATCCAAGATTTGGCGCTCTTCCAGAAAGCCACATTGTAATGGAGCAGTAATACTTGGCATTACTTTCTTTAATCTTTCTGCGAGAACCTTTGCAAACAACTTATAAATTAATATTGAAACAACTTATAAGCCACACTGTAACGACCTTCCTTCTCTTGACCGAACTTCAATAATCAACAACTTATATTTATCCCACATAATCAGCAAAACTCCTAATCTGCCACTAGCTTCAAACAAAGACCCAGCCAATTCCTTTTGAACTCCATAGTGCTTTTATAATACAACTGGCAATCTCTTCTCTTTTGGTCTCCTGAATCAATACTCTATCTGGATTAGCTTTCTTCAAAAGATTTTTAATAGCTAATTGTTTCGAATGGCCCATGAATCCTCTAGTGTTCCATGATATAATCTCCATCTTTGCTACCTCTGCCTTATATCAATTCAATTTCACATGCTGCCAAGAAAGGAACCAACTCTTGAGGGGGAAGGATACTTGTTGTCCTGCACAAAATTTCTTTTTCTGGGGAGGAAAACAATTTAATAAAATCTGGACCGAGAGAGTCATTGGTATTGGAGCAGCCGTCTAGGCCAACGTTGATTGCCATCAGTGGAAGACCGGGAAACTCTTCGTGATGCTGATCACAAGAGGGAGCTTTGTGAGTTGTGCTTGTTGTCGAACTATAGGGAACCCTTAAAATTCCAAAAGAAAAATTATCAAGATTTTGCAAGAATGGAAATTTATAAAAGTACTAGAATTTTGCACAAAAATTATTTTTGTTATCGAGAACTACCAAGAAAAACTGAGAAATATGGAAGAAAATTAAAGAACCGGTCCTACAACAATTATGATGAAGAAACTTATTCAAGAACACTCAATTTGTACATCACTCATGAAGTTTTTGAAGAAATAAAGAAGCATGTCAAGAAAACTCAACATTTGTTGGGAGAAATAACTCAAGAAGTGAAGCAATTTTCAGAACAATTGCAAAAATATAAAGGTGTAATTCAAGAAATTCACTGCAAGGAAGAAAACAATGAACAAAAATTGGGGAGCCCACCCAAAATTTCAGAAAAAGAAGATACACAGTTAAAATTCTTGTCGCTAAAGTGCAAATCATCAGTGAAGACAAGCATATTGAGATTCAAGTTGAAGAATACGATAAACTGATTAAAGAAGAAATACCATGTGGGAATGAAATCAACAAAAATGCTCACATCAGAGATTGTGAGATTCAAATTGGAAAGGTAATTAATGTCAAAAATGGAGGAAAGGGACCCGACCCACGAATCTCTCCACAACATAAGAGATGTCTAAATCAAAGTCGTTGAAGAGGAAGAAGAAGAGAATACTCGCTGGCAAACTTATTTGAATAACCTTGAAAACCTAATTCTAGTATATTGTGAAGCAACTTGAGAGATGCCATGTTTGGAATTGAAAAAATGCAGAATACCTGGCAAAATCGCAGATGAGACTGAGATGGTTGAACTGACAGACTCCACAAGAAAAAAGGAGAAGATGATGAAGCAATGCATGACTTGGTTACGAGGGCAATGGATCTCTTGAACAATATAACTCTTGGACTAAATCATGGTGATTTTGATGCAAAATTTATTTCGTTTCAAAAGACAAATTTTAGCTCAACTTATGAAATTTGGATGTTATTGATATTAGCTTTTCAAAGTTGTTTCCATTCAAGTAGCTTACCATTTTATTTCTATGTTCATTTTTGTTTTAAAACTCAGGAACGATTTTTTTTGGAAGGGATAGAATGTAGTAGAAATAGGATATTATGGTTAAATCCTTAATTTATTCGGATTAGAATTAGAATTCAGATTCGTTTATTTTATGAATTAGATTTAGGATTAGTTTGCTTTTCAATTATAAATAGACTGCTTGCCTTCTTGTATTCATAACTTTTAAACATTAATAAAATTTTCTAGTTTGGTTTACATCACCTTGACATCTGCACCTTCAGCTACTAACTGTCGGTAAATTTTCACTTTTTTCCTAGCATACATCTTTAATAAGAGAGGCCTCATAGTTTTGCCTGTTTACTAGTTACTTCATTAACATGTTACCGATGTTGTTATGGGGCTAAAGGTTCCCTCTGTCATAAAGACAAAGTTCAAGCTCAGAAGATAAGTTTAACACGCTTCTCTTGTCCAAAGTTGTGTTTGTATTTGACTGAAGTAATCTTGGTTTGAATTGTCGCCTTGTGATTGAAGAATTGACATGCTTTGGAATGTTGATCTGCAGAGCCCTGCTATGATGTCTTTCCAGAACGATCCTGAAAGGGAGATGCACTATGCTGATCTTTTACGCATGGGTGCAATTGATATGATTGAAAATGCTTCTATTGAAGAGGACATGGAGGCGGCTTTGAAGGAGTATGATGAAATTGGTGTGGATCTTGGAATCATTCCTTCACCGTGCAAGTTCTTTGCCGAAGATCCTAGTTGGTTGACTAGATGGATTATTGGAGAAGAGAAGCTGCAAAGGATATAAGCTGAGAATAAACTCCGTTTGCATTACCAATAATTAATTTGTGTCGATGTGTTCTAACATTGGGAATAAAGATCAAACCGGTAAAGGTAAAAATGGAGATAGTGTAAAAATGTGCTTTTGTTTTTTCAAGTAGGATCAACCCTGTTGACTTGTCTTCTGTCTCAGTTTTCGGCATGTTTTCAGGTAAGGTTCGGAGCTCTCAACAGGCTGAAAAAGCTAGGGGTAGAAGTTGCTTGCTGATTAATAAGCAGAATGTCGAAGTCGAAAGTTAACTATGTTGGTCATAATAAATATAAAACTAAGAGATGCCTTATGATGATAGCTGCTTTTCAGCTTGGCCACTCTACCCCCGTCACTCCACTTGCATTGTTTTATACAAAATTACGGATCTATTCGGAGTGTGTGTCAGATTGTTTGTCTATTATTGTTACTAGCTTATCACATTAATCGAATGTAAATATGACACAAGAAGAGTGGTATTGTTACTTTATTTAAGCTAAAACACTTAAATTTGAGAGAATCACGAAAGAAATATATATATGAGATAAAGCTATATCGGGTAAAGTAATTAAGTTTTTCTACTAACCTCTTAAATCTTTCTGGATTTTTTAGGGATTCACCATCTTTTGAGCTGTAAGTTGGGTATCATTAGGGTACTATATGTTTTGTGTTTTAATCAATAGGTCAAGTACATATTGTCTTTATGATAAGACTTCGTTTCTTGCTTCTCATTGCCTTAATTCTTGAAGGTCGGCTAGTGATATGATGGGGGATAAGTTTCATTGTGGAGAGGGAAACAACCCGAATCCTCCGAATAAAGGCTCAATAAGAATTCATTCATCTCAACTAACACCTTCCTTTGTAAAGCCTCAATAGTATGATCCACTTGATCATGGACAAAGCAAGTTCATTAAAATATTATTATGATAATAAACTCAACTTCCACTTGATTCCCATTTGAAGCTCACCTGCCCACTCCATCCTGAATCCCCAAAATCTTTATGATTCTGTATATTAAAGTTTTTTTCTTGGAACCAGTGTTTTTGTTAGCCCATTTTAGCCAACCTTCTTAGTTTGCCTGGACTTGTCTCCAATAGATCTCTTCCTGTTTTAGCACCCTAACAAGATCATGCTCTAACAAATGGATGATCTTGTAATCACAAAATAAAGTACACTTCAATAGAAAAGTTTTTTTGGACCTAGTTGGAGCCCCACTCTTGCAGCTTGGTTACGATAATTCAAAAGAGCTAAGTTCAAATGTGAGCTATTGTCAATGACCACATCAATAACCCACACCTCTTCCATCATGATACAAGTCAAAACAAATAGGACCATAATTAAATTGGTACCACTAGTTTTTAATACATGAGGGTTTGAACCATATATCTTTTGACTGTTGATACACTTGCTGACACACTCATATGCCACTTAACTATGCTCTGTTTGGCTAGATGCATCCCACTTTAAATGACAGACTCAAATTTGGTTGACTTTCCAAGCAGAAATTCAAACAGCTATATTTCTTTTGAATATCCATCAGACATATCTTACAGCATTGAACCAACAAAAACAAACCTCTACACTCTGTCCACAAAATTTACAACTCTAAAAGGAGTGAAACAAATTAGATAACGGCACACAAAATGATCAAATAACAGATGACAGATTTTAATTTGCAAGAAAAAATAATAATTTTGACGGCAGAAGAAGCACTAAGATACAAAAAAAAAAAAAAAAAAAATTGACGGCATAAGAAGCATTAAGATACAGAGAATGATTGAGATAACATATCCAGCATTACTTGTTTCTTTTGTCCTTTTTGCAATCACTGACATGTTGGCTACAATGCTTCACTCTCTTAGAACCTTGACCTTGAACCTATACATGAGCTTCTTCTTCTTGGAGGTTGGATTGTCAATAGTAAATAACACCTTTCCCAATTCAAAGACTTGGAAACTGTGAGAGATGACTGGTTCGTCCGTTGCAGCCATTTTTCTTGTCTTTTGTATTATCACAGTATACGCTTCTTCGTTATTAGGCACAAATTCAGCACTATAGCTCACCTCCCATCCCACAACACGTAACTCCCAAGCAATAATGCACTTCTGTAGTGCAAACATACATACAAATGCATGGATTGATAGAAAGTAAAGAAAGGCTTGCATAAAATGAAAATAAAACATTAAGCACAGAGACATAAACACGACTCTCAATCATACCTCATAAATTATAATTTCAACAGTTTGCTTAGTTGATGGTTTTTTTAAAAGTGATGAATTAAAAATATTACAGGTTCCAATTTATAAAACAAAAATTCAAAAGCATAAAATTAAATAATTACACAATATGATAGTATAAATTTATGCCATAAAATTTACATATCAATACACTAAAATTTAAGCCAACAATATAAATCACCCTAAAATATACATCAAGCCATAAAATCAAACAATTACATCAAAATAGTCCATTAATAATTACAAAAACCCTAAATACAACACATAAGTGTCTTTTAGAATAAATACGTTGAGGACAAGTACATCTGTTATGTTCTTTTGCTTTACAAATCGTGTATCTAATTGATTGACCAAAATCTTTCCAATCCACTTCATTATGGATCATAGTAGTTCTAGGTCGACCAGGTTCTCTATGTAAGTTCGCATTTGAGCGAACTAATTCAGTGAGAATGAAATAATCTGGATGTTGTATTGGATGAAATCAACCGCGTCATAACAATCCTAGAAGTTGGACAATAAGTAGCATTCCATCAATGTAAAGTATATGCGTCAAGTGAATGTAATTACAAAATGCAATTATACATGTGAGCATGGAATCTTAAATGACTGTCACTTGTTGCAAGAATAGGTCTCTTCCATCAAACTTACTACAAATGTGGGTTGGTCTAAAGAGATATTATACTCATTTCCGTGTGAACCTCAAATGTTTGAGTTTTTCTATCAATGGATGTCATCGAATGTGCAGAAGCTCATTTTTCGCACCTTTAAGCTTTCTTATCGCATATTCGGTATAAACATCTCCTCGATCGAGTGCTTCATTTATCTCATTTCTTCGACATTCAAAATACAAAATTGTGCGATAAAAGGTCAATCTAATCAAAGAAGTTATGAGTAACATTTGAGCTCATTTAAATACACCATTCATATATTCAGTTGCATTGCTTGTCATCCACCCATATCGATACCCTCATCGTGTGATTGTGTTTATTTTTCCAAGTCAATATCTTAAAGTACTCAAGACACTCTAGATTCAATTGTTTTAGTTCTTTCATGCACTTTATAAACTTTGGCTTTTGGTGTTGATTACATGCCTTAAACACCAAATCTTTCAATTACTTCGATTTGTATTTCGTATTAAAGTTGCTAGCAACACGACGAAGACAATATTGATAGCATGCGCGAGAAATCCTATTTTTTACATTAATTTTAAAATCACATTATTAAAAAAAATTCCTATTTTTTTTCTTCTTCTCCAACGAAACCACGTATCAGGAGAGAGGAGAGTGAGCATGAGAGAGATGACTTTTTAACGCCCGCCCGTTCATCTTTTCAACTGCACTCGAATTTCACCTCAATCCAGGTACAGGTAAAAAAAACGGACAAATATCATTAGGCCTCGCTTCCACCAAAAAGTCGCGGGTGGACGAATGACCTGAATTTGAACGATGGCCTTCACAGCAATAGCTTCTTCGCTGCCATCTTGTTCTTCTGTGTTCTCCTCCCAGGGGCCATCAACTCCATTACAGAAATCCTCTTCTCTATCGTGGGCATCTTCATTTCCGCATGTTAGCATATTCAGAGGCTCTCCTTTCGCCTCTTCTAATTCCCCGTATGCCAAGGTACAATTTCTTCACTGCTATCCTACTTCATTCCCTACTATCCGTGACGATATCTTAGTTACATTTTGAAGTTTGTGATTTATCGATTGTGGGGCACGAATTTCTCTATTGTTGTTCACTTTTGTTGGCAGAAGCAGAATTTTATGCGACAAAGTTTAATCTGTGGTTGGTTTGTTGCTAACTGTGTATTCAAGCCAATAGTCAATATGAACTCAGCCATATCGCAACTTTCCTTGAACTTGCTGCATAGTAAAGGAGAGAAAGAATTGCGTGATAATTTATAAAGAATTATCATGATTACTTTTCAGGATATGTTTTTAGAATTTAAAAGGAATACTGGGTGCAATCATTTTCTGAGAATAGTCTTGCTGTTATTATGGATGAAAGACAGAAATGAGCGTTCCATGGAATACAGAGTTCTCAACTATTTTCTGCTTTGTTCTAGGTCAAATGATTTCATTGCTATTGTTGAGTAGTGTCCCAGTTCCACTTCTTTCAAATACTTCGTTTTCGACCTTCTATTTTAGGTGGGTGTGAAATTGCGGACAACATTTTGAACTTAGAAATTTTCCTGATAATTGACAGCCAACCTTTTGAACCCAGGACCATTTAGTTAAGTCTGCGAGAAGTTTTCTCTACGTTAACATACTTGGACTCAGCTAGGCTACATTAACAATTTTCCAACTTGAAATGTGGAATATTCAGGAAGATTTGCATTGAACGTGAATACTGCTTTATTGAAGAAGAGGAAGAGAGAACCCCGTTTTGGACCACATACCAATGTTTATACAACTCATAGTTAAACTCTATACAACCCACAACTAACACCACTGAACCACTACTTATTTACAGACAAGAAAAACACAACTAAAACAACACATACTACTATGAAACTCAAGATAAACGAACAGATAGGCGGATGAGGTCAGGCGCCGCGTGCCAGGTCCACAATCTCTACCTGGAAAGTAAGAAAACATTTTTTGAAAGAGTGAGCTAAAGCTCAATGAGTGACTAGTTTTAAAACAAACATGCTTTAACAAAACAATGAGTAGTAAACTGAACTAGCATAAAACATACAACACAGGAATATAAACAACTTATATTAACACGGAGTGTAGCCCAACTTACAACAACCAAACAAGTCTGATATAGACATAAAATGCTATCATTGTTACACAACTTTCGTGGTGGTTATTTTCGTTGGTTTAATCAGATTATTGTTTCAAAAGTTTGTTGGTAGCTAGCAAGCTTGGTATCAAGTTTAAAACACTTGCTATGGCTTGTGAATCTGTGATTGTGAGACTTGCTAGCTACATGGATAATAGAACTTGTGTCAATCTTCAACCTTTGGCTTTTCTTCCTTTTGAGGCTAGAAGTAATGTTACTGTGGTTTGGGGATGCTTGGGGCATGCGAATAATTTGTGCTGTAGATCCTCATGAGATCTAAGACAGGATGGACAAATATATGGCGAAATATAATGAGTGGGTAGTTTTCTTTTGGATAACTGAAGCACAATGTAAACTCCCCAACAACATAACCCATATGGTTATATTCACCCTCCTTGAACTTTTAGATTTCCCAAGTCATCTTTTCCAGCTGTGGGTCCAACGGGGAGGCAAGAGTCAAAGTGTTCTGATAGTGACTTTACTGAAAAAACCCTATGAGATTCCAGTGACCAACTTTTTTTATCATCTAAATTGGATAGACTTATCCTGTCCAAGGATTCAAGGAGAAGTTGAAAATATAATCAATGAAAAGGAATGAAGAGGTTTATCCATGCAAGCTTCAAACTCAAAGTCAAGGATGTCAATCCTTTCAGGGGAGTCCAAAGTTCCCTCTTATTTTTCTCCCTTTACTTTTATTTTCAAAAGCTTTGAGGACAGACAAAGCAATTTTTTTAAAGTGGGGTGGGTAATAGCTTTCTTAGCTTACATGTTTAGTCTAAACTTGGGGCTCAAATTTTGCTCAAATTTTTAAAAAAAAATTCTTATAAGAATGAGCATTATCCTTCTTAGTTTACTTAGATCTTGCATAAAAAACATGACTGTCAACCCTCGAGCACTGAACTCGGATTTGTGATGTGAAATTCTGAATTTTGATGAGTATAATGTGCTGAAATTTGGGAATAAGCTGCTGTTGGGGAAAAACTTCACTTTTGGCCCAACCAAAACCAGACCACCTATTTTTAGCGTTCTAAACATAGCATCGAGTTTGATTGAGGGCTTTGAAAAGAGGAGGAATCCTTCCCGATCCACAGTAGGGGGAAAACAAGGCTTGTTGTCACTCCGAAGGGAGCAGTCAAACTTAGCATTGAGTTTGATGAGGGCTTTGAAAAGAGGAGGAAATCCTCCCCGATCCACAGTAGGGGGAAAACGAGGCTTGTTGTCACTCCGAAGGGAGCAGTCAAACTTAGAAACTATGTGTAGAACCATAGAAAGGTTAGCCCACCGGTTCTAGTTACCACATTGCATACCAAAGAAAGAAAAGAGAGGCTTGCAAATGAAAAACGTAAAAAAGTGAGACAATCAAGAGGTATAAAAAAAACAAACAAAAATATGCAATATACATTAGAAAAAACCCATAAAGGAATAGAGAGCCAACATGGTTAGGTCAAGTAGAATGTGTTGGGTTCCCTAACTATCAGAGCTTTTGGGGGAAAGCTTCACTTTTGGCTTAATCAAAATCAGATCACCTACTCTTAGCGTTCTAAACATAGCATCGAGTTTGATTGAGGGCTTTGAAAAGAGGAGGAATCCTTCCCGATCCACAGTAGGGGGAAAACAAGGCTTGTTGTCACTCCGAAGGGAGCAGTCAAACTTAGCATTGAGTTTGATGAGGGCTTTGAAAAGAGGAGGAATCCTCCCCGATCCACAGTAGGGGGAAAACGAGGCTTGTTGTCACTCCGAAGGGAGCAGTCAAACTTAGAAACTAAGTGTAGAACCATAGAAAGGTTAGCCCACCGGTTCGAGCAAGGCCTAGTTATCACATTACATACCAGAGAGAAAAGAGAGGCTTGCGAATGCAAAAGATAAAAAAGTGAGACAATCTAGAGGCATAAAAAAAAGCATATTTAATATGCAGGAGAAAAATGTCATTAACAAATAGAGTCAAGTTGGTTAGGCAAATTGATACAACTTTATTTTGGTACCTTGCTGTTAGTACTTGCCAATTAATATCCAACTGCACAATATATAGATCTTGGCATCTTGATTGTTCTCATGCAACTGACACTTTGTATATAAATTTTGAACTTTTCTTCTGTAGTTGGTTATTTTCAAACAAGGATATGTTTTTTTGTATATGCTTGAACTTTTTAAAATATCCATATTTTTGTGTATCAAAACAGCCTATGTTGAATGAAAATCTGGATGTTTTTGTGCCTAATTATATAGTTCCTGTCAACTAACATATTGATAACTAACTTTTGGTCTAACTGCTTTCGATGATATCTAACATATGGAAAT
>CM046885.1:14700515-15175732 GCA_025688845.1 Cucumis hystrix | reverse complement strand
TTAGAGATTTTCTCCTCTTTCAACAATCTTCTGAAATTAAGAGACCAGGAAGAGGTGGAGGAATCCCAGTATTTGGAAACTGAGCCTTGAGGAAAAAGGGCTATTCTGAACAGACTTGGAAATCTGGTCTTCAAAGCAATTCTTTACAGCCACAAATCCAACCAAAACAAGATTCTACCCCCTTTCCAACTTTAAATAGTATATGATGGCAAATATGCAAATCTATTACTTTTTGTTTGAGGTCAGCATGCCTTAACCCTAAGTTCAAGTTGGCAATTGTTAAATTTTTAAGTGGAAGCTTTTTCAAAATAAGTAATGTTTTTTTAGTATTGTATTATGAATAAAGTGGAAGTTTGAACACATGACAGTATAGTTACTAAATGCCTAGTTATTTGAGCTAGGCCAAATTTGAGAAATTATAGAGTTATGCTCTGGTACCACGTACAATAAAAGAAAAAGAACTATTATCTTGGAAATTATGTGAAAAGCTCGGTGCAGGGCATATCAATAAGTATTAATTTTTTAAGATAACAAGATCACCTCATGTCATGATGCAAAAATACAGGACAAACAGATAACAGAAAAGATTGTCCAAGAATACAAGTAAAAGAAAGGAAAATAGAATAGAAATTATTGTGGTAATAACTAAAATCACTGCTCATTTTAAAGGGAAAAATATTACAGATATACTCGTTATCTCATGCATTTTTTCTTTATTTTAAAAATAGCAAGCCCATGTTTTTCTTTTCGTTTCTAGCTTTGGCTGGACACTGTATAGAGCAAGGCCTACTTTACGTATAGCAACGTCATCTTAGCGTTCTAAACATAGCATCGAGTTTGATTGAGGGCTTTGAAAAGAGGAGGAATCCTTCCCGATCCACAGTAGGGGGAAAACAAGGCTTGTTGTCACTCCGAAGGGAGCAGTCAAACTTAGCATTGAGTTTGATGAGGGCTTTGAAAAGAGGAGGAATCCTCCCCGATCCACAGTAGGGGGAAAACGAGGCTTGTTGTCACTCCGAAGGGAGCAGTCAAACTTAGAAACTAAGTGTAGAACCATAGAAAGGTTAGCCCACCGGTTCGAGCAAGGCCTAGTTATCACATTACATACCAGAGAGAAAAGAGAGGCTTGCGAATGCAAAAGATAAAAAAGTGAGACAATCTAGAGGCATAAAAAAAAGCATATTTAATATGCAGGAGAAAAATGTCATTAACAAATAGAGTCAAGTTGGTTAGGCAAATTGATACAACTTTATTTTGGTACCTTGCTGTTAGTACTTGCCAATTAATATCCAACTGCACAATATATAGATCTTGGCATCTTGATTGTTCTCATGCAACTGACACTTTGTATATAAATTTTGAACTTTTCTTCTGTAGTTGGTTATTTTCAAACAAGGATATGTTTTTTTGTATATGCTTGAACTTTTTAAAATATCCATATTTTTGTGTATCAAAACAGCCTATGTTGAATGAAAATCTGGATGTTTTTGTGCCTAATTATATAGTTCCTGTCAACTAACATATTGATAACTAACTTTTGGTCTAACTGCTTTCGATGATATCTAACATATGGAAATTTAGATTCTAGTAATTTAAATTTTGTGATCCACATATAATCCTTGAGTTCTTTCACCTTGTATTTTCTTGAAATGAAGAATTCAAATTCATTCTGTTTCTGTTTGAAGTTGAATTGCATTATCTATATTATTGTTTATTGAATTAGACTGTAGATGATGTGAATTTTTAAATTTGATTTATTATTCAAGTATTCATTGATGTTCCTTTATAATCAAACAGATGTAAGTATGGATGTTCGTGATATGAGTACATTTGAAACATGTTCTTTCCACGCTGTTCTTGACAAAGGTGACAAAGGTGTAGTTTTCGTAAATTTCGAATCAATTTCAAGCGCTAGGTTTTTTTTTTTCACTTAGCGCTCCGTTCCGCATACATACAAATTTCTGGATTCCATCTTCTCAATTCTCCTGCTATAACGCTCGCTGAGATCCTGCCCTCGGTGTCAGGCCTTGCATTGCAGACTTGTGGGTATCATATTGATTGTGCCATTGCTCAATCCTATCAATATTCAACTCACAGCAAGTGTCAAGATAAACCAATGGCTGCTTGTGGTTCTAGAGCTACACTTGGTGAATGTTCTCTTTGATAAATTAAGTTTTAGGAATGCTGCGTACTTTTCTCCTTCAGCGATCACTGCTGGTATTTCTTTTAATAGAAGTGTTGATAGCTGTAGGAAAGCCAGCATGAGTTTGAAAAATAAGGAGCAGCCTAACAGTAATGGGATATATGGATACGTCACTTACAATGTTGCAAAAAGGTTTTGCAGCAGTTACCTACATACTGTATCAGGAGTAAAAGATCTTCATAGTTCATCAGCTTCTCAGTTTGCTGCTGGTTCTGCCCCCAATGTGTCATTTGATAACTCTGCACGGGAGGTGTTTCTATATCCTAGTTATGGCATGGGATCCACACACGTCCTACTCACCTAGAGATTTTACATGTCTTAGTTCTATTTAGATGACTGCTAGATGATATATAGTTTAATTTGCCTTTCATCAACTTAAGCTTTTGGGTCAATCGGTGATTTAAGATTTTGGGTTTTCTTTCATATTTCAAGCTCATAAGGGAGGATAATGTTAGATGATATATAATTAAATTTGCCTTCACCCATCAGCTTAAACTTTTGGTTCAATCGATGATCTAGGAATGACATAAAAAGATTATCTCTAATTAAGAATTTCTACCAAAGTTTGAACCCGAAACTTGGATTAGAATACCTCTAACCAACCATTCAGCAGAGTGGGGGGAAGGACGATCTGGCTTTGCTGCAAAAGAAAGACCTTTGATAATTGAATTATTGAAATTGGATTCTTTTATCGAATTGACCCATTTCATTCGTGAAAGAGGATTCTTTTTTTGGCAGTCGAAATGCGATTCTATTTAATGATAATTGAATTATTAATTCAGCAAATGACTCAAGATTCCAGAGTTTTATTATTGAGTTTCAATGTTTCCTTACTAATATATAGTTTTTGCTTTGCCATTTCAAAATCGTTATCATTGGTGTTTAGAAAATTGACATTAACCATGAAAGCTGTGTAGTACCCTTAAACGTATCTGGAGAAGAAAAGTATGAGTTGTTTAAAACATTTATGTGCAGGAGTCGTTTATGGGTATGAGCTGAAAATTGGATGGGGAAAGTCTGTTGCTCTTCCTTCCCAAGCATTACCAGCGCCTCCTCCAGGTCATATGGCCATTAGAAGTAAGGAGGTTCGTTGTTTCTGCTGGATTTACGTTTGTAGTAAATTAGAGCAATTCAACACCTTTTGATTTCACATTCTTTGGTTGACAGGGTGGCACATTTATCTTATCAGGCTCATCAGGACCCCCTTTAAAACGAGCATAGCTCAATTGGTATATGAGTAGGTTAATAATCGTAAGGTCTCTAGTTCGAATTCTCGAATTCTCCTACCTTCAATTGACCATCCTCCCAAGTATTCTGATGGACATTTGAATTATGATGAGGTTTCGCCAATCTGTGAGCCAATGGTTTTGTTCCTTGGATCTTCTTGTACCTTGAGACATCATCTCTTTTTGTTACTTCAATAAAAAGTGTGTTTCCTTTTAGAAAAAAGAACTACCGTTCGGACCTCTTGATATGTCATGTTATTTCTTCCTCTTTTAGTATATATTGGATGCGTGTTGGACAGCAGCTATTTATTAATGATTTGGGTGTAAATTAAGAGTTGAGCATTAATGTAATTCTTGCACATCTAAGCAATTGCTAGCCTTGTCCCAAAAGTGAAAAAAAAACAATGCTTGGCCTTGCTAAAGTATAATTTGAACTGCTTGTGTTGTTTTAGAGTTGTAATTTACATATTTAAGCCTCTTTTAAGTAGGTTTGGGATTAGAAAGTATAATTGTACTGCTTCCATGTCTAAGGAGTTACCGTAGGTGTAGGGAGCAATATTTATAAACATGATTATCTCTAGACATTTTAGCCTTAAAACTTTGAGACTTGCATTCTCAATTGAATGTGGCCCCTTTCCTGCTCATTGCATTTGGATCTTAGTCTATCCCTTTATTTTCTCCATTTGAAAGTAGACTCTATTTTCTTTACTGATGTTTTGACTGGCATTGCTAGGTTTCGACACCTAACATTCGTGATATTACTGTTGAACCACCTGAGGATGATCATCTCCGCCATGTCATTAACACTATGGCTCTTTATGTTCTGGATGGAGGTTGTGTTTTTGAACAAGCTATTATGGAGAGGGGTCGGGGAAATCCTCTCGTCAATTTCTTGTTTGAGCTTGGTTCAAAAGAACATACTTACTATGTTTGGCGACTTTATTCATTTGCTCAGGTGAATGTCTTATGTATACTAATCCAAGTTATCATTTAGATACCAAGGATATCTCTGCTTTACCGTCTACATGTGCCTTCTATTTCTACTTGAATATAGGGGGATACTCTTCAAAGGTGGAGAACTGAACCTTTTATCATGATAACTGGTAGTGGGAGGCATGCTCGTCTGAAACTATTTGCAGGGGCAATTTCAGGATCTGATTTGTTATTTTATATAGTCATGTATGTCAGACCCTTGAAAAAATGCCATAAATATTAATTATTTTGAATCTACAGATGTGTTCCACCACCTCTTCCAACTGCTAAAAGCCCAGAACTTGAGAAGGAGTCTGGTCCCACTTATGCTGCTGGAAGAAGAAGAGTAATTGTCACTTTAAAATTTGATGTTATTTCTATCATTTCTTCATTTATGTATTCTACCTAACTGATTCTTCTATCTTTCTTTCTTTTTTCTTTTTTGGTGGGTGTGGGGTCATCTATAGCGCATGGAGCTTGAAAGAACATTAACTGATTCACAAAGGGATGAGTTTTTTTTTTAAAAGGAGACAAGCTTCTTTATTATTAATAAACTCAAAGTACAAGAGAGCTATACAATGAGAATAATAGGGAGGCCAAGAAAGGGGGAGAGAGAGAGAGAGATAGAGCTAGGATCAGTAAAAAGATGCTATACCATAGTGTAAAAAGATGCTACCCCTCTTAAGATCAGAGATTTCAATTGTAGAGGGAACGAAACCACAAATGTTCTTTTTGACAAAATTCGGGCTTCACTGCAATTAGTAAGTTTAATGTTTCTGAGGTTATGTCAATTAGGCCTCTAAAATGGTCACCTATAGCTTCAAAGATACTTCTTTTCCAGAAATCTAAAGGAAGATTTTTTATTTTCATCCAGCCCCCATAACCTTTAATCACAAGGGGCCTACTATGTCGAACTGAGTCCCATTTTTCAAATTTGATGTGGAATTTGCACCAAGCCTGCCACTTCTTTTCCTTTCCTATGAGATCCTTGGATGGAACTTTGTCAAAACTAATGAGAGCATTATCGTCATAGAGGGGGTTTATAATGATTTTAGATTGACAAAGCATTTCCAACAGTTTGCGAATCAATCTCCAATCATCGGAAGCAAACAATTTTGTAATAATCCATAAATTTTCAAAATCAACCTTTACCACTTCATGATTCTTGATAAACCACTGGTTGTGTTTAGGGGGGAGAAGGCTGGACAGAAACTTGAAGAGTTCTAAACGGGGTGATGGGAGGACAAGGTACCTTGTTCCGGGGATTTTTTATTGGAGCGGTAGTGCAAGAAGAATTGACCATCTCTACATAGGAAGTTCTATTCACCGGAAACTGAGGGGAAGACATTGGGGAATTATCAGAAAACCAACTGGTATAGTTGACCTTTTCTACAAATTTAATCAACATGTTATAGAAAGACCACCAACCTTGCAAATTTTCACCCTAATCATATAATGTCCTCCTGAATATGGCCAGTAGTCACGACATAAAATCCTGCCGGAATTTGCTTGGAACTTAGAGACTTTTGGCCGGCCTCTATCAATGTCTGCGTGCTTTCTAAAGAAATGATCAGTTGGAAATTTGAGTAGTTCAACAATGGCTTCCTGGAGCCAACGGGTTTGGTTATTGGATAGGGGAAGAATTCTATGGGCTTCCACGTCTTCTATGATGCAATAATTATTTTCCTTCCATATGCAGTAATGAAACTGATTGATCTTGCAGCTGAAAACCCCCATTCTGAGAGAGTTGGTGGTGGCCGGAGGGGCTGGCTGCTGGTGAGGAAAGAGGAGAGAGGAGAGAGGAGAGAGGGGAGAGAACCTACCTTTTCACACGAAAAGTGATTTTTACAAAGGGATGAGTTTGAGGACATGCTTCGGGCATTGACACTAGAAAGGAGTCAGATAAAGGAAGCAATGGGGTTTGCTTTGGATAATGCTGATGTAGCTGGAGAGGTAGCTTTGGCGTTAAGGTAATTATTGAAATGCACGTGAACAAATATGGATAGTTTTCTTTATCCTTCTTGAAACCAATATTACTATACTAAGATGTTAAAGCCTACCAGCTTGTTTTATGCGTATGCCTTTTCTTCATACTTTTCTTCTACAAAGATCATCCTTTACATCTTCTTAGGCTGCTCATTTCATCTGTTTGTTAAGGGTGATTTGTTTATGGTTGTTCTCAGATATATTATTTTCATTATTCCTCTTATGTGCAATCGTAGAGTTTTATCATATTAGAATACTTCTCATAGCCTATATTTTTGTGACCTTGTGCAATTGTATTTACGCACTCTATCTAAAGTATCCAACACAATCGATTCTTTCTATTAAAAATAGTGGGCTTTGTCCTAAGGACAGTTAAGATTTACTTTCCCCTAATTTTTTTAATATTTTAATAAAGCTCGTATTGCCTATAAATACTTCTCCCTTTGTACATTTATTATCATAAGAAATATCAGTATTGTGGTTTTTCTCCCTGTATTAGGGTTTCCACGTAAATTTGTATTTGTTCTACATCTCTACTTTCAGTACTTTCTTTTTCTCCCTCCTTTTTTTGTTTTCTTCCTTCTTCTTTCTTTTTTTCTTTTTGTGTGTGGTTGCCTTTTGAATGAACTGCTTCCCTATTCCTCAAAAGAAAAAAAAAAAATCCCCTTGAAAAGCATACCATTATGTTATTCATAATTGTTATTTCATCCATGAAAATTGTGTTTTCTTGATCAACTTTCTCGTGATCTGTGGAATGTTTGTATTTCTGTGTTAAGTTTAAAAGGAAATTTATTTATTTTGTTGATCTATTTACTTTTTAAGATTGCAGATAGTTGAAGTTCTAACAGAATCTTTGACACTTAGAGAAACTCCTATTCCAACCAAAGTTGTAAGGTTGATGCTTGTGTCTAATATCCTTCATAACAGTAGCGCTCCTGTAAAGAATGCATCTGCATACCGCACAAAATTTAAAGCAACATTACCCAGCATCATTGAAAGCTTTAATGATCTATATTGCAGCATAACAGGGAGAATTACGGCAGAAGCCCTCAGGGTATTGTTTCACCTATAGCTGTTGGAGATCAACTTATGTTTTTCCTATATTTGCTAATTTGATTATACATCTCTGATTATGCAGGAACGAGTACTGAAATTATTGCAAGGGTGGTCCGATTGGTTTCTGTTCTCAGATGCTTATGTGAATGGATTGCGAGCCACGTTTCTTCGCTTGGAAACTCTGGTGTGATCCATTTTCATTCATTATGTGGTGATGCCCCCGAGATTGAACGGAAGGCCAATTGTGATGATTTAGGAGATGGGGAGTAAAATCAATCAAGATGCTGAATTGGCAATGGGCAAAGGAGGAACTATGAAGGAGTTAATGAATCTTCCCTTTGGAGAATTGGAAAGACGGTGCAGGCACAATGGGTTGTCTCTTGTTGGTGGTAGAGAAATGATGGTTGCACGTTTACTAAGTCTTGAAGAGGCAGAAAAACTGAGTGGATATGAACTTGACGAAGACTTAAAATATAGTAATTCTCATTCCGGAAGATATTCAAGTAGCTCAAGAGAGACTAAAGTTGAACGAGGTCCAGTAGAAACTTCGGGTTGGAGCTGTTTTGGGGATGATGAGGCAGATTTCAAAGGATGGGTTCTGCACCTTTGGCTCAAACTCTTTCCATTCCACAGCCTGAACTAAAAGGCTTCACAAAGTCTGGGAAAAATGATCCTGTTTTCCTGCCTCTAAATGGGCTAGGGAGGATGGTGAAAGTGACAATGAGCAAAAAGGAGGTACAGGGGGTCTCGGCTTAAGTTATTCATCTTCTGGAAGTGAAAAAGCACGTGATGGTCCTAGTAAAGCTGATGAGATGGAGATTACTACGGAGCCAAGTGCCCTTGTGCAACCTGATCGTGGGTGAATGAAGAGCAAAGGTACACAGTCAACTTCTAAAGCTAACGATTTCTTTCTTTGTAAAAATTTAAAACTGGTGGCTTGTTGGCCCTGCTGGTTATTGATCCATGCATATCTCCATGCATTCTGTTGTGTCATTATATCGAAGCTTTATAGTTTTATGCACATCTACAAAAGATCTATAAAAATCTTATTGTATTTTGCTGCATGTGAATTTATTGTGTCAGGAAAAAGTTAAGACGTGAAGAAGTGGCTTTGATCGAATACCATGAATCCTTAGAAGAACGGGACATCAAAAGTACAGAGGAAATTGAGAGGAAAGTTTTGATATATCAGAAACAACTAGAATCTGAATACAGACTGTCAGATTCCAATGAGACTGCATCAAGGAAGAGTAAGTGTTATTTCATAACTTTTTGTACAGAAGATTCTATATTTGTTTTAAGTTCATATATGGTCTGATCTTTGTGACACTTCATTAAGTTAAATTCTTTAAGTTCTAGTATTTAGTTTATTACATGTTTATCTACTTTAGTTTCTCATGTTTATCTACTTTATTTTCTCATGTTTATCTACTTTAGTTTCTTATCGATTGACAAGTGTCATAGTGGGGAAAACTGCCCTTTTTTTTACTCTGTTTGGAATCAGTTTTGGCCCAGAGTCAGGATAGAATTCGTCATTTTTATGTGTGCAATTATATTCACGTTTCCCCCCCTAAAATGATGCATTTGGGAAATTTTATGCGATTAATAATATATGGTGTTGTGTGCGTGCCCTACTGTAAACACGTATTCTCTCAATATTCAACTCACAACAAGTGTCAAGATAAACCAATGGCTGCTTGTGGTTCTAGAGCTACACTTGGTGAATATTCTCTTGATAAATTAAGTTTTAGGAATGCCGCGTACTTGTCTCCTTCAGCGATCACTGCTGGTATTTCTTTTAATAGAAGTGTTGATAGCTGTAGGAAAGCCAGCATGAGTTTGAAAAATCAGGAGCAGCCTAACAATAATGGGATATATGGATACGTCACTTACAATGTTGCAAAAAGGTTTTGCAGCAGTTACCTACATACTGTATCGAGAGTAAAAGATCTTCATAGTTCATCAACTTCTCAGTTTTGCTGCTGGTTCTGCCCCCAATGTGTCATTTGATAACTCTTCAGATCTCCTGTGCAACAGCATGATTTTAACTTCACGTTTCAATTGGAGAGTGGAAACAATGGAGATTTGCCTAGCTTTGGACAGGTTTTCTCAGTCCCTGTTGCTCCTGGAGATGTCATAAGTGCTGGCACCGATGGACTCTTTGACAACTTGTACAACAATGAGATCATTGCAGTGGTGGTTCATGACATGAGAGCGGGCTTAGGCGCTCAGGTGACTGCCCAGCTGCTCTTGCACGCCAACAAGCTCAAGATAAAGACTGACTAACACCTTTCTCCACTGCTGCTCAAGATGTTGGGTTTCGCTATTACGGTGGCAAGCTTGACGACATCACCGTGGTTGTGTCGTATGTCACAAGCTCCAACGATAAGTGAGTGCAATGAATTGTCTTTCTCATATACTTTGCATCTCCAGGCTTCTGTATATAATCTTTGCAACATAACCATTAAGAATGGTTATTGTATTTAAGCATTTCATTGAACCATCTCATCTAACTCTTTACATGTTGAAGAGTGGATGACCTCTTTTGTAAGTGAAAAATCATAGGCGTGAGCCATCCTCTACTTTGAGCAGTTGTTTTGTTTTTTCTTTAAAAAAGGTGTAGTATTCGTATTACATGATTCTTAACTCTCTCCCTGCACTGTTTATCTACTTTTCTAGTGTGTATTTTTGTGCTTATGAGTGTGTTGTTTTCCAATTCTGTCCACAACATTTTGATTGTTACTATTTCTATGTGATGTTTCCAGGTACCTAGGCTATCTATTGGTGAGTATTAAGTGTTTTGATAGGTTTATCCTTTCTTCATTGATTGCTTATGTGTGGGCAACTTTTAATTCTAGTGTGGAAATAATTCTCGAGAAAATGCAACTAGGATGCTCAAAGAAATTTGGAGGTAAATCGCAACGATGGACTATATGATTTTCCATCGGTTCTTTATTTTTATGTATAAATTTTTGTTCTTGATTTGTTCACCACGTATTGAAGTAATTGATGACAAACTATAGGGTCCTCAAGGAAATGGAGTATATATTTTGGTAAATTCTGTAGTTATTACTCTTCCTTGTTTGATTGAATGTATTTGTTAGTGTTATATTAAAGAAATAATCAATGTATTTTGTTAGAAATCTGAAGGTTACATATGGAGCCCCACGTATAGACTAAGTATGCTGATATGTACTTTCTCATTGACAAAGCTTCATGTCATAGGTTTGATCAAGACCAAATTTAAGCTATTTAGTGCTTTTAAATCAGTAGAGGCCGTTCTCCGATGCAAGCTTAGTAAGTATTTGAGAAAGTATGGATCTTGACAACTTCAACTTCTCTTTTCTCAATTTCTTCTCTAATGAAGTGGTACCTAATATCTATGTGCTCTATTATGTTGTGAAACGGATGATTCTTAGTTAGATAGATTGTGCTCTAGTTATCACAACATATTTTGATTTTTGCTTGTTTAATTATGAAATCATTTATTAACCCTTTTTCTCTTAATGTTTTAAATCCCCACATCACATTTGACTTATTTGTCAACTAAAGAAACGACATGAATATTGATTGAGATATTAGGATTGCGAATCATGAATATTGTCGAATTGCTCCCTTTGCCGCATGGCCTCCTATTGTCGAATTCCTTCTTTGCTGCATGCTAACCTCTTTAGAGGCTCTTGACATTTCCTAAACGCCTAGGTTTTCCTTGCCTAGCATACCCTTGGCCATCTAGCCTTGTCCTATTGAGGTTGTCATGTCACTTCTCGGCCAAACCACATCTCAACCTTTGGCCACCCAACTTGTCTCTTTAGAGGTTATCTTGGCACTTTTGGCCGCCTAGAGTATGCAACATGCCTTAGCCAACACTTAGCCAATTTCCAAACATTCTTTAAGCCTTCCTTCGTTACGATGACTCTTTTCTTTTGTGATCTTGAAAACAATGACACATCTTCCCTAACACTTGAACTTAACCATCCAATCTTATTAAAATTCATTTCCACTCTATCTTGAAGCATCAATCTTAAACCATCTTTCTCCTAACCCCAACCCCTAATCTCCTTTTGAGTTCCTTAGATAACTTAGGGATTCTTGGGTTTCGGGGTTTACATGCAAGATGCACGTCTTCCTCCTTGAAAATATGTATATGCTAGGCCTCCAATCATCCAAGTTTACCAAAGGAGAGGTAAAAAGGAAAATTTCACCTAGACAACATGGTTGTTAGGATGACCAGTGGTCCTAACAACACTTGGCAGCAGCAGAAAGGGAATATATATGTAGGCATTTTGTGCTAGGGTTGATCATCTTGGTTATTATGTATTTTGAATGAACATTGTTCATTGGGGAGACAGCAGCCCTCTTATTTGGCTGAAGCTTGTTTGAAACGCTTTTGTGCAGCTTATGATTCCATATTGAATATATATATATATCTATATACATATATCACCTTCTCTCCATTGTACTATGTTTGTGAGTGTGCTGGAAATATTCTGTGTATTTGTGTGGGTGTGGGTTGAATCTTTTGCAGGTGAAACAAGAACCTACCATTGGTATCAGAGCCGTTCGACACTCTGGGGAGGTGGAAGAAAATGACGCAAAAACTAATAGAGGACTGCTTAGCTGCGTCGGAAGCGGAAGTCGAAGCGATAAAACAAGAGGTGCAGAGATTACTGGTTCTGGAGAAGACAGTGGAGAAAACGCACGCGTTGTTGGTGGAGATGTACGAAGACCGCCAGAGGTACTCGAGCAGATCGGAACATGTCGGTACTAGCACCAGAAAGAGGAAGGTGAGAATTGAGGACATCAATGAAGAGGAAGAAGAAGGGGAAACATCTTTAAACGCGGAAACAGGGGCAGGGCAGGACCGGATTAAATTTAAAAAGTTAGAGATGCCGGTATTTAATGGTGACGACCCGGATGGCTGGTTTTACAGGGTGGAACACTATTTCCAATTACATCTTCTGAATGAGCAAGAGAAATTGAAGATTGTCATGGCCAGTTTGGAAGGGAAAGGCCTCAGCTGGTTTCGGTGGGCAAAGAATCGAAAACGCTTCCGATCATGGAGAGAACTGAAGGAAAGGATGTACCGTCAATTCCGTTGTAGAGAATAGGGGACGAGGTACGCCAGATTTTTGGCCATAAGGCAAGAAGGAACAGTGAACGATTATTTGCAGAAGTTTGAGGAACTTTCGGCACCGTTACCAGAGATGGAAAAAGACGTGTTGGAGGGGACATTCACGAACGGGTTGGACCCGATAATTAGAACAGAAGTTTTCGCCATACGGGCCGTGGGCCTGGAAGATATGATGGATGCGGCCCGTTTAGATGAAGAGAAAATCGAGATGGCCCAAACCGCTCAGGGCCCGTATGCAAGAGATGCAAAAACGGCCCAAAAGCCTTTAGTGAAAAATACGGAGAGCCCTAGTACGAAAATAGTTACCCTAGCTGAAAAGGTTCCCGCCCAAACCAACTCTTCTTTCCATTCGCAACGTAATACATCGGGAGGCTATAGACGCGAAAATTCTTTTCGAAGATGGACCGATTCGGAGCTTTAAGAGAGATGAGAAAAAGGCTTATGTTACAGATGTGATGAGCCGTTTAGCAAAGGACACCGCTGCAAGAATAAAGAACTTCGCCTTTGTGTAGTAGCAGACTACTTGGAAGATACGGAGATGGACGATATGTTGGCCGATGAAACGATGGTAGAAGTGGGTTCCGTGGTGGAATTGTCGCTTAACTTGGTGGTGGGACTCACGACATCGGGAACGTTCAAGGTCAAGGGCACGGTGGAAGACCAGGAGATTGCGATCATGATAGATTGTGGAGCCACTCACAACTTCATCTCCTTAAAACTGGTGGATGAGTTGAAATTACCCATGATAGAGACCACCAACTACGGGGTCATTATGGGTTCGAGCAAAGCAGTTCAAGGAAGAGGAATCTGTAAAGGTATCACAGTGGGGTTGCCGGTTTTGACCATAGTGGAAGATTTTTTACCATTAGAGTTGGGCAATCTGGATATGGTACTGGGAATGCAATGGCTTCGTAAACAAGGGGCTATGACCGTGAACTGGAAAGAACTCTCCATGACGTTTGTGGCTGGGGAAACGAGAGTTATCTTAAAGGGGGACCCCTCTCTGACTAGAATGGAGGTGTCCTTGAAAATGCTAGTGAAGTTGTGGCAACCGAAAGACCAAGGTTTCCTTATCGATTTCAGAGCCATGGGCATCACAAAAATGGATCGACAGATATCAGTTAAGGAATTCGTAGAAGAGCTTCGGCCAGAATTTGAGCAACTCCAATTAGAGTTTGAAGATGTGTTTAATATGCCGGCGGAGCTGCTGAGACAGATTGACCACCAAATTCAGTTAAAGGAAGGGACAGATCCCATCAACGTGAGACCTTACCATTACCCACATGCTCAGAGAAATGAAATTGAGAAACTAGTGAATGAAATGCTGGATTATGGGATTATACGATCGAGCGTCAGCCATTTCTCTAGTCCAGTAATCCTAGTTAAGAAGAAGGACGGGGGATGGAGGTTTTGTGTAGACTATCGAGCTTTGAATAGAGTGACGGTTCCTGATAAATTTCTGATTCCTATGATTGACGAGTTGTTGGATGAACTGAACGGGGCAAGCATTTTCTCCAAAGTCGATCTCAAACCTGGATATCACCAGATCAGAGTGCGTGATGAGGATGTGAGGAAGAGGGCTTTTCGAACGCATGAGGGACACTACGAGTTCCTAGTCATGCCATTCGGGCTCACCAATGCCCCCACGACCTTCCAAGCTCTTATGAATCAGGTTTTTCGACCTTATTTACGTAAATTCCTGCTGGTTTTTTTTTATGATATTCTTGTGTACAGCAAGGATGTGGAGACCCATTTGGAGCACCTTACAATGGTGGTTCAACTATTAAGACAACACTGTCTTTTTGCTAACCGGAAGAAATGTCATTTTACGAAAGACCGGATTGAATATTTGGGCCATTGGGTTTTTGCCAAGGGAGTCGAGGTTGACCAAGAGAAAATTAAAGCCATGTTGGAATGGCCTGTGCCAAAGAACGTAAGGGAACTTAGAGGGTTTTTAGGATTGACCGGGTATTACCAAAGTTTTGTAGCAAACTACGGGACCATTGCTACCCCCCTGACGCGGTTGACCAAGAAGAATAATTTCCGTTGGTCGGAGGAAGTAACAAAATCATTTGAATCCCTCAAGAAAGCCATGGTTACACTGCCGATTCTAGCGCTACCAAAACAATCATATCTAAGACATCACACACAATCTAATCTTTATAGGCCCCTCCAATTGATAAAGGGACTGAGAAAATCTCATTTATTTGGACATCACCACCTTTCTTGATCCACCCAATCTTGTAAGGACTTGAATAAGGCTCTGTTTTTAGTTTGAGTGCAGGCACTAGCTTCTGAGGCACAAAATTTTCACTGTTGCCACTGTCAGTGATCACATTGCACACTTTGCCTTGGATGGTACATCGGATCTTGAAAAGGCTATGCCTTTGTTAGTGAGAGGTGTCACTCTTTGGAGTAATTAAGACTCTTTGGAGCATACAAGATAACCTTTCTCCATTATCGGGCTCTAATACTTCTTCTTCTTGAGAGAAATCTCCTTCTTGTTCTTCAATATAATCTTCATTTTCTTCAAGTATAGCTACTGTTTTTTCTTTTAGGGCAAGCATTTGAGAGGTGGTTTAATCGACCACATAAACATTTGCTTAGATTCAGTCTTTGATAGGCATTTTTTCTTGCTTCTTGGTCGTTACTTCAGCCTTCTTCCCATTTGGTTCAATGGATTTATCCTTCTCTTGTTCTTTGGAATAATGACTAAGAGAGGATTGTGTAGCAGGCTTATAGTTGGTGTTCCATGGCCCCCTCCTTGTATTTTTCTTTGAATTCAACTCAATATAGTTGTTGAACTTGGGCACTTGGTTTCCATTTCGGGTCGTTAAGTCTTTTTTTTCCCTTTCAATTTTTGGTAGGTTATGAGTTGGGAAAGCTCACACTTAAGCATTCTTAGGTTGTCTTTATAACTTAGGCACCTTTTGCACACCACTTAGGTTGGTTTGGCACTATAGTCGTTGTCTTATTTGCCATTTTCGATCGTAATTCTTTTTTTTTTCAATTTTTGGTAGCTTATGAGTTAGGAAAGCTCACACTTAAGCATTGTTTGGTAGTCTTTACAGCCTAGGCACCTCTTGGACACTACATAGGTTGGTTGGCACTATAGTTGTTGCACTTGCACACTTGGTTTCCATTTAAGGTCCTTAAGTCCTTTTTTGTCACTTTTTGGTAGGTTATGTGTCGGGAATGCTCACAGTTAAGACATTCTTTGGTTGTCTTTAAACCTTAGGTACCTTTTGGACACTACTTGGGTTGGTCTAACACTATAGTTATTAGTAATGAACAACTAAAGCTCACACTTAAGCATTCTTTGGTTGCGTTTATATCATAGGCACCTTTTTTAAACTACTTGGATTGGTTTGGCACTATAGTTATTGCACATGCGCACTTGGTTTCCATTTCGGGTCGTTAAGTTATTTTTTCAGATATTTTGGTAGGTTATGAGTCGGGAAAGCTCACACTTAAGCGTTCTTTGGTTGCATTTACAGCTTAGGCACCTTTTGGACACTACTTAGATTTGTTTTGCACTATATTTGTTCCACTTGGGCACTTGGTTGCCATTTGGGGTCGTTAAGTTTGTTTTCTGACATTTTCGTATGTTATGAGTCGAGAAAGCTCACACTTAAACGTTCTTTGGTTGCGTTGACAACTTAGGCACCTTTTGGATACTACTTAGGTTTGTTTGACACTTTAGTTGTTGCTCTTGGGCACATGGTTGCCATTTCGAGTCGTTAAATCCTATTTTCTGACTTTTTGGTAGGTTATGAGTCAGGAAAGCTCACACTTAAGCATTATTTGGTTGTCATTAAACTTTAGGCACCTTTTGAACAATAATTAGGTTGTTTTAGCAATATAGTTTTTTCACTAGGCACTTGGTTGCCATATTGGTTCGTCAAGTTCTTTTTTTGCGACTTTTTAGTAGCTTATGAGTTAAGAAAGCTCACACTTAAGCATTATGTGATTGCCTTTACAGGTTAACACCGTTTGGATAGTATTTAGGTTTGTTTGACACTATAGTTGTTGAATCCGGCACTTGGTTGCCATTTTGGGTTGTTAAGTTCTTTTTTTCTCACTTTTTTGTAGCTCACAATTAAGCATCGTTTGGTTCTCTTTAAGCCTTAGGCACCTTTTGGACACTAGTTAGGTTAGTTTGACACTATATTTGTTGCACTTGAGCACTTGGTTGCAATTCGGATCGTTAAGTCATTTTTTCTAACTTGTTGGTAGGTTATAAGTAGAGAAAGTTCACACTTGAGGATTTTTTGATTGCATTTACAGCATAGGCACCTTTTGGACACTACCTAGGTTGGTTTGGCATTATAGTTATTGCACTTGGACACTTGATTTCCATTTCGGATCGTTAAGTCCTTTTTTCTCACTTTTTGGTAAGTTAGGACTCCGGAAATGTCACACTTAAGCATTGTTTGACTGTCTTTAAACCTTAGGCACCTTTTGTAACCGATTATACAATGTGAATTGCTGAGCTTATTTTATTTTGAGTATTCTATTTCGTTCAATATCAATAAAAGTCCCATTGATAGAACACAACCTTAGTGTTCCATCACATTCATCCAGAGAGTAGATGATTGGAACCCTCCTCAACTATACAAGGTGAATTGCTATACCTCGACTTCAACAGGAACTTGAAATCCAGTGACTCTGAATTCAACAATGTAACGATGAAATGAAAATGAAAACCTTTGCAATTTCATTCCCATTATAGAAGTCCACCGGACAGGTATTGCTTTTGTTGTTGAACAACCAAATCAAGTTTAAAAAAATTACGTAATAGTAAAGAGCTTGAAAATCCTCATTTCTATAACCTAGTTCATTAAGAAAACAAACTTACAAAAATCTTCGGTACTTTAACTGTTTCACATCACTATACACCCAACCATAGTAAAAAAAAATCTCAATATATAAAAACAGAAAACACAACAATAGCAACATAATATTTGTAATTTACAGATTGGTCCATTACTAATAATCAATTCCATTCAGTTTAACATCAAAGTCACGCTCATAAGGTATTTCTCTATACTTCTAGTAGTAAAAGCAAGGAGCGATAGAAACCCAATGAAGCCATTTATTAGCTTCATGAGTTCTCTTTACAGTTTCTAATACATCTTTATTTGGCTCATCTTAGTAAGTAATTGTGTGAACTAAACCAACTTTTATTAATAATATCAGCAGCTGTTTTCGTATTGAATTCATTCTATAGCCCTTGAAACTTTGTTCTTTTGTGTAAGTAAAGTAGTAGAAACTTCAAAGAGCGGTCATATGAAAGATGTCCTATCGGAGAATCCTTCCGCGAATGGCTTGTAGTAATTAGCTAATCCGAGAAAGGAGCGTAATTTCATAGCCATTCTTTTTTATTAATGATACATGGTATGTATTAGCTGATACATTTTTATAAATAATTTGAAAATATTGTTTGTCATTATTTTAGGGATGCGATATAATATTTGAATTCAAAATATTATGAAATCGAATAAATCAGAAATTGTTTAAAATGCTCTTCTTTAGAAGAATCATTATTAAACATGAGGGATGTTCGTGGTTTGGTTCGATTTCAAGCTAAAACTGCACCCGCAAAAAAAAAAAAAAAAAAAAACTCATATGAAACCGAACCGAACCGCGTGTTTGTGTCAAACCGAATCAAAATCGAAGTGCATATGCTATTCGATTTTGGTTTGGTTTAAATCTCGAAGAATCTCATGCCACCAACGCATTGAGTTTGATAAAATTTGCTTTAAATCTCGAATAATCTCAAGCCATCAAAGCACCGAATTCTATAAATTTTTCCTTTTTATTTTAAATTAAGTAGATTTCACACCAACGTATTTAACCAAGTTTTAGAAACAAAACTTTCATGAACATTTATTTAAATTTCTTTAATTTGTTTAAAATGAAGCGGTTTTGTTCGATTTTAGAATCAGTTTAAAACATTAAACCGAACCGAACGACATAATAAACAGTTTCAACATAATACAAACCGCACTAAATCGCATGCAATCGATTTCAGTTCAGTTTGATTTTCAAATGTTTTATGAACACCTCTATTAAACATAAGATTTATGAATTACATAAATAAAACGTTACTTCATTTGATTTAAATACTAAAAATACAAAAATCTATTATAAATTATAGGCATATCTTTAGGGAATATTAGAGAAATCGTTGTGACTGTTTGATATTTAGCCTCATTATTTGCATCATGTATCTGTAAAAAAAATTATTATCTTATATAAATGGGTAAAAAAAGTCAAAACAAATTGAAACAACCAATTTTGCCAAAAATCATATTAGTTTTGGGATAGTTGCAAATTTAACAATTGGATTAAAAATAATGGAGTATATAGCAAATCGATACAAATCTAAAAAGGATAGTTTTGTTATATTTACAATTTTTTTAAATATTGCTATATCCTAGATGACAATCAATTACAATTCCCCGTGAGTATGAAATACTGTCTATTTTTCGTATGGATCAAAGTATTGGGCCCTGGATGGATGTCATGGGCCTCATTCAGCCCATTTCAAATCCCTTATGCTTCGGGCTTCGAACAGTTCATTATTATCTCTCTCCCTGGCGCGCGCGGTTTTTTCCGGTTCTCGATTTCGTTTGTTTCCCGCCGTCGACATCCACATTCGTTTTCCGGCGAGTTGTTCACTGCATCTCTTTTCTCTGTGGCCGACGGTGCGCTTCCCACCTTCTTTATAGCACTTGTAGTTGAAACTGGAGCATCATACGCATAATCTAAGTCTAGGTTTTGAGAATGAAGCTCAATGTTGCAATTTAGTTCATATTATTTTCAAATCTTTGTTGTGATGTTACTGCTTCGGTTAATGTCAGGGTTGTTCCATGGCTTGGTGCGAAGGCGTTGAGGAAACTCGTATCCTTATTGCTCCTGGTAGGTTTCGTCTCGCTTAATCATTGGATTTTTGAAGTGTTCTGTTATCGTTGCTATTTTAATTTACTTGTTATTTCTGCGTTCGATTTACTTTTCATGTTCTTTATCTCGGTATTTTTTAATGGTACTCTTTTATTTGGTCGGGTTTTCTCTCTGGAGTCATTAGATTCTTCACGGTTTTCTTAATATCTACTTGCTTTACTAATGTCTGGTCACTAGCAGAAGAGATGTGGATGATAGCCATAGTTACGATCGTGTGTGTTCCCGTAGTACGTTTTTCCCCCTAAAAGTTTCCTGACTGACTGTAAAAGCTTGATTGATACCATCATATGGTACTTGGAACTAAAAGATCGTAGGTTGAAGTTATTGCTTCTGGTTTTTGCGACAGTTTAAAAGAAATTTTGGACTTATTTCATCTTCATTTTCTAAATTTTGACTCGTTTGGTTGTTCTTCCTCCATTACAGATCATGGGGTCAAAGAAAATGTTACTGGATGCTTTCTTTCACTTCGCCATCCAAAATCAGGTAATTTAAAGGACACATTGTCGCCACATCTCCTCCCCTGGTCATAATGGCTTCCCTATATCCTATTGGACGTTGCATATAAAAAATGTAGAAAAGGAGGAAAAATACTTGTGAAGTTAAAATATTGTGTTGTACCTCCAATCTCCACAACGGTCTTCATCCTTTTTTGTTTGATGGAGCGTGTTTGCAACTGGAGGGAAAATGATAGTTATCTGAATTACTTTGTTTGGTTGAGTATTCTGTTGATGGGTGGCTGATTATTTAATAGAGACCATCTTTCTGCATAACTTTATCATGGATAACTGTACTTCATGAAAGTGTAAGCTTTAGCGAATGTTCATCATATTCTTATTAAACCATTCAATTAATTGATTAAATTTGATGTACTTTGACAGGAAACCCAACATGTTTCTTATATGTAAATGAGATGTTAGAGGAAATTCACTGGTTTAAGCAGTCATATTCATCGTGGTTTTTGGGAGACTATGTTACTGAAGGTAAACCAGCTACATCGGTCTGGAAATCTTTTTGTGGATGGCTTGTTTCTTAAACTTATAGTATACTATTAAACGATTAAAATCTTCTGAAGATTTCACAAACTCAAGAATAACTTATTGAAAATTGCCAACTTATATGTACATGATTGTAGTTGGGTCTTATTTATGCTGCAAAATTATCTTAGAATGACCCTGTTGTATTTATTTCTTCCTTCAGTCTTGGGAGAGACATGGTTATTTTTTAAGTCAATTGTGGTCTAATTGCAAAAAGAATACTAACAATATGTTTTTGTTATGTTATTTTGTATCTACAGATGGCCGTCTGTATTCTGCTACTCCAGTAGATCCGGTATTCATTTTCTTGCCCATTTTTGAGGAAGCTAGAATGAAGGTACTATTACTGTAAAATCTGTATGATATCATAAACGTGAGATGCAACATAATTATATGCTGCATATGCATGCCATTATTTTGCAGTCTTCAACATTAGCAGTTTGGATATATGTTTGCAATCTGCTTGTTTTCCCTTGTTGGCTTGCTTTTCAATTTAGATGCCTATCTGTTTATCGTGAAATGTTTGATCTAATTGTGTCCATTCAAATTCATTATAATATATTTATGGTTGCTGAAACTAGTCATTTTCTCTCTTAATTTAATGCTAAATTTTGTGATTTTTCTTCCAAATTTCTTGAAGAAGGGGGATGATCTTGGGAAATTCAGGCAGTTAGATGACATAATGTTCATCAATGGGTATCCTGGATATCTGCATTTACTGTCCCTTGCAGAGAAGTTTATGCAAGTAGTTTGTGAGGTCAAAGGTGGGCATGTAATTCATAAAATTAGAAAAATAGTTCAAGCATGACTACAATCTATTCTCATTTCTGCTAACCTTATTTCCTGCAGAAGTTGGGTCATCTAGGTTTTTTAGGCTCGATGATTCAAAGGTATTGGCATGGTTATATCACAAGGTTTGTGTTCGTCCTCTCCACACTTTTCAATAAGATGAAAAAAAATTAACAATACACGTCATGATCAGCAAGTTCATATAGACTTAGCATTGGTGATTGACAAATCCTAATCAGTTGGTAGGAACTAGATGGTTGACCCATCTTTCATATTAGTTGTCATCCGGCATGTTGCTAACACGGGATTATCTCAAGCCACTTCTTCATGCTTTATTGCTCTTTTCCTAATCGCCATTCTCTAGCTCTTTTTATTTCATTAAACAATTATTATTTTTCATAATATTTCCTAGAAGGTATTGGCTAGATTCTCTTTCTTATTATTTTATTTTATGCTTTTATTGTTGCAGGTATGCCAACTAAAAAACACTCTATGCACACTGGATAAAAACTATGCTGCAAGGGAAGAAAAAGAAACATGTATATTTCTGGCGAGAGGACAATTTAAAACCCTTTTATGTCCTTTTTTAATTTCCAGCTGGGTTTCTTTTGTTTTTATCTTCATCAGTCTAGTGTCACATTTTAGAGTATGCGTTATTATCACTTTGCATGTCTGAAGGGTATCATTCGTAGTTTTGCATTATATACCTTTTGAACTTGATAATCATTATATGAATTAGGCTTCTAATTGATGAAACTTTATGATTCATGGGAAACTTTCTTTTGGACGTGCATTTTATGCTTGCTAATTTTCTTAGTCAAGTGTAGTTGAATTCAGGAAATTGTTATGGGTTTTATTTAATTCAATATGTAGTATGATAATGTGGCAGTTGATGTGGTTAAAAAGAACACGAAAGAAAGAACAACTATTGGATAAGGAAAAAGAAACGAAATAAATGGATTTGTGAGGTTGGTGCCCTATGCATGCCAATACCCAACATCGGGTGATATCGTACTGTCATTGCATTCATTTTACATGAAAACTTAAGGAAAGTTTGTTTGAGTTATTACATTTCCTTGGTTGCAACTATTTGTCTTTGAATGAATGGATAGCTTCTCTGACAAGCTTTCTTTCTTGATACAGTAAGCGACGCCGTTTCAATTTTAGGAGAATACTTGAAGGATCAACCTTGGTTGAAGCTTTTATGTGACCATCTCAAGTATTTAGTCCTCAACTCCTTTTAATCTTAGCAATTAGATGTTATATATTTGACAGTTCTATAAATGGACACATTTTAAGCGGCATGGAAGTAGGTGTCTTTGATTGTTCTGAGGTCATGGATTGCTGATTTTGTTTTAGGTTAAATTTTGCTGAAGCGACCAGAAAAGCATTGGATTCAGAAAGGGCTCCTACTAGTATAGAGAACAATTTTGATTCTATCTCACAGGTATAATACCTAATCACTTGTAACTGCATCTATCTTCTATTTCCTTTGCCGTACATGCTACATACATAATTATGTCGCTCCTATTATTATTCTTGTCTGATGTGTGTGGCCATGTTGAAATATTCCAATTCATGTTTTATGACTTGGGTCCACAGATGATTTGAAGAGACTAGGAAGAAATAGTTCAAGTACATAGAAAACAGTTTAGCTTCTATCCTTTTCCTCAACTACTTTTGGGTGGTTGGTGGAAGTTGGCAGGGCATGAATGTTTAATTATTGAAAAATATCTTCTGATCAATCAAAATCACATTTCAAATTTATCTTAGACGTGGCTAAATGATAAAAAGTACTTAAAAAGGATTTTAAAACGTTTTTGGAAGAAAGACATAGAATGTGCATGGTTCAACATCTTAAAGTGCTTAATTTTGAAAATAAGCCAGTTTGTAAAAGATTGAAGTGTTTGCCAACCATTCAAAATAGTTTACACTTTCATAGTATGTTTTAATTTAAACAGTTATTATCCATTTTTGTAAAACACCATTTTCTTTAACCAATCCAAATATGCTCGTGGAGTATTTCACATCAAATCATTGGTTTAAACACATAGAATTGTTGATAAAAATATGTACATTTCGTTCTCAAATTGATTGTGCAAAATATGAAACGACAGGATAAGAGTGGGAGTGGCGCAAAGAATACAAGAAATGGAAAGCAAGCCAAGAAGCCTAAGGTGGAGACAGAATCACGGAACATCAAGGACATGTTTTCAAAGGCCGCAAAAAGAAAAAGATAAAACATTTCAGATATGTGATGATTTAAAAGCCAACAAATTAGATCCTCCCTCTCTCATTTGTGCCACAGCAAGTCAATTTGGTAAAAGCATTAACTTACGCCTACATATGCAATGCCTCTCCTTTTACTTTCCTATCAAATAGAAGAAAAGTGATTCTCACTTTACGTATATAGATAAATGAGGCAATCCATGGATGGAATGGTATACTTATCCAACTTACTAAAGGCAAAACTTTTAGGACTATTTGTTTCTTTTAACCATTTGAAAATATGTTTTTGATACCATCTTCTACTTGAAAAATTGAAATGCTTATATTGATGCAGGCAGAATTGGATTCCAAAGCGATTTCACAAACATTTTTGAGGCAGGACTTTCAGCTTCTAACTTCCATCTTAGGCACCTACAATGTGGTTTAAGATTTTTAGATTACTTCAAAGCAATTACACGTTTCGGTGGTTTAGGGTGTGTTTGGTTTAATTTTATGTTTAATTTTGAAAATGTCATTTTGAAAAAAATTGTAGTGTTTGACATCCACTCGAAATATGTTTTGAAATATTTTTAAAATTGATTTTAAACAAGTTTTATTAAAATGGTTTAAATGAAAATCATTTTTGAGAAAAAAAATCATTTTCATTTTTTTTCCCTTAGTAAATCCAAATAGTTCATTGGTATGTGGATTTTGATATCGGGGTTGGTTTAGTTTATGAACTTTTAAAACAAAGGTTTTTAAAATTTTCAATTGTGTCCAATAAGTCCTTAAATTTTAGAAATGATTACTAGGTGTTAAACTTTCAATCTTGTATCTTAGAATTCACATATTTGTAGTTTTTAAAATTTAATTGATTTACTAGATTTAAATTTGAATTTCATGCCAGCTTTAAATTTTCACTAATTTTTCACACAAAATTAAAAGGAACACTTCATAGGTTTATTAAAGTGAAACTCTTATGGAGAGAAAAAAAAAATAAAACTATTTATAAAGTAGAAAAATGGAAAATTTAAAGGACTAAACATTTTCAATTTATTCTGTTATGTTTTAAAATGTATTTGTTATACACCTTTC
This sequence comes from Cucumis hystrix, assembly GCA_025688845.1. Taxonomy (NCBI): domain Eukaryota; kingdom Viridiplantae; phylum Streptophyta; class Magnoliopsida; order Cucurbitales; family Cucurbitaceae; genus Cucumis; species Cucumis hystrix. The sequence continues at coordinate 15,151,063 of CM046885.1, read as the reverse complement.
AAAGTCCAAGTGGACACAAAAGCTCAAAGCATTATGACTACTAATATTAAACACGAATCTATAATTTTCTACTAATATTAAACACAAATCTATAATTTTCATTGAGGATTTGGCCGATTAATTTTTTATTTTAAAGTTTGAAAATTTTTCATTGATGACTTGGCCAATTAATGGTTTATTTTAAAGTTTGAAAGTTTCAGCCCGTTTTTTTAATAATATATATATATATATATTTATCAAATTTTAAAAATTACTCTTTTAAGTACCATCAAGCTTTTTTAAAATTTATACAATTACAAATTACGTTTTGATGATTTAATTTTAAATTATCAAATTGTAAAATTTACAGAACTATCAAGCTTTTAATAATTTATACAATTACAAATTACGTTTTGATTGTTTAATTTTAAATTTTGAATAAATTTGAGAATTTTTTTAATTTTGAAATTTATAAGCTTATAAATATAACTATTACCTTAGAGATGATTTTGGTTTTGGATTATTAATAAATATTAATAAATGCTCATAAAAGTTAGAAAGAAAGCTAATGGTTGTGAGTTGTTTGGTGATTGTTTAATGTTTGCCCTCAACTCTTTTTATTTTATTTTATTTAAATTCTAAATAATTAATTTATTGTTATTTTTCAAGGTTGTACGAAGTATGTGGTTATGTAAGAAAAAAATACGTAAGAAAAAAAAGATTTAATCCACGTTTATGAAAGAAAACACATAAACAATAGATTATTTAACAAAAATTGATCTATAAATGAAAAATTTTGAAAAAGAAAATGTTAGTCACGCTTTTAGCTTTTACGTTAAACAAAAATGGTCTAATATGCATTTAAAAAATTTTAAAGTTAAAATATCATATTGATCACAAATATAACTATTAGATTCGAAGTATTATTATATACATGTAAGATGTTATTACTTAAAATTACTAATTACTTTCAATTTGAGATTTGTACAATGTCTAATTTTAGTTATTGTTTTTTTAACTAAAGTTTTGTTCTTATAGCAACTTTACTGTTGATTATTTCAAAAAATTTCCATTATTATAATAGGAATCGTAAAAACATGTTCACATATTATATATTATATCTTTTCTTATCTTATATGAAAATCATTAGGTTTAAAAACCAATTTTATCTGTGTGCTTTGTTGTTTTACTGAATTTTAATTTTTCCTTTTACAACTAAAAGTGAATAAATTCAGGGACAAAAGAGATTCTTAACTAAAATGTAAACTAACCCATCTAAAAACTTGTTGATTAATTCAAAACTTTATTAGAAAAAACAGGGAAAAAATTAAAAAATGTATGAAATGCTAAGAAGTGGAGTGAGAGGTGGCTTCAGAATTTGAAGGATGAAACTTTGGTTAATAGCATATCCCATTTTAATGGGCATCAAATTCTCTCTGGAAAATTGCTTTCTCAAACTCCAAGTAAGTGGACCCTTTCTCCTTCACTTTGAATTTTAGAACTCTTTTCTTTTTTATTTCTTCTCTTAAACAGAGATCAACTACTGCTTTGTGTGTTTTTTTAAGTACAAATTGGTGGGGAGGAATTTGAATCTAGGACCTTTTCTTCTTTCTGTATGATTTGATTATGAACCCAGTTTTAATTGATTCAATGTTGCACCTCTCTCCCTCTTTCTCTATGGAAATTTTCTGTCAAAGCGCCATTTCATTATTTTTCTCCCCAATTTGGATCACTTTTTCTCACCCTAAAGTTACTTGCTGGAATGTTTATTTAATGTTAAATTTATCATAACCTACCTGTCGGGTGGAGTGATGATGATTTAAAGTATGTGATGGAAATAAGTTTGTAGTGTAATCCAAAGACCATGTTTGGATTAAGCATTTGGTAAACTAAGTTAGTTTCCACAATTTTCAATGCAACCCTCTTTCCCACTATTTTCACGCTTTCAATTCCTTACTCGTTCCAATACTTCTTAGCAATCTTATTACATTTCAACTTTTCAAACAACCCTTCAATCAAATCTTCTTGATTATTATTGGATTTTGTTTGTTGGGTATTTGACAAATTCTCAAGCTCAAAAGCTAGGGGAGTGTTGGTGTGATGTTAAATCCATCCCCCAACACGCGGGCTTAAGCTTTTTGTAATTTAGCATATGATATACATACAGTGTTTTTGAATGTATGCTTTGGTGTTTGAATCATTTGCTTTTTATTTTATTCTTTTTCACCTTATCCATTCAATCTCTTGAGTTTTGATATGTCGTGTCACAGTCTTGGGCTTACTTTGGGACCAAAGAATTTTTTTTTTCTTTCTTTGTGGGGACATTAAATGTGGTATTTTACTTATCTAAAACAGGATATTCGTAAATCTAAATCCTTAATTTCTCTGTTGCATTTTTATTTTAAACCTTTAGATCATCATTCATGTTCCTCATCTTCTTTTACCACCAAAAGAGCATTGAAGAGTATTCTTTCCCTTTTGAACTTGAACTGCCACTCCTCACGAAACAGAATATTATGGTACAATATTCTTACATTCCAACACTCTTTTATTGTACAGAATAATCCTCAGTGTGTGTATATATAAAGAAGTCTCTCTTTGATGGGTCTGTAAAAATTCTTCTTCTTCTTCTTCTAGCAGTTCTAATGGCAGGGCCTGATTACAAAGCCAATCAAGACAAGGATGATTTTCTGCAGCTTTTGGCAGCTCTAGGAGTTGATTTCCTTCTCTCTGGTGAAGAAAAGGTTTCATTTTTTTTCTCCCTTTCTTTATTTCAACATCTAAAAAAAGTGTGTTAAAAAAATGACAATAAAAGCAAACGCAAAACTATGCTTTGATACCATGTTAAACTACCATTTGAGCTCATAAGTTTAAGTTTGATCGATACACAGTTACATTACCTTCAATTGATGTTTCAGTTTCTGATGTTCATACTGCTATGTTTATCGCAAATCGATACTGAAAATGATCCACTAATTTTCCTATATGATAGGTATCCCCAATATTATGTGCAGGGAAGATGATTTGCCTATTCTTTTCTGCAAACTGGAGTAAACCTTGTAGGACTTTCACTCCACAGTTGGTTCAACTCTACAACTCTTTGCAAAACAGAGGTGAAAAGCTAGAGATTATCTTCATCTCCTTGGACCATGACAAAAATGAATTTGAACAATACGTCAAGACTATGCCATGGCTTGCTGTGCCTTTGAACGACGAGTTGCAGAAACAATTGTGCGGCAAGTATCATGTTGATTGCATTCCATCGTTTGTTCCGCTTTGCGGGGATCACATTTTGAAAGAAGATGACTTGATTGGCTTCATTGAAGATTATGGTGCTGAAGTATTTCCTTTTACAAGGAAAAGAATGCAGGAACTTAAGGCTATGGATTGTGCCAAACGTGTAGAAGGAAGACTTGAAGAACTCTTTGGGAACAGAGGATATAACTATGTTATTTATAGTCATGGCGGCAAGGTATAGTTTAAATTTCATTTTCGTCCTTATACCTTCCTATAATATTTAAACATTCAAAAGATCTTTTATAGGCTATTTAATTAGGACTTTAAGTCAGTTATTACGGTTAGTAGTTATTATTGACTTTGTTTATATTGCAAACTAGTGAGTCAAAGAGTTTGTGTTTGGGAGTAGACTACTCCAAGTTATAACATAATGATTTTCGGGTATGTTTTTCTTTTTCCAATTAAAAAGAGCAAGAAACATTTTTTGAACAAAAACTAAAAACGTATAAACCTGATTTTGTTTCTTGTTTGAAGGTAAAGTTACAATGTTCTAAGTTGATGTGATTGCAGACACAAATATCTCAGCTAGTTGGAAAGACAATAGGCCTTTATTTTGGAGCATATTGGAGCCCTCCAAGTCGTTCCTTCACAGCAAAACTATCTAAAGTATACAAAGAAATCATGGACAAAACAGAGAATCATCACTCCTCCTTAGAAGTAATCTTCATCTCCACTGACCGAAACCTCGACGAATTCAAACTCAACATAATGGACATGCCATGGCTTGCTATCCCTTATGAGGACGAGACCCGAGGAGACCTCTACAGGATATTTGACGTGAAGGCAATCCCAACACTAGTCCTGATCGGGGCAGATGGAAAGACGTCGAGTGAAAACGGAAGAGGGTTGGTATGCTTGTATGGAGCAGAGGCATTCCCATTTACAGAAGAAAGAATATATGAATTGGAAAGAGCAGTGAAAAAGGAAGGAGAAGAGTTGCCTTCAAAAGTGGAGGATATAAAACATGAACATGTTCTTAAATTGGAGTTTGCAAAAGCTTATGTTTGTGATTTTTGCAAATTACAAGGAAGGTTTTGGGCATTTTCTTGTCATGTTTGTGATTATGATCTTCATCCAACTTGTATTCAGCTCACAAATAATGTATAAAAGTAGAGATAAAGTAGGAAGAGAAATCTAAGGTAAACTTTGAATTTTGCTTTTCATCCTTGGACTATCTCTGAAACAAAATTCTAATAATGTGTTATTCGACATAAGTCATTTTTTGTGGACTTTCATGAAAGCAACAATTTAGTCCCTAAATTTAAGTAGCATCAATTTTATCTTTATACTTCTAAATTGGTAACAACATTTTACAACTCGTAGTAAGTTAATCCTTATTGCATATAATATTATTGAGATTTAATGTAAATTCTTATGCGTGGATCAAAAAAATTGATCAAGAATAGGATTTTTACTACGTAATAGAAGTTGGCACTTAATCTTGAAGAAATTTTTTCGGATAAAAACTAAATTGTTACAAATTTTAAATAATCATTATTAATTAAAGTTTAGAGGATCGAAGTGTTTCAAATTTTAAAATTATCCTTACAAATTAAAGGACACAGTTTTTACCTTTTTAAAACCAATGGTGTTTTAATCACATATTGTAATGCATACCTTTCTATGTAAAAACCAGTTATATCACATTTTTTTAATCTATACTTTCGTGTTTGATAAAATCGTAATATTAAAAAGTAGGATTGAATTATGATTAGCAACATAAATTTTTTAAGATTTTAAATAAGTTAAAATGTAGGTCATAATGCGTAGTAGTTTTAATTTTAGTTTCTATTTTGATTGTTTTTTTCTTAAATTTTATAATATGGTTATCAATTTCTTTGTAAATAATAAATATTTAATTTATTTTAATTTTTAGAAAAGTGACGAATTTTTTTTAAATATTTCAAAGGCAAATCTAAACTATAGTAAAACTAAATTCGTTTGGATTTGGGTGTCTATTAAATACGAACATTTTAAATTTTTAATATCATACTTGAATAATTATAACTTGTAAATAATAATTGACTGTACAATAATATTTAAAAAAAATTATAAATATGACATACCTATTTGTGATAGAGGTTTTTGTAATTTTAAAAAAATATTAACTAATATAACAAATATTTTTGAATTTAAATATGACCAAAGTAGTAGTGAAAAAAGTAATTGTTTTCAAAACTGGTGAAATGGAGCTATTGTTAGAAAGTGGGTTATATTATTTTGAGTGGGTGTGTGTTTGTTTTTAAAAAAGAGTAAAATAAACACACTTTAATTCACATAACTCTAACTGAAAAAACTATATCTTAAAAGATGGAGCTAAGGGAAGATAAATAGCATTTTACTTTAGCCATTAAAAAAAGAAAAGAGAAAAAAATTCGCACCTGGATGAACGTCCCTCGAGTTGGCTTAAAAGTTGTCAATGAAATTCCCTATGAAACAGAACCACCAACGAAAACGGAACCCGTAAATCATGCTTCTCTCTCGATTTCCAGATGGGTTTCTTCGCTTTATTTTTGGAACCTCATCCCATCCTTTCTTCCCTCAACGATTCGAGTTATTTTCCTCCTTAATCAACAATCCTTCAAACCCTCCCACACCCACCATCACAACAAAGAAGAAGCAACCCAGAGAGAGAGAGAGAGAGAGAGAGAGAGAGAGCTTGGTTGGGTTGCTTCTTGCTTTTGTGGGGGGAAAAACACATACATACAAACAAACAAGGGATAAAGATTAAAAGGTGTTCTTCTTCTTCTCTCTCTCTTCTTCTTTCGGTACCGCTTTTCCTTTTTCTCTTGTTCTTTTGAAGGGGAATGTGGAATCAGAAGCAATCCGTTGGTAAGGAAAAGAAAGAGCTATCCACTGCCAATCAATTGGTGGGTATTGCCATTGATAAGGATAAAGGAAGTCAACTTGCTCTTAAATGGGCCACTGAGAATCTCCTTGTAAAAGGCCAAACTGCCATTCTCATCCATGTTAAACTCAAATCTTCCACTTATCCTGGCTCTTCCATGGCTTCCCCTAGTAAGTACTGTATAATGTTGGACAAAACTAATTGTTGTTTAGCATACCCGTTTATTTATCTCAACTTGCATTTTCATTTCTAGATAAATCTCTAACAAATGCTATAAAAGGGGGAAGTTGTGATCGTGTATTTTTGGAAGTTGGAACATATATGGGTAGAAGGGGGGAAATGTATGATGATTTGAGGGGATGGGGAAAATGGAGTCATGTTAGAATATTTGTGGGTGGATGTGGAAAAAGGTATTGAACTTTAGGTTGTAAGAATCATTATTTGATTGAGTTGAATTGGGGAAATTAGAACTTTTTTGTTTTTTGGTTTTTATGCCATGTTCTTCAAATTTAGAATCTTAGTTATCTTCTATATAAATGTGTTTTTTGGGTGCAGAGGTGATGTCGGCGTCTGACGCCGGCAATGTCAATGGCAATGTTTTGGTAAGCAAGGATATCGATCCGATCACAAGGGATTTGTTCCTTCCTTTTCGCTGCTTCTGTACGCGTAAAGATGTAGGTTCTCCGCTTCTTTTTTATGTTAAATGACGCAATAACTGGAAAGTACAATGAGTTTTGAGATAGATATTAGAAAACCATGCAAATTAAAAGAAGAAAAATAAAAATCAAGCTGTGTTTTGGAGCATTCTTATCATAAATTTATCGTTTCTTGCATTAGATATTTTGCAAAGACATCGTTGTTGAAGATTTAGATGTTGCAAAAGCGTTGATCGAATATGTCACTCAGGCTGGAATTGAGAATTTGGTCGTCGGTTCCACATCTAAAAGTAGCTTCTTGAGGTTTGTAGTTAGTTTTGTAAATTCTTCACCCTCAAAATATCTAAAGCTGGTTTGGTAACGTTCTCATTTCTAATAATTTATTTTCAAACTTTTATATGCAATTTTGGAAGCATTTCTTCAAGGTGACAACCTAGAATATAAAGACCAAATATTTATATTTCTCAAAAGCTGGAAATAAGAAGAAAAAGCTACCAAACGATCCCTCAAACACTTTGTTTTATTTGTTTGAGTTCAAATGGAATTCAATTTGCCTTTTCGAGTGGTTTTCTTATTCAATTTTGCCTCAGAAGATTGAAGACAACAGATATTCCAGGCAGTGTTGTCAAAGGAGCACCAGATTTCTGCAATGTTTATGTCATATCAAGAACGAAAATCCAAACTATGCGATCAGCCTCACGTCCTGCTCCGGTTTCATCTCCTCTTCGAAGTTTATTGCTGAGCCAAACCGTTGTCAAATCACATTCAGCTGAGTCACTAGTTCCTCAGATTCAAACTATGAGTTCAGTTTTTTCCCGTCATGTTGTACAGCATTTCTTCTTTTCTTTTCAATTTTTCCGCTCCCCATTTTAGTACATTTCATCTCTATCATAATTTTCCTTAAATAACCAGTCTATTCTTAACTAGGACCTGAAAAGCCTCCCCTTGAAGCAGCACGTAGATCACAGGACAACATCGAGTTCAGGTCAGCAACATGTTATACTAATTGTTTTATTATGACATCTTAATGAGTTCAATATATTTTTCTTAGTGAGCATAACATTGACAGCGATCAAAGGAATGTAAAGGAGAAACTTGGCTATGAATAACGTTATTGAACTCACACCAACTTCTTTTCAATTAGTAAACTGTTAGGGCTATTACGCAAATTGTCTTCTGGAGCAGGTCGCCGTTCACTAGGAAAGGCTACAATGGAAAAATGCCAGGGGAAGTCTCTCTGCCAGATACTGATATTTCTTTCGTTAGCTCGGGAAGGCCGAGTGTTGACCGATTATTCCCTACATTGTTTGACAATGCGGATACCGGAAGGGTTCCCCCACGACTGTCCAGTGGCAATGATGCTGAACTATATAATAGCTTTGAGTCACAACAATTTGGACGTAAATCAGTGGATGGACGCAAATCAGTGGATGGGCGCAAATCAGTGGATGTAAACTATCCACCTGAATTTTTATCGGTTTTCTCAGAAAGTGACAGATTGTCAACTTCCTCACAGAGTATGGTAAGTGTTAGATTTTATGTTTGAATTATGTTTATTTGATTATACAATTGAGTTAGGTTATCTTGCGTTTCAATTGAAGTTTATTTCTTATAAGAGGTCTTATTATTTTACTTTTACTTTTTTAGTGTAAATAGGTTTTTAATTTGAGTATATAGGGTTCAACATTTAATCTATCAATGGATCGATTTTGACGGTTTAATTTGATTCTCATCCACTTTACGAGCTGGGAAACAAAATGAAATTGTTGTAGAAAACTATAGAAGCTATGTGGCTAAGTTTTATATGTTGATGACTACAGGAAGAAGTAGAGGCTGAAATGAGGAGGCTGAAGTTGGAACTAAAGCAAACCATGGAAATGTATAGCACAGCCTGCAAGGAAGCACTAACAGCCAAGCAAAAGGTGAAAGAAATTGTATTTTTGTATGGAAATGGTTAAGAAGTTTAAAACAAACTCTTCACATATGCTGCAGGCAATAGAGCTTCAGCGATGGAAATCTGAGGAGGAACGAAGAATAGAGGAGGCAAGACTCGCAGAGGAAGCTGCTTTAGCGATGGTTGAGCAGGAAAAGGCAAAATCTAGAGCTGCTATTGAGGCTGCTGAGGCAGCTAAAAGGATCGCTGAGTTGGAAGCACAGAAGAGAATTAATGCAGAAAAAAAAGCATTCAAGGAAGCAGAAGAGAAGAAGAAGGCATTAGATGCTTTGGCTAACAATGATGTCAGGTATCGAAAGTACTCGATCGAAGAGATTGAAACTGCTACCCAGTTCTTTTCAGAATCTTTAAAGATTGGAGAGGGAGGCTATGGGCCTGTTTATAAAGGTTATTTGGACCACACACCAGTTGCAATTAAGGTCTTACGTCCGGATGCGGCTCAAGGAAGGTCACAGTTCCAGCAAGAGGTGAGGAATCGAACAGTATCCTACACAGATTCTTCATATGATTTTCGTTATAACATAATCTATTAAACTTGCTTCTGGCATCACATTTAGGTCGAAGTACTAAGCTGCATACGACATCCTAACATGGTTCTTCTCCTTGGAGCATGCCCCGAATATGGCTGCTTGGTCTATGAGTTCATGGCACATGGGAGCTTGGATGATTGCCTCTTTCGCCGGGGACAAAATTCAAAACCTCTTTCTTGGCAGCGTAGATTTAAAATTGCAGCTGAAATTGGCACTGCGTTGTTGTTCCTCCATCAGACTAAACCTGAGCCTCTTGTGCATCGTGATTTGAAACCGGCCAACATCTTGCTCGATCGTAATTACGTTAGCAAGATTAGCGATGTTGGTTTGGCCAGGCTTGTTCCCCCATCTGTAGCAAACAGTGTGACACAATATAGAATGACTTCAACTGCCGGCACATTTTGTTATATCGATCCCGAGTATCAACAAACCGGCATGCTCGGTGTAAAGTCCGACATATATTCTTTGGGAATAATGTTTTTGCAGATGATTACAGCAAGGGCACCCATGGGATTGACTCACCATGTGGGAAGAGCTATTGCGAAAGGGACCTTGTCCGAAATTCTTGATCCATCCGTTACCGATTGGCCAGCTGAAGAAACGTTGTGCTTTGCTGAGTTGGCTTTAAAATGTGCAGAGTTGAGAAGGAAAGATCGACCAGATCTTGGTAAGGTTGTTCTCCCAGAACTCATCAGATTTCAATCAGTAGCCGAAACCAGCATATTCGTTCCGCGGATGGACAGTGTTAACAGTCCTGATTTCAGCAGCAGTCAGGCTTCTATGAGAAGAGTAAGCTAAAGAAATTCATGATCTATCATCTTAAAAGTTAAAATCGAAAATCTTATATTTCATTCCTTATTATGATGCTACTTTCTCTTTGCAATTTGGGTTGTTTTCTTTTTCTCTTCATTCATGCTTACCTGCTTTTTATCTCGAGAGATGATTCTGGTAGCAAGCGCTTTGAGATTTTTGGAGATATCGTTTTGGATTCAACCCCTCCCAAGTTGAAAACTAATAATTTAGAACTCTGGTTGTCTCTTGAAGTTGTCCTTAAGGTGAGCGAAGCGTATTTAAATGATTAGTCGGGTGGGTCATGCGTATGATGCGAAGAATGGGGACCCAGGATATTGGTTACCGAAAATATTCAACCACACCCTCTAGTGGGATATGCGAACTACATACCTCTTAGCATAGTTGCTAATGCATACTAATCTCTGGTTTGAGCTCTATATCATTATTTTTACATACCTATTGGGTTGTAACACATGGTGAATGTTTTTACATTTTTACATCCTAAAGTCCTGCAATATATTTTCATACACAACTACTTTACAAGAACTCGATTGCTCCTAACTTCTTGTTGATCAAATGGTACAGGACAGCGATTGTTTTTCCTCACAATCTAACGATAGCTTTGGAGTCCTATCGCGCTCGGAGTCATAGTAAAATCTCTTCTTTTCCAGAAAGCATGCAGATTTATGAGGATCTGCTTTGGGGGACAGGAAAGTGATAAGTTTTGTAGATAATTTAGTGTCCATAAGTAGCATCTTTTAATGCTCAAAGCTGTAAGAAATTTCTCTTCCATGCCTATTATGAAATTTAGATCAGCCTATTCTTCATTTTACTTTGTTCATCTAACTTCCATTTCCCTTCACGTGTTAATGATGTTATGTATTTTGATACTTTTACATTTGTATATAATAGGGTATTAGACCATTTAGAATATATTACATCAAATGCAGCTACAATATATTAATTACTGTCAAGATCTTGTGAAAACCCACATTTAAAATATGAATATCAAAGATGCTGCTTTGGATTCTCACTCATATGAATTCCAACCTTATGATAACTTGTTAATTTGATAAATCAAAATAATCTTGTTCAATAATCATTTTGATTTTAAAAATTAAGTTTATATTGTAGCATTTTGATGTTTCTGAATGATTTGAAAACCAAAAAATATAGTTTTTTAAGACTTGTCAGTGGCTAACAATTCAAATAATTTTAGTTAAGAGCAAGTGATTAAACAATGGTAAAAAAGGTTCATAATTTTTTTTAAAAAGGTACATAGCACGATTTTTTTTAATCAAAAGGTAATTGTTGGCAATTATCTCTCAATTTTAGATAATTTATTACTATCAAGAACATGTAATTATACATACTATAGAAGGGTTCATTCAAAACAATATATATGACGAGATTTGAAGCTTTTCCTTTTGATAGAGGGTACTATATATTTTAGATTGAAGACGTTGATATAATATAAATCTTAAATTGTTTAAAAAACATAATATATATATATATATATATATTAAAACTTTTTAGTTATTATAAACAATAAAAATATCCACAGTACCAAATCGCCATTTCTACAATTTAGAAGTAATCATTTTCGTCACATTTTAAACTTTGGTTTAAAAAAAATAAAAGAAGTCAATATGATAATAAAAAGGAAAAAGAAAAAAGAAAGGAGTAAATAGTGATTCTTGAGAGGTTGAAAGTTGAATTTGAAACTTCCGTGAAATTTGAAGTTAGAGTAGAAAGAAAGTAACAAGTGAGAGCAATCCCACGAGTTCCTCGTAAATGTTGAATGAATATGCTGCGACATTTAGCGACAAATTGGGTCTGAATCCAAATCTCATGGCTATGGCTTTGGCTTCTTTTCTTTCCCATTTTTTCAATTCTACGCTTCCTTTTCTCATCCAGCTGTTTCTGCCTATTGGGTTTATCTCCATTTTTCTATACTCTTCAAATCTCACTCTCTTTCTCCTTTTACTTTATTGCTTTCACTTCCAACTTCCCTCATGTTCCATCCCTCTCAATTCATGGACTGCAATTTCACAGGTACCCGATTTCTCTCGTCATCGCCGTTTCTGATTGGATCTTTCATTTCTCTTTTGAGAAAAACTTGCAGGGTGTTGATTTTGACGATGGGTTTGCGTCTGTTTTCATTTAGGTGATTGTTTCTTTTGACCCATTTGTCGGTGGTTGATTTGGGGAAGTTTTTGCCGGTTTATTTTTTGTTCTAGCCATCGACAATGGATATTCTCGGTGACCCAGATAAGAATTCTTACCGGAGGTATTTTATATAGATCAGTTGCTGCTGAATCTTGAATCCATTGCTTTTTTTCTTAACTTACTAATGAGTAATTGAGTGTGATTGCTCTTTGTTTTAGTCTTGTAGCGGCTGTATCTTATGGAATTGCTTCGATGGCTATGGTTTTTCTGAACAAGGCTGTACTTATGCAGTACTCACATTCAATGACCCTTCTAACTCTTCAGGTACATTTCTGCAATGGGATTGTTGTTTTGAGTTTTGATTTGTCTTTTCCTCTTTTAATTGTTTTATATCTATGTTTGTCTTAGCAACTGGCAACCACATTGCTTATTCACTTTGGTAGAAAAATGGGTTACACGAAAGCCAATGGGCTTGATATGCAAACAGCTAAGAAAATTTTTCCTGTCTCATTGTTCTACAATGCAAATGTGGCGTTTGCTCTTGCTAGCTTGAAAGGGGTTAACATCCCAATGTATATCGCCATTAAAAGACTCACTCCTCTTGCTGTTCTGATTGCGGGATTCTTTTCAGGGAAGGGAAGGCCCACGGCACAGGTATTCTTAGCCCATTTCATAACCATTTTGTTTTGGTTTGGTTTTCATGTTGTTTAAAGTTATGTTGGTTTCCTCACAATTTTTTTTGGGTAAGCTACCTTTAGCTAAATTTAGAAAACATAAGTAACTTTCTAAAAACTACTTATTTTTGTTTTCAAAATTTAATTTGGTTTTTACTTTTTGAAAAAAATGTTTTCAAAAGTAGGTAATGAAGGAAGAAAACCACGAGTGATATTAGTATTTATATGCTTACTTTTTAAAAACAAAATGGCAGTCAAACAAGCCTAGTTTTCTGAAATGCATGCCTCGCATAGTTTTGAAAATTAATGTCTCTAAGGTCGTTAAGATTTTCGTAATCATGACTCATTATTGTATTTTTTCCAGCGTGATGACTTGTGTCCAATATTGAAATATCTGCCAATATGTCGATATATCCGTAAATTAGAAGATTCAATATTGATATTAATTATTAAAGTTTCATCTACTGATCTGAAAATGAATAAGAATACTAATAACTAGTTGTATCACTTAGTTTGGAAGTAAAACATCTTAACTAATAATTTAAACAATTTTTACAAATGACTTCATTTATAGAAATATCCATTTACATCTATAGTTTATGGATATATCTGTATTTTTTTAACTTCGATGTCTATATATATTTAAATTTTAATCCTTGTTTGTGTCTAATTGTTTAACCAAAACAGTCCTCCTAACATGTCGAATTCAGGTTATTTGTTCAGTACTCTTAACTGCTGCCGGGGTCCTTGTTGCTGCATTGGGAGATTTTTCATTTGATCTTGTTGGTTATAGTATGGCTTTTACTTCTGTTTTCTTCCAGGTATGTTTTGAGTAGTACGTTGTTTCTCTCACTATGCTTTTGCTAAGACTTAAATCGAGGTTTCCTCTTGTGTTTTAACTTATGTGAGCGAGGTCAGTTTATGAGTTCATAGGAAAATGAATCGGTTGGCAGTGTTTTACTCAGGTCCTAGGGGAAAAGGGAAAATTATAAATAAAAGGGTGGTGAGTGTTGAAGGGTGGGTATCGAGTATTCATCTATTTGTCATGTCTGTGCTTCTTAGGTTTTATGCTTAGAAATGCTGATTGAACAGTTGAATTCACATCTTTGCTTTCCATCTTCTTGTCTATTTTTTATTGCAGACTATGTACCTTGTATTGGTGGAGAAGTCAGGTGCAGAGGATGGGCTTTCGTCTGTTGAGATCATGTTTTACAACAGCTTTTTGTCTCTTCCATTTCTGTCATTTCTAATTTTATCCACGGGCGAATTCCCAAATTCTTTGTCTTTATTATTTGCAAAGGTCAGTTTCTCTTTAAACCATTTTATTTTTGTTGAAAATCATTCATTTTTATTCAAGTACAATAATTCTTAAAGAAGAATTGTTAGACTGCTCGACGAGTTCTCGTTCAACCTTGCGTCCTGTGCTTTTTTTTACTTTAGAGGTGTGAAACTATTGATTTGGTATAACATTCATTGGTGCCTGCCTAAATTAGCTTCTTTTGGCTGAAATGAGATGTTTTTTTCTGTTTTTTCCTCTCATCCTGAAAGAGAAACTGAAGATGAGCTGCAATGCTCAATTCCAATGCTTATATTGGCATTATCTCCTTATAACTTAAGGACACAGTTGTACAACCTATAGATTTAAAACAATTAACAATGTACAATTCCGATGCTTATATTGGCTGTGTTTTTTTGAGAATTTGGAGAGAATAAGTTCATCCGTGGTGGCAACCCACTTAACTAATTACTTTAACACTCAAGTGTCGTAGGATCTAGTGGATTGTTTTGCGAAATTAGTCAAGGTGTGTGCAAATTAACTATGGGCACTCACGTATATATATATCATTCTTGTAGGCTTTCTAGGAATCCTTTTGTGAACTTCTCTTTTTTGTATGCTCTTGTATATTCAAAGTAATAAAAAATTGTTTCATTAGTTTCCATGGCATAAATATAACTTGCAGATTAATTAGAATTAGACAATGAGATTTTGCTTCAATGTAGTGATTCATTGCTGCTGACTAAGAGTGAGTTTGAGACAATTTTGAACTGTGATTTTTAGGTTAAATTTGTTTGGTTACAATCATTAGGACGAAAGAGATGCTCTAACTTTTGTACTTCAAGCTTATAATGTTAATATTGTTGTTTTTCAATATTTTCAGAGTAATTCATTCTCCTTTTTGGTTCTCTTCCTCCTTTCATTGGTGATGGGGATTGTTCTCAACTTCACAATGTTCTTATGTACCATAGTAAACTCCGCCCTAACAACAACAATCGTCGGAGTTCTCAAAGGCGTTGGATCGACGGTAAGTATTCCCTCTTTCTAGACTATGTTTATCTATCTTTACAGCCAATGGGTTCTGTTACTGTAAACAAAGCTCATGGGTCCATTCTTTTGTCGGTCAGACGCTCGGGTTTGTTATATTGGGTGGTGTGGAAGTGCATGCTTTGAACGTGACAGGCTTGGTTATCAACACGGCTGGAGGAGTCTGGTATTCATATGCCAAGTATCAACAGAAGAAGAACAGACCATCAAAATTAACATCGACGTAGAGGCTCGCCGTAAGTAAAGTAGTCGTATAGTATGGATTAAAGTCAGTGGCAAAAAAACATGTCTAGGTTGCTTTTTTTGCTTCATATTATAGCGTTTGTAATTCATTTATTGACGAAGAGTATACATAGATGATATAATCAAAAAGGTTTTCAATTGGGAATAGTTTATACTCAATTGTTGTACTTGAGCTTGAGCTTAGAACCTTAGTACATGAAGTTTGATATCCTCCCTAATTAATTTTCGTTCATGTTTAGCTAAATTAACTACCAACTTAAACAATGGGCTCGACACCACATTTGTGCAAAGATATTGCCGTGAGAACATTGAGATTAGACCCATTTTTATTTTTATCCTTTAGTCATGACGGGTGAAATTTGAAACTTAATTTCTCACCTTAAATGACATTTTTTTTTTCTTCAAACTTTCGTAAATGGATAAAATTTGAAGTTTTCTTGTTTTAGATAAAAATTTATTGTCAACCAATTTTAATACTAATCAAACTAAATTGAACAATATATAAATAATAAAATTTGATTTTTTAGAATGAACACTAGAAAGGAAAAAAACATACAAGAAAGACTATGATTTAATTATAGTATAAGTTTCTATCAATATTTTTTTTCTACACCTACTAATCTATTCAAAATGTTCTGATAAAACATTTCTTAAAAAATAGCAACAAAATGAAATCATTTTACTCAAAATTACTAAAAAATTATTTATTTTTTAATTTAAATATGAAATTGGTAAACTCAATCAGTTTCGTTAATCATATTAAAATGTGAAAATATAAAATGTTCAAAATTTAAAATTTAAAATTTAAAATATATTTAGCATAAATTAATAAGTAATTTTTTTCGGAACGGATCGGTTTAGATTCGGCCGGAACTAGTTATGCTAAAAAATAACACAAACAAAATAATGATAAAATTCAAAATTTGGTTTAAGTACGAATTTTGCTTTTCTTTAACTAGAGTTTTAATTTATTTTTAAATGAGAATTTTAAGATTAATTTTGATTTCAATCAAATATTTTCATCCGAGTCACTTTTTAAAGCGAAAGATACCGAGAATAGAATTTGAAGAATGTCAGTACGAAAAAGCAACCAATAAAAAGAGAATAAAATATCACAACAATACGAGATAATAAAACAAAAAAATTATCCATTCAAATATTCAAAACCCCTTATTATCTTTACCAAATTTTATGATTTTGTTTTTAGTTATTTTCCTTATTTTCACTTTTTTTTTAATATTATTAACAATTTGAAATTAAGTTAAAAATTTAAATGAAGGGTTAATAAATACACTATTTGATGTAAGGTTAAGGTTGAATTGAAACATTCAAGTCGGCATACAATAATTAATTCAAATATATAACTTGAATTATAGAAACTTTTAATCCGATGTTTAAGCGAATCATTCAAAAAAATAATAGATAATTTTCTTCCTAATTAAGAAACTAAATTTATAATCCAAACTATTTTTTTTAGAAAAGATAATCTAACCAACTTTAGATCAAAACTTCAAAATCTAATTACTTCAAACCAAATTTGTACAACAAAATCATAAATTCATATCCAAAATTTACATAAACATATAATCTTCTCATTTTTAAAAAAAATCAAAATCATTAATCCAAAATCAAAATTAAATTTCCCAACTATTTTAAACCAAACATAAATAAATAAATAAAATAAAATAATAAAAGGAATAAAGAGAATTAAGCGGTAGATTGACCACGTAACAATTGTTTTAACCTTCTAATCACATAGTCAGAGATCTATTTAAATTTCTTAACTAACCTTTACTACCCTCAGCCTTTTTTTTCTCTCTTTATTATTTATCCTTTTTTATCGCTCCATTTTCTTTGTTTTCCCATAACTTTCCATGAATGTTCTCCTCCTCCACCTCTAAGTAAGTTCTCTTTTTGATTTTTTTTCTTCTTCTTTTCTTTTCATTGATTTTATGAATTTGATTAAACGTGCTTTTGTTTCTTTATGATTTCCAATTTCAGGGATGCATCTCTCGTTTTTGTTTTCCAATTTTTGATCTTTGTTGTTTTCGTTTCCTTTTGTTTGATTGATCTGATTCAAGGATTCAAAGTTTGAAGCTTTTTGTTAGTGGTGATTTTGTTGGAATAATCTACAAATGGCATCAGGAACTACTGAGCAGTATGCTCCTAAGAACATTCTCATCACAGGGGCAGCAGGTTTCATAGCCTCTCATGTCACTAACCGTTTGATTAAAAACTATCCTCATTACAAGATTGTGGCTCTTGACAAGCTTGATTACTGCTCCAATATCAAGAACCTTGGCCCTTCTCAGACCTCTCCCAATTTTCGATTCATTAAGGGTGATATCGTCTCTGCCGATCTCATCAATTACCTTTTGGTTGCTGAAGAAATTGATACCATTATGCATTTTGCTGCACAAACACATGTCGACAATTCGTTTGGGAATTCGTTTGAGTTCACCAACAACAATATTTATGGTACTCATGTTCTTCTTGAGGCCTGCAAAGTTACTCAAAGGATCAAGAGGTTCATTCATGTCAGCACTGACGAAGTTTATGGTGAGACTGATTTAGAGACTGATATTGGGAATCCTGAGGCCTCACAGCTTCTTCCCACTAATCCTTACTCTGCAACTAAGGCAGGGGCTGAAATGCTGGTTATGGCGTATCATCGGTCTTATGGCCTCCCGACGATAACGACTCGAGGCAACAATGTCTATGGACCTAATCAATACCCTGAAAAGCTTATCCCTAAATTCATTCTCCTGGCCATGAAAGGTGAGAAGTTGCCAATTCATGGGAATGGCTCAAATGTGAGAAGCTATCTATACAGTGAAGATGTTGCTGAGGCATTTGAAGTGATTCTTCATAAAGGAGTGATTGGTCATGTTTACAATATTGGGACCAAAAAGGAGAGGAGAGTGTTGGATGTAGCTGGAGATGTTTGTAAGTTGTTTGGATCAACTCCTGAAAAAGCCATAGATTTTGTGCAAGACAGACCCTTCAATGATCAGAGGTATTTCTTGGATGACCAAAAGTTGAAGAAGCTGGGATGGCAAGAGAGCACATCATGGGAAGAAGGGCTGAAAAGGACAATGAACTGGTATACTCAAAACCCCGACTGGTGGGGCGATGTATCTGCCGCGCTTGACCCACACCCTCGAATCTCTGTGGCCACTCATTCCAATGAAGATTCCTGGTTCTTTCAGTATGGATTTTCAAGACTGACCAGAACATGCAGTGAGCTCAACAAGGACAGTGGTTCGGAGCGAAATCAGCAAGGACTGAAGTTCTTGATATATGGAAGAACTGGCTGGATTGGAGGTTTGCTAGGCAAACTGTGCAAAGAGAAGGGAATTGAATTTGCATATGGTAGTGGAAGATTGGAAGATAGAAGATCCTTAATTGAGGATATACAGCGGGTGAGACCAACACATGTGTTCAATGCTGCGGGGGTCACTGGAAGGCCCAATGTGGACTGGTGTGAATCACATAAGATTGAAACTATAAGGGCAAATGTAGTTGGGACACTGACTCTTGCTGATGTTTGTAAAGAGCAAAATCTCCTGTTGATGAACTTTGCAACTGGTTGCATTTTTGAATATGACAAAGAGCATCAACTAGGATCGGGTGTTGGATTCAAGGAGGAAGATAAGCCAAATTTTATTGGTTCATTTTACTCCAAGACCAAGACTATGGTAACAGCTCTCATCTTTCTCTTGCCTTTTTGAAGTTTTTCTATTGAATATTACTTACCTTTTTGAAGTTTTTCTATTGAATTTGTCAGTATATTAGCTCAGTTCAATCCATAATTATTATGCATGTTAGACTTTTTTGGTGTCAAGAAGCTGTTCCCTTTGAGAAATGATTGATTTCTAAACTATCAGATGTATTTAAGATATAGCTTCTATCCTCGAACAGTTAATTGTTCTCACTTTTGAAATTTTGTACAAGTTTCTATATTGTGAAAAAGTTTTGAAAACATACAAACATACTTCAATGTGATTGTTACTTAGAAACCAATTGATGACTTGGTTCTGAACTGCTGAGCATAATATTTTGTATTTTCTAGTTGATTCTCTCGTTTCAGTATGACATTATTTTGAAAGTAGCTGTTTCAACTAGTTGAATATTTTGTATTCTTTAACACTTTACATCAAAAAATGAAAATCTTAACCATCCTTTGCAAGGTTTTGAAGCATTTTATTGCAATGGCTTGATTTCTTTTCAGGTTGAGGAGCTGCTAAGAGATTATCCAAATGTGTGCACACTGAGAGTGAGAATGCCAATATCATCAGATCTAAGCAACCCAAGAAACTTCATCACCAAAATCAGCCGCTACAACAAAGTAGTGAACATTCCGAACAGCATGACGGTGCTGGACGAGCTGCTACCGATCTCCATTGAAATGGCAAAGAGGGACTGCAGAGGGATTTGGAACTTCACAAACCCAGGGGTGGTGAGCCACAATGAGATCTTGGAAATGTATAAGAAATACATAGATCCGAAGTTCAAATGGGAGAATTTCAACTTGGAAGAACAAGCAAAGGTGATTGTGGCGCCGAGAAGCAACAATGAGTTGGATGCTTCAAAGCTAAAGAAGGAGTTCCCTGAATTGTTGTCTATCAAAGAGTCCATTCTTAAGTATGTTTTTGAGGCCAACAAGAAAACTTAAAAAGAAAGATAAAGAAGAAGAAGAAGAGGAAGCAGAGGAAGATAAAAAGAAATATAAATTGAGTGAGAGATTGTTATCTTTAATTTTAATTTTTTCATTGAAGAAATTTTGTTGATGAAACAATATTAGATAGTTTTCGGTTTGGCATTTTGGTTCATATGACTAACTCTTTACTGACATTATATTTATGTATTTGTTAGGGGAAGGGGATTCTTTTATATACATATGAACTTTCAAATTATTTATTCAAATAAGATTAAGGTGTGGTTTTATTTATACCCTACATTCTCAAATGACAAGTTTGTCCTTATCTCTCTTTTTTCTTTTTTTGAAAAATACAAATGATTGTTTTCTATATTTTTTAAGGTTTTAACATCCTGTTTTCATTTGCTACTCAATTTCAAATTTTTGTTTTTAGATTTACATATTTAAATGAATCTAATGAATTTTCTTTTTGGTAGATTTTCTTGTTTAAATTTACTTATTTTAAGGTTTATTTATTCTTTGCTTCGAATTTTTATATTCAACATTGTTTATGAAATTTATTTATTAGAAACAATTTAATTTTGAATACAACGTTTTTAAATTATTTATTGTTTATCTTTTACATTATAACGATTCAATGTAAATATGTAAAATTTAAATAAATCATTATAAACGTGGGTGAGTATTGGAATCTTAAACCTAAAATTTGAAAATTCTTGCAATAATTTTCCCCTATATAAATAATATATATGGTTTAAAATTTAAATTAATAATTATGAGGTGAATTTGAAATAGAAAAGTTCCATAAATTTAAAATTAAATGGGAGAAAATGTTGAGGGATCCCGCCAAAAACTCGGGCATGAGATTATGGATTGGGGCAGCGGTCAGTCTTCCCGCCAATATCGCATTCCTAACCGAATCTTTTAGCCAAAAGAAATGCATTTTTCTGATTCATCCAATTCCGTTCCGTTCACTCCGCCCATCTTCATCTCCCCTTACTATTTATTCTAATTAAACTTTTTCAATTTTTTTAAATAATTATATTATGTTTACTATAAAAGTTTTTTTTTTTACTAACTATTTACCTTCCTAAAAGTGTTAAAAAGACAAAATTTATTTTATATGTAATTTAAATATTTTGTTTATTTTTCTATTTTTTACAATTTTTTTTATAAAAATAAATATATGAATCTTTTAAAAAATAGAACAAAGCAAAATATTTATTTGAACAATTTTGAAAACAAAAAAGTCCACGACCTATAATAGGAAATTTCAAAAATATCCCGATTAATTCGCATCCAAAATCTTAATGAGGCAAATGTGAAATTCTAAAAAAATAATCAGTTTTAATAGACTTTTTTTTTAATGTCAATTACGTTCCTAATTTCAATAACTATTTAATTGTAAGATTCAATTTTAAGTTTAAGAATGACTTAAAAACAAAAGTGAAATAATTATCATTTATTTTATTTTATTGAAGTTCGAAATTAGATCTCCTCACCTCTTTAGCTATTATATATGTAAAAAAAAGGTTTAAAAAAACATATTATCACTTTAAAGCTAAGTATGAAGAACACATAATAGTAAAACCCTAAAACAAAAGGCATGAATAATGTAACAAACTATAGTCATTTTGTTTTGAGTTACCATTTTTGTGCCCTTATGTTGAAAAAATGAAGGGTAAAATGTGATTCATTATTACTTTCCACAATAAACTTAGGTCCCATTGGCTTAAAGAGTATTCCCTTTACCAATAAATTTGCCCTTATTACCTCATTCATACCTTTTCTCTTCTTAAAGAGAAAGGATTTGAATGGTAGATTCAAATATGTGTCATCATTAATACCCTAACCCCTTTTCATCACTTTAACCCTACACTATGAGTAAGCCCCACATCAAATAAAGGACTTAAATCCATCAAAGAACCAACTTTTTGCTTTTCAATGTATCTTTAAAATCACCGTTGAAGTTATTTATCAAAAATATCTATTATATATGTCAGAGATTCAAACCACAAACCTCTTGATCGATAATACATTAGTATATCAACTTAGTTATACTCACAGTAACATCAAACTTTTAGATTGTCACCCTAGTATCATATATCAACTTTAATTATCAAAGAATATACTATAGTACTTTATTGAAAATACATACGGATCAATTTAAATTAATTTACACATTATTTGAAAAGGTTGGAAGTAAAAGAGTGAATAATATTGTACTTATTTATTCATCATGCACTCCCATAAGAAAATGTATATATTAATGATTTGAGATTACTATATTATAATTTTGTACCAAATGACATGATATCTATTAACTTTTCCATAATATTATATAAAGTTTTGATGGATCCTCCCATTTGGTTATGTCAAGTGTTGTTTGACTAAAGCCAAAAACTCTTTAATTATTTTATTGTGTTACACTATTATTCACGTGAAGCACTTCATACTTCATACTTAATAATATTTTCGTTTCCTTTTTCCTTTTAGTTTAAACATATTGGTAGCATCATTTCATGTCTCTACTTTGAATATTTATTTCTCAATTTGATTACATCTAAGGTTCCTAAAAATCAAATGGTGATGATCATAATGTATCTACGCCTAGCCTTATTCAATTCCAAATTTTTTCTTATTCAATTGGAATATTTTCAAAACTTGATTTTCCTAACATTCTTTTTAATCATTTCATTACTTTTTCTTTTTAAAAAATGTACTTTTTAAAATATACAACATATAGAAGTTATGAGTTATAAGTATCTATAGAATCTTTGACATCAAAATGAGTGTATATCAATTGTGATGTTTACATTGACAGCAATTATGTATGTTTAGTTATTAAGAGTCAGTTTGGATTCATTTAAGAAAAAATATTTTTATTACTTATTTTTATTAGATTTTTTTAATTAATATATTTAAAATATACTGAAAAGTTATCTGTTGGCCATTGTCAAATAATTCTTCTTATTTTTTTCAAAATGACTTTTTTAAAAATTGAATAATTTTCTCTTTTTTAAAAATAAATCTACTTAGTACTTACATGTAAAAAAAATAAAAAATAAAAAGTAGAAATTTTATAAAATGGTAATATTATGGAATATTGTTGATAGTAAAAAGAAGTTAAGTTGGGGGGCATGGTGGTGAAAATGACAATAATGAGTGGGAGAATAAAGAAATATGGTTTCCCATGTGGCCCTAAGAATAAATTCCCTCTTTCCTCTTTTCTCCTTTTTATTTCTATGGACCCCGCTCCCCCATCCCCCTCTTTCTCATTTCAATTTCCAAAAATAATCATTTTCTAATTTTCATTCATATTTTCTTAAATCATATAATACATTCCCATAATCGATAGTTTAGAGTATAAATTAAATAAAATTTTGAAAACTTATATTTATTTTTCATTAAGAAAAATATCATATTTTTTAAAATTTTATTCCTTCCATAATTAGCTTAGTCAAAATTTAATCTAATGTCCTCAAATTGTATAGATATTGAAAACAAAACTATAAAAATGATTAAAATTCTCTTAATTTTTCTAATTGTATTAAAACGTTTCCTTTAAATTGAGTAAATACCCAAAACCCATTTTGTCGGTGATATTCGACGTCACTCCCAATGTCATTCTTATTTTTATTGCCTCTCTAAATATTTACTTCAACTTATCTATTTCTTGTTTTATGTGATTTATTAATTCATCCATCCACAATTTTTAATACAATTTTCCAATGTAATTCGTTTTCTAAATACGAATAAAATCTATATGTCTAATCAATCATTAAAACTAAGAAAATGACTTATTTTGAGCCATTGTTTTAAATCTAAAAATTTCTTTAATAAATTATTAGATACAAATTTAGAAATTAAAGAACCTACTCAAAAGGACTTTAACACAACATTAAAGTAGAGGGTAACATTTCTATGTTAATAAATTTAAATTATACCTATTATTTTTTTTACCTAAATTACAAACAAATATCTCTAAACATTGGCATTTATTTTTAAATTAAAAAGATGGAAATATTATTAGCTCTAGTTTTTTTATAAATGCTTCAAAACTACTATTAGATTAGGATTAACAAATAAATGTAGTTTTCAAATGGGATATTTTTATCCCAGCTTCTACTCAAAAATTGTTCTTGAAGTCTTGATTTTCATCTACAAATTAAAATTATAAACAATTATATTAATTTTTTTTAAATCTTTTTTAGTGGAGAATTGAGTTATTAATTCATTTGGCAAAAACGAACCGTTTTAAAGAAATATCTTGTTCCAATAATAATAGTATTAAGAATATATATAAAACAAAATCATAGTGCTAAGAAAAAAAAGGAAAATATGGAAAGGAAAGAAATGGGTATTTGTTTTTTGCTTCACTGTCATGCACTTTACCATTTTGCTTCTTCGTTGAAAGTCTCAAAAAGTGTGCCTTTCAATCTTCACTCTCTCTCTTTCTTTCTCTCATTGAATCCTCAAACTCCGATTCCGAATCTCAGACCTCCGTTGCTCAATTACCCATCTTCCGATTCATCTCGTTGAGTCAACTCATCTCCCCATTTCCCCAACTTTCTCTCTTTCTCTCATCTGACTGTTTTCTTCACTTGTTGTTCTGTTCTTCCTTATCTCTCTGTTTTTCTCTTTGTTTATCACCTTGTTTCCTTTTTTACCATTTGGGTTTTCATTCATTTTGGGCCAACCAGCTTTTCTCTTCTTGTACTTATTCTATTTGATTTTGGATTTTCTCTCACTTCGATGATTCCCAGGGAGATTTCCCTTCTAATTCCCCGAAAATTACAAAAATTCTTCGTTTCATTTGCTGTTTCATGTTTCCCACCATATTTTACTGCTCTTGATTTTGTGTTTTGATTCTTCAAATCTTGATTGTTTGGGGTCTCTGGGTGTTTAGGGTTTGTGTCGAAAATGACGGCACCGGTGTCGGTTGATGGGAAAGGGAAGAAGAATATTGAGAATTTGGTGTCTGCTACTAGGTCATTGAAGGCTAGCTTAGAGAAATCTAGTGCTTTAGGGTTTTCTTTGCAGAAAGCTGGGCCGAGATTGGAGGAGATTAGGCAAAGATTGCCGACTTTAGAAGCAGCGGTTCGGCCTATTCGTGCTGACAAGGAAGCCCTTGTTGCCGTCGGTGGCCATATAAATCGGGCTGTTGGCCCTGCCGCGGCCGTGCTTAAGGTTTTCGATGCAGTTCATGGCCTTGAAAAATCTCTATTATCGGACCCGCGGAATGATCTTCATGGGTATTTGTCTGTGTTGAAACGTATGGAAGAGGCATTGAGGTTTTTGGGAGATAACTGTGGACTGGCAATCCAGTGGTTGGAGGACATTGTTGAGTATTTGGAAGATAATACTGTTGCTGATGAGAAATATCTAGCGAGTTTGAAGAATTCATTGAAAAATCTTAGGGATTTGCAGAGTGATGAAGGGAGGACTCGGCTTGATGGGGGCCTTCTGAATGCTGCTTTAGATAAACTCGAGAACGAGTTTAGGCGGCTTTTGACGGAGCACAGTGTACCTCTTCCAATGTCTTCTTCGGCGTCTTCAGGTGAACAAGCTTGCATTGCTCCATCCCCATTGCCTGTGACTATCATTCCGAAATTGCAAGCCATTCTTGGGAGATTGATTGCTAATAAACGACTCGAGAGTTGCATATCGATTTATGTTGAAGTTCGTAGTTCTAATGTTAGGGCTAGTTTGCAGGCTCTTGATTTGGATTACTTGGAGATATCTGTTTCTGAGTTCAATGATGTGCTGAGCATCGAAGGGTACATTGCAAAATGGGGAAAGCATTTGGAGTTTGCAGTGAAACACTTGTTTGAGGCCGAGTTCAAGCTTTGTAATGACGTTTTCGAGAGGATTGGATTGGATGTTTGGATGGGGTGTTTTGCAAAGATAGCAACTCAAGCAGGTATTCTTGCATTTCTTCAATTTGGGAAAACTGTAACAGAAAGCAAGAATGATCCTATTAAGCTACTGAAGTTGTTGGATATATTTGCATCCTTGAACAAACTGAGACTAGACTTCAATAGGCTTTTTGGCGGGGCGGCCTGTTTGGAAATTCAAAACTTGACTAGGGATCTCATTAAGCGGGTTATTGATGGTGCGGCCGAGATTTTCTGGGAACTTTTAGTTCAGGTGGAGCTGCAGAGGCAAAATTCTCCACCTTTAGATGGGGGAGTTCCACGATCGGTTAGCTTCATTATTGATTACAGTAACAAACTACTCAGTGACGATTATCGGCCGATCTTGACCCAGGCCCTCGTCATTCACCGAAGTTGGAAGAAAGAAAAGTTCCAAGAGCGTCTACTTGTCAGTGAGGTAACGAACCTTGTTAAAGCTATTGAGCATAATCTTGAAACTTGGATAAAGGCTTATGAAGATTCTACCTTGTCAAACTTTTTCGCTATGAACAATCATTGGCATCTATACAAGCACCTCAAAGGAACAAAAGTCGGAGAACTAATGGGAGATAAACTAAAGGAACATGAACAATACAAGGATTTCTATGCTGCAGTTTTCTTGAGGGAGAGCTGGACTAAACTTCCTAGCCATTTAAGCAGAGAGGGTTTGATAATGTTCTCGGGTGGCCGAGCTACTGCTCGTGATCTTGTCAAGAAACGTCTAAAGACATTCAATGAAGCTTTTGAAGACATGTATAAGAAGCAGTCAAACTGGGTTATGACTGACAAAGAGTTGAGGGAGAAGACATGTCAACTTATAGTTCAAACCATCGTACCCGTTTATCGCAGTTACATGCAGAATTACGGCCCCTTGGTCGAGCAAGACGCGAGTTCCAGTAAGTATGTGAAGTACACCGTGCAGAATCTGGAGAAAATGTTACTGTCCCTATTTCAGCCAAAGCCACTTAGGCACAGTAGTCTTAAAGTTAGGCAGACCAGTGGGAAATTCAGCAATGGCGCAGCAGATCATCGTCGTTCCAACTCCATGGTTATGTAACCATCAAACCACCACCATTTTTATGCTGTCTATAAATCCGGAAGAATGCTGCATACTCTTCGATGGATGACCGAGTTCGACCTCATCCTGAATTGCCCAACACCTCGACCAGGTTTGGACAATCTCTCACTTCATTTATTGAAAAGGAGAAAATTTTTTCTGAATGGCATCATTTCTGTTACTCTTCTCTGAAGAATTACCGAAGGGGGTCGGAATTTTCTCTATAGCCTGCAATGAGAGGAATAATGAAGAATGAAAATGTTGGCTCTGTAGCACATGAATGAAATGCGGATATTCTGCCAAAGGCTTCGTGGGCTCAATGATGAACAACTCAAGAGAAATGATAGATGATCAGGTTTGTAGATGATACTTATAAGATATAGCTATTTGTATTCCATTTCTCTTCACTCATTGATTCTGCATAGGCATGTGGGAATTAGAAATAGTGTAATTTGTTAGTTTTTTTGTTTTTTTTTTTTTGGTGTAATTCTTTAATATTAAACATATCTATGTAATCCAACTTCTTGCTCATCATAATTTAGGGAGGAAGAAGAAATTTGTTATAAAGTAAAAATGGCATCTACCCCATTCATGAAATCCTGTTTGTGATCCCTAATGATTTTTCCTTCGTCTGTTTTGAATGAGAACAGTTAAGCACTGTTCATATTTACTTGACTTTGATGCAGGAAGTTTGTGCTATATCATGATTGAATCTTGATGCTTTTAAGTTCTCCATTATCTCATTTCTTATCCCTTAATTTCTTCTGTCCCATCTTGTGTTAACTCTGCAGTTTTCTGCATTTGTGATATTTTAAGGTTAGAGGTTTCAGCATGTGTACAAACTTTTGAGTTTTGAGAAATGGTTAGATGATTCCTAACTTTTTATTTTTGCTATATTAATAGAAAATTTTCTTTTTATTATTTTTATAACTGGAAATTACGATGAATGAAGTGAACGAAGTATGGCCACATCCAAGAGAGAAATTGTATTTTTATTTTTAAAATTTAAGATGTCACATTAGCAGATCTTATTTTAAGATGAAAAAAACTACTGTTTTAGTTATGGGCTTTTATGAATAAGTTGGTCAGTTTTAATTTTAACAATAATAATTAATAATGAAGAATAGAACAACATTTTTTAAGATATTTTACTATATTTGTAATTTTTTTAAATGTTGTTAATGGTTACATTCCCAAATTTCTCACTTATTATATTATTTAGTTAAGTATTTTCTAAAATTAATTTAAATTAAAAACGAGAAAACAAAATTCATTTTCAACTTAGATTTTTTAATCTATTCTTCACTCTTCATTTTCTCCCTCCCTTCAAATCCTCATTTAGACGTCCTCCTCCTCGCCATCTTATCTTCTCTAAAATATTAGGATGCAATCTGTTGACAAACTCATTCACAAATTTTAGAGGTGAAACTGGATTAGGTCGGGAGACATTCTCAATCCAACTCATATTTTTTGGTTATTTAGGTTGGCAACCCAGTTTCTAACTTTTATGGGTTGAATTGTCGGATTTTATAGTTTTTTTTCTTTCGTTTCTGATTTCTAATGATCATAAAAGTTAGAAAACTGTTACATTTAAATTTCAAACATATATAATTCAAAATTTCATACAAAAAAAATTCATATACCTAATTTGTTTTTTTATTAAAAAATTCAAAGTGTTCATGAAAATCCATGTCCAAGTACTTACCGGTCGTCGTTCCATATTGTCACCTGAAGAAAGAAAAAGAAAGAAAGAAGAAGAAGAAAATTGACCAAAAATGGAGCCACCAATTCACATTCTCATCCAAATAGAAAATAAAAGAAAAAAGAGAGAAGGTTTGAAGGGCGACCTCTATTTGAAATATGAATTCAATTTCGGGAAGGACGACTTGTACATTTCTTCACGGATTATATATATATATTGATAATTTATCAGAAAATACTAACAATCATAAATGTCTGATTATTATGAAGTAAATTGTTAAAAGTGATGAAAATTAGTTAAATTATAATTAATTTAATGATTTTTAATTATTACCATACATTAACTGTGAGGATGGAAAATAAGTATTCAGTGAAAAATTGAGATTAAAAAAATGTAAATATTGAAATTTAATGACCAAATTGAAACAAAATTCAAATATTCAATTGTAAAATTGCTAATACTTTTGGAACGTAAGGTTAAATTGAAATCAAACTCAAAACTTGAATGACTAAATAGAAACTATACTCAAAACTCGAAAACAAAAAAGATTGTGTATTTTAAAATGATTTAAAAACGAAATTTAGTTGTAAAAACAAGAAGTATACATTTTGAACATATTTTTCAAAACCAGAAAAAAAAAATGTCAAATTGGAATCCAAAGATCAATTAAAAATTATTCCTACAAACAAACTAAAAATATAACTTTTCAATTCAACTTTAAAAAAAATTTCGAGGATGATACCTCTTATCCTTATGTACATATATGTATTTTAAAATGAATTGAATAGACCCTATTTTTTTATACTTTGTTATATATATAAATAAATGAACGGTTTTAATATATATTAAAGGTCCGACGATAACATAAGCACATATTTTTAAAGCAAGAGTATCATAAATCTCCAAAAGAACAAAAAAAAGATTACACTAATTTAGATTGGATTTATATCTACCGAAATTGAAATCATACATATCTATCAATTTAATAATAATAGAAAGTTTCATCTTAAAAGTTAATTTTTATAAATCAACCCAATCAAATCTAAATCAATCAACAAGTCCAAAATCGACTAAAACTAGCTAGATTAAATGTATATTTGAAACAATTATAAGAACATAAGAGTTATTCAACAAATCATGTGATATATTTTTTTTAAAGTACATTAGGAGACCACGTTTTGAAGGTCGAAGCTAAAGTTGAATTTCAAAATTAGGTAAGGAAATAGAATTATTAAATTTAAAAAGAAGAACTTGAGAATTGGAAGCAACAAATTGATTTTCTCCCACAAATGAAACATATGGTAAATTAATTTTTGTTTTGTTAGGGAAAGTTGGAGATAATAATACACAGATTCGTTCATATATATCCTTTCTCAACTTTTCAAAACTAGTTGGCTTGGGGATTACCCTCACCCTTCCGTGATTTTTGAAAAATGAAAGACCAATTGCACTTTTACACGTGTTGCCTTTGAATCTTTGCGGCCACCAACTAAGTCTACAACAAAAGCCTCCACCATTCAATTTTACCATTCATTTCTTGCCCTTTACATTTTCTTAATATTTATTTTATCAAGAGAACCAATATTTGAATTCTATCTTCATTTCTTACAACTCTAATAATAATGATAATGTTGAGGTATGTTTGACGTCGATCTACAATTCACATCGGATATGGGATCATAGTATCGAAAAAACAATAAAATTATTACAGAAACAATAACTGTAGTAAACAGCAATATGTCACCCTAAACCTACTACAAACTTCCTTCCTAGCCGATACAATTATCTATCACCAATTTACTATATTATTATTTAGTAATTTTTTATAAATACTATATGAAATATATGAAGTTGTATTTTTTTTTCTTTAAAAAATATGTAAGAGTGGAGACCAGATCCTTAACACGATTTAAAAAATATATATGATTCTAAAATTAGGTTAACTTACAGATTTAGTCTATAAACTTTCAAGTTCTTTCTAATTATTTCTACAAACTTAAAAAGTCTTATATAGATTCTTGGACTTTTAATTCTATGTCTAATAAAACATTAACATATTAGATATTTTTTAAAAGTAATTTAGTTGATAGTCACATACACAAAATTGTATTTCCCTAATTTTGTCTCTTTAACCTATGAAAGTTATAGTAAGTAAAGTTGTAGTTTGAATACAAATTTGATCTTTATAATATGAAAAAGTTTCTATATATATGTGTGGTTTCATAATCTAACATTAATTAATATTTTTAATTCGTTAAAATTTTCGTACTTTTATAGAAAGAGGTTAATTTACATAAATATAACAAATCAGCAAAATATTTACGATTCGTCCAACAAAATGAAAAAGTTTATGAAATTGATCATTTTTTTATAATTATTTTACCTTCCTTTTTATTGTCTGCAATTTTTTTGGTTCAAGATACCAAATATAAAAAATCTAATTTGAACGATCAAATATAAATACCAGATCTAAATGATCGTTCTCCAAATATAAACGATCAATGTAGTGCCAACAAAAAAAAATTATGAAAAAAATTGTTTATATTTAGACAATGAAGGAAAGAATACCAAATATACTAGGCACGGACTTTTTGAAAATTTTTATTATTGTATAAGGAGTAAATATTTTGTCGTTTTTGTTATATTTCTTAACCGACCCCTAAAAAATAATAAATTTAGAATTTAGAAAAGAAGAAGGAAAAAGAAGGGTGGGAAGTAATTAGAGAGTGTTTGGGGGCTCCATGGCGGCTGGTTGTCTTTCAACAATCAACACTCAAAAAGATTTTCCATCAACCCTACTAGATTCCTTTTATACTCTCAACTTTTTATATTCACTATTTCAGTCCTTCCCAATTCTCCAAAAACTTTTTATTTTAGTCCCTCAACTATTACTAATTTACTTTCTACTATCCTTACTTTTATTTTTAGTTTTAAATACAATGGTGTTGGAGTTTTACGAGTGGATGAATTTTGTTATATTTTATAAATATATTTAATATTTTGTTATTTTTGAAAATATTATCCGACTAAATTTAAATAAATCATAAAAAATCACAAATTAAATTGAAATTAAGTTTGAACACATTTCTTTTTTTCTTCTAAGAATCTTGACGTTTGGACAACTAATTTTTCTTTTCTACTAAACTTTATTGCTTTCATAATTAATGAAATTGTGATTGTTTCATTCAACCCAACACCACACACAAATCTTTGATAGTGATTTCCAAACTTATCCCTTCAATTATTCACAATGGACTACAAATTTAATATTAATTATATTTGATTCTCATATGAGGTCTAAAAATTAATATGATTCAACCAAGATGAAATTTTTATTATAGATTTCAAGATTCGAATTAGAAAAATGTGAAGAGAAAAACTAATGAGTGAAAAAGGGAAGATGATTGTATTATTTTAGTATTCTTGATTTTCAATTCATATCCAACAAATTATTGAGTTTCAACCTTTATATCTAGAAGGACCAAAAATAAAAAAACAAACTAAGTTTAGAAATATTAAATTATTTGATTTTTAATTAAATTGGCCTATTTTTTAAAAATATCATTTAAAGTTTAGATGTTAAATTTAAACTCTTAACATATATTCAATTAATTCGTCATTGGCTTGTTCGTAAGAATTATTACATTTTCATGTTCATTTTTATTTTAGGGAAGATTATTTTTCTTTTTCATCTTATTTATGAAATGGATGAAATGAATGATTTGCTTTAAAAAAAAAAAAGAAATATGGGTATCGTATTTATGTATTATTAAAAACTTAATTTAGTTTAGAGGTAACAAAATTAAAATGCAATTAAAAAGAAAAAGAAAAAGTCATTATCCTATAATGATAAAAGTTAAATTAAGTGGATGAATAATAATGTTTCTAATAAAGTCAAAAATAGATGGGAAAAATATTTGGATTTGAGAAGTCAAAAATGGATATAGTCTCAAATGCTTATCTTCTACCATTTTATTAATTTCAAATTATTAGTGGTTCAATATAATTCTTAAAAGATTTTAAAAACAATAATAATAAAAAAAAGAATTAAAGTATGGATATAATTTAAATTTCATCCTACTAATCTTAGTACTCTTATTTTTTATTTAATTTTAGTCAATTGGTTTTTTCAAAACTCGTATTAATATTCACTTAATAAAATTTAAAATATATATTAGGATAGTGTGTTTTGTTTCTTAAGGAACATTATTTAATTGATTTCGATAAAAGAAATTAATTTTAAATATTGTACACAAATATATTTTATCTAAAAATTGTAAAAAAAAAATTGTTTTGAGTGGTTTTGTTATGGAGTGTAAATATATATATATATATATATATATTTTGAATAAAACCTAAAATTACATTTAGGTACTCTATAAATTAAAATATAATAGAATTGAAACTAAATAAGTAATATTTTAACCCAATAGTGAAAATTAAGAAAAATAGTGTAAAGTTGTAGATTTGCTAAAAATGTTTAGCAAATATATAGCAAAATTTCGATCTCCATCGGTAATAGATAATAGACATTAATTGAATCTAAAATTTTTTAATATTCGGTACGTATTTAAGTTTTATATTTAAAATTACTCTATAAATTATATATATATATATATATAAAGAAAATAATAATAAAATTAAGAGGAAAAAAACAATGGGCAAAAAGTTGATTGGATCCATTAGACCCATTGAATCAAAAAATAAGAAGAAGTGACAGAGATTAGAGGATAAGCACTCTTGTACTTTAATTTAATTGAGACCTAATTAGCAATGGATCAATTCTTTAATAACACCAATTACTTAAAGCTATGTTCTAAATATTTTAAGCAATAGAGTCTATGAAAATGTATAATTCTCCTTTCTCTTAAGATGTGGGAACATAAATTAGGATAAGGTTTTGATTTATATTGAAGTTATGTTTAATAACATTTTAAAATAATATATATATATATATATATGATAATGCTTTTTTTTTTCTTTTACACACTCAAATTATTAAATTAGAGATCGACAAACTTTTGAATGATAAATACTTATCAACGTTTTCTTCCCTTGGCTATATCCGATGTGATACACTCGTTTTATTGACTTGGGTATTTATCGACCAATTGTTAAAATATTAGTGATTTTTATTTATGAATTTGGTTATATTTTATAAATAATTTTATATTAAAAAATGTACTTTGAAAAGAATAGTATATATTTTTTAAATTATCATATTTATAGTTTAATTAAAGATTTTTGAAAGGTTGTTCCATAGCATTATTGTCGAGGAATAAAAATCCAACATGACTAATCATTAATTGATCATGTGGTTAATAAATTACTTGAAGATATCTTATTTAAATATCATAGTGTGAATTGATATGTTACATATTATATATATATAAACATATCTTTGGATACGATTTTTAAGCATACCTTTAGTTGATAAATTGAAAGAAAACGCCGAAACTAATTTGTTAGGTGCAACTTATAATATCTCTAAAGCTATGTCTTTCTTTTTCTCTCTTTCAAAAAACGACCATATGATGCACCGAAAAAATGTATTAAGTCAAATTCATGACCAAATGAAAGAAATCTCTTCCATAAAGTCGAGACTCTTAAAAAACCAGTTATATTCAATGAACAATCAAAAGTGTTTCTTTTAGTATAACAATTAAAAGTTGGGAGATTCGAATCGAGGTGGAGAATCAGCTAAGCTCATTTTACCATTACAATTTTTTTTAATTAAACCCTAAAGTATGTTTATAGTTATCAAAATGATTATCAAATCAAACACTAGCAATTTAGTTCTTAAAATATGGTTAAAGAGTCTATTAATGCCATTTTCACTCTAATTAAATACAACAAAAAGAAACATTGATGGACTTTTTTTTTTAATTGTGTAATCAATCTCACTTTTAAATACCAATATTTTAAAAAATAACAATACTTGAAAAGGAAAAAAAACTATTATAGAAAAAATAAGTAATAAACGAAGAGAAAGAGGTATGTGGTTCAAATTCTCAGTTGGTACTTAAAAATATAAAAAATTAAATAATTTTAAATGTATTAATTAAAGGGTAGGGTTGGGACTATAATTATATGCATATTTAAAAGGGGATATGGATATCAAATCGGATTTCATTTTGGATTAAAATAAAAAAGGCCAAGAAAAGATGAGTACCTAAAATATATCAACAAAGTGGGGCCTTTTTCTTTTCTATTTTATCCAATTAAAGTAAACACCATAAGTTTGATTATGGCAAATTAAAATAATATATGTATTAATTTGTTGTTTAATTAAAATTTAAAAGTTTACATTCTTAGTTATTAAATTTTAAAAGTTTACATCTCTACCTATTAGCCACTAATATATTTGGTACACAATCTATACCCTTTAGTGAATCAAATATAAACGTTTTTTTTTCAAATTTTTTATACACAATCGATTACATTTGACTAACTCCAATAATTTTTTAATAAAATATAAAAGAAAAATGGCGGAAAAAGAAAAGAAATGCGATGAAAATGAATGATAAATCTTGAATATTTAGAAAAATAGTTAGCCCAAGCTTTTTTATTTTGTTATATGATCATAAATATTTTGTCATTTGTTATATTTATGAAAATTATAAAAGAGTAAATATTGAAAGTTAGATGAATTTAAAAAAACATAAACTACCAAACTTGTTTTTATTTATATTTATTTTTCCAAAAGGAAAGTGGTTTTTTTTTATTAAAAAATGAAGGGTTAAAATAAAAGGGAAATATAAAATATTTAAAGGAAAAAGTTTTGAACTTAGACATTTTCTGTCCCGTCTTTTCCACGTCATTTGAACAAGTCAATAATTATTTCGAGGTAATACGGCATCGTTTCATGCACTTGCGTATTTAAAATACGATCATTCGTAGAAATTCCTTTTCTCTAATGTAAAAATAAAATTATCTAAATAAAGAAAATGCCATAAAGTAAAATTTTGATCATTAGAGAATTTTATTTTTCCAAATAATTCAAAGTTAAATTACTTGGCCGACTTGTCGACTGAATCTACCTTAAGAGTTAAGATATTATAACGATTGGTTACAAATTCTAATTTTGATTTCTCATACTATATGGTATAATATTATATAGTTTTTTTTTTTATTAAAAAGATAATGGTTAAATTCACCTTTGGATAGAGCCATGTTTGGTAATTTAATTTTTTTATTAAAAAAAATTATTAATTTTTTTTTAATAGAATAGGAGTATTTATAGGCTTAACAAATTTAAATGATATCATTTAACAAATAAATTTGGAAAATATAATCAAAATTTATGATTCAATATCAAGTTTCTACCGTATTAATGTGATATTACAAATATGAAGTGTTGGTTTCGGTTTTGATTTTTGAAGCTATAAGAACAAATAATGATATCGTAATTTTTTTTTAAGAAAAGCATCACAATTTATTTGATTAATAAACATCAACCTATTTAAAGAAGATTAAGTAAGATTTTCACATTTAAAGTTAATTATGTGAGGATAAGTTTATTTAAAAAAAAAAAAGAAAAATTAATGAGTCTATTGGCTCTATTAAATAGACATTTATTGTGAACTGTGGTATGATAAGATGATAAATCAATATATTTAAATATATATATATATATATATATATATATATATATATATATATATATATTAAACATAAAAATTATTCATTCTTAATTTACCACTCAAATTTTAAAATTTCTAGAAGATGCTGAAATTTCAATCATCAAATTTAGATCTTATAAAAGAATTAATTTTCCGCTTTTTTCTTTTTTTCTTTTTAAATTTTCATAAATATAACCAATTCCACCAAATATTTCCGGACAGTAACAAAAATAAAAAGATCTAACCATTTTTTTCTAAATATTCCACTTTGCCTTACTTTTCATGTCTTCTACTCTTCGTGATTTTTTTTCTTTACATAATTAAATATACGATAAGATTTGTGGGACAATATCCCACTACATCTTATCAGAATTTAAAAGAAAGCAATAAAAGATAAATGTGATATGTCTGCTAATCGTGGGTTTTTCAACTGAACGCTTGTTTAAGGAAGATAATGACGTCACCCGGTTATCTTCTGACTGGCTTGGATTGTCAATTCCTCGTATCGTATAGGCGTTTTTCATGCTCTGTGGATTAAACGACTTCACCTGTGGTCTTACTTCGGCCTCCCGCCTGCTGCCATTGAAGCACCCATCCTCATTACATGAATTCTGCCTAGCGAGATATAAGAATCTTCTCACATAAAGTCAATCCATAACGCTAACCGCACCGCCCGAGGCTGGTGAATCCTCTTCAGAAGTATGTCATCTCCTTCATTGAGTCTTCTCTTACAAACGTTTCTTTATGAAAATTCAAAACTAGCAGACTGTTAAAGCGATGATAAGATCATAATACTGAGATCTTATCTAAATAAATACAAGAAATTTAAACAGATTAATTTACAATAATTTAAAATATAAACACTTGAATAAAATTAAACTAAACGCTTGAAATTTGTAGATTCACATAGGTTGTGAATCCAAAAGTGGGTCATTGATGTCGTATCCTTCGTAAGGGTTGAGGTTGTCTTCGTCCCCGTCGATATTGTTGACAGAGGCAGGAGAGGTCGCTTCTTCCTGAAATTCGTCTAAATTTGATAGCTGAATTGCGTCTGTGTTGACGACGGAATTGAACTCTTCTTGAAATCCTGCTCCGACTAAGGATGACATGACTGCGTTCTTGGCTAGGAGGAATGTTTCGTCATCCTGCCTTGTCATGTCTTGAAGATGAATATTGGCTTTAAACCAATCTTTCATCTTGTTGACTTCAAGGTGAGAGTAATTAAACTTTTCCCACCACTTGATCCTGAGAGATTTGCTTAGGGCCTTGAAGTTACCGGATGGACCTAACTGAAAATTCCAGCAAAAGATCCATGGTATTTGGAAATACAAAGCAAATCTAAACGTCTTTGAAAGGGGATACGAATAGATACTTTGTTGGAAAATATGGTATGAACGTTGAACTTCAACTGGGAAGATCTCCTCAGAGAGTCCAAAGTACATCCACCAATTTTGAAACCAATTTGGAAAGTGCATCTTGTAAGCTTGCTTACAAAATGTCACAAACCATGAGTGGTTGTATGTATGCTTGAAGCCAAAATACCAGATACCATGCCTTTGTGTAGTCACGGTAGTTGTATGATGGTGGTTTGAAGGGGTGAGAAAATTTCTTACCCACAAACATCCCCTGTTTCCAGTAGGATGGAGTGAGAATCCGAAATATTCTTAACTTTGAGTAAATGGTCTTTGATGGATCATTTTTATCAGGAATATGAGTAATTTCAGCAGATTTAGAGTCGACTAAAATATACTCATAGAATATCTTGGTTTTTGAAAGATCCCCTGGTAAGAAGTTGAAGCCATGAGGAAATACTTGATTACAGACTTCTTGGACAGAGGGTCTGTCGAATTCTGTTTTGATGGTTAGATCCACCATTGTTGTTTTGGTGAAATAACCTTGGATGGGAGGTCTAGGCTGAAAAACTTTTGGCCTGACAATTTGAGAGAACGAGGAGGGGTTCCTTGGAATTTGAGATTTTAAGGAAGAAGCGGCTGGAGAAGCAACACGCTTGTTTGGAGTTGTAACACCAGAAGGACGTAGCAACGTGGTTGAAGGATAGAGAGTAATATTTGAAGGGTCTGATTGAATGGTCAAAGTTCGTTGAGAGGAGCCTTGACGACGCCTGGATACCTGATCAAACTGTAGATCCATGGCGTAGTTTTCTGCACTCATTGGAGTTGGTACAGATGATTGACTTAAGGGTTGTTTTCCCTTAGAAGGAGGAGTAGTTCCTGGGGGCTCCATTTAGTGGAATGGTATTAAAGAATTCAGAGCTGATGGAGTGTTTCTCAAGATATGTTCTCTTGAGAGGTAATCAGCTAGTGAATTCTCACTGCCTTTTATAGGCTCAATTTTGAAGTCGAAACAGGATAAGATCGCTTGCCACCTAGCGAAGATTTGCTTAGAGATAAGATTTTTGACATCTTTCTCAAAGATGAATTTGCTTACCTTTAAGTTCGTTCAAATAAGGAAATCCTTGTTGATTAGATCTCCTTGGAATTTCTGAACACATAGTACTATTGCTAGTACTTCCTTTTTTATGGTGGAATAGTTATTCTGTAAGCTATTCCAGACTCCAGAATGATAACAGACTATGGAGATTTTTCCGTTAAGATCTTGTTTGAGGATACCGCCGTAACCGATTTCGGAAGCATCTGTATCGATTATGAGTTTGGCATGTTCATCTACCAGAGATAAGCATGGAATGCTTTTGGCCAAAGTTTTGATTGATTGGACTGCCCAGGTATGCTCGCTTGTCCATGGTTTTGGATTTTTCTTTAGTCTGTCATATAGTGGCAGACAAATTGAGCGGAGATCCAGGATGAAATCGCTGATATAATTGACGCAACCTAGAAATCGATGTAGCTGCGTTTTGTCTTGTATTACATCTGGAAATTTGTCTACAAATTCCAGAGATCTTTGAATTGGTTTGATAATTCTTTGATTAATATCATAACCAAGAAATCTTACCCGTGTTTGAAACAATTTGATCTTTGGTTGGGATACCACAAGACCGTTGGATTTGATTACATTGAGGAACACTTGTAAGTGTTTAAAATGTTGATCTACTGTATTTGAAAATACTAAGACATCATCAATATAGACTATTGTGAACTCTTGATATTGGTTGAAAATGTCATTCATTATTTTCTGGAAATCAGATGGAGCATTCTTCAGTTCGAACGACATGACATTTCATTCAAATTGACCAAATGGAACATTAAAGGTCGTCTTATAGCGGTTAGCTGAATGTATCTGGATTTGCCAAAATCTTGATTTCATATCAAACTTTGAGAAAACTTTTGCTAGAGTAATCCTTTTTAGCAGGTCTTGACGATTAGGAATTGGATACCTAATCCACTTGAGAACTTTGTTAAGAGGCTTGTAATTGATGACAAGCCTTGGAATACCACGCTACTTTTCGGCTTGGTTGTTGACATAAAAGGTCGAGCATGACCATGGGCTTTTGGATGGGCTAATAAGTCCCTTTTTGAGAAGATCTTCTTTTTCATCTGTACAGACTTGGACCAGATCCTTATTCATTTGATAACTAAGAATGTAAACTTTTAAATTTTAATTACTAACATATGGTAAGGTTACTATATGTTTCTTCCGATCCCAAAATGCATTTGGGAGACTTGAACATACTTCCTTTTCAAGCTTCTTTTGGAAGCTTTGGATCTTGAGTTGGACAGATGGCTTGTTTATCTGAGAAGCCACCTTACAGGTCTTGACTTCGTCTTGAAGGAATTCAGTTTGTTTTTCTTTCCTAACGATGCGATTGATAAATTGATTAATTTCTTCTTCAATGTTTGAAATGTACTTATGAGTTATTGGATGAGTAAACTCGAAAGTAATCTCTTTGTCGAATTTCTTTGAGGTTATACCCTTGTCAGTGACGTGGAAAGGATATAACTGGGTTAGGAATGGGGTTCCTAAAATGATCCCTTCATTAAGGTTTGTAACCAAAATGAATGTGTTGATGAGGCACACGTCTTCTTTGCAAATGTGTACCTTTGATAACTTAAATTGGATGTTGAGGGGATTCCCGTTTGCTCCACTCAAAGACTCATTTGTTTTTTCAAAATATCTAGAAGGAACGAGCCCTTCTTGGATGACATTTTGATCTGCTCCTGAAGCAATGAGGGCGAGAGCTTCAAGTTGAAAGTCTTTCACCTTAAAGACTATCTTTGACATCCATTTTTTATTTTGGACTTTGCTGATGTAGTTGATACTTTCGGTTTCACCGAATTCTTGAATCAGCAGTGCTTTTTCCGTAATTTGTCTTTCAAGATTGGTTGAGGAAGTTCCTAGGGTTTCTTTTAAACTTTGAGCTTCTTGAAATGCTTGGATGTCAAAGTGTGAGACGTTGCTTGTTGTCTGCAACTTCTCTTTTGAGAATCTTTACCTCATAGTGAAGGTCTTCTACTTGTATAGGCTTCTTTGCCTCACATTTGATTCAATTCAGAATATCTTGGTATGAATATATGATTGGGCTTTAAACGTCTTTTTGAGAATTCTGTTCCTCAATGCTCTGTCTGAGTTTGAGAATGCAAATTCGTTTCGAATTCTCATCAGGTAATTGCTCGATAAGATCAAAAAGAGTTTCTTGATCTCTCGTGATGACATTGATATGACCGAAACATTTACTGGCACATTTTCTTGTGCAAGGGACTGCTCCTTCGTCATCGCTTGAGTTACTTTGAGAGTATAAAGCATCTTCGCTAGAAGATCCGTTATCAATGAGGATGTTAATACCTTCTTCTTCTGAAAAGGACTCGATTTGAGAAGATGTATCAACTTTTGTCCTTATGGTGTAAAGAAGAGATTGTCTGGTCTCTTCATCCATTGCCAGAGTATTGATCTTTTCTTTCAGGGGACAACGGTTGGCATAATGACCTTTGCGGTTGCATTTAAAGCAAAAGTTGTTGGTTTTTGAAGAATAACGATTTTTGTTTTTATTCGTGTTGTAGTAATTCTTCTTCCTTCGAGGAAATTCAGGATCATTAGATTTATTTCTGCTAAAGAGTCGCTTGGAAGAAGATTTTCTCTTTTTCTTCTTGTCTTCCTTCGGTCCTTGGTTGAGGTCGTATTGCTTGCAGAAGGTGCCCAATTCTTTTTTATAGTTAGAATCCTTGATCACCTTTGTGGTATGCTTGTTCTCTGTACAGAGGTTAATGCATATCGCTTGAACTGTGGCTGATATGTCTCCGAAAGTTAATTCAGACCAGTCAATTTTCTTGGTGACTGAATTTGTTGCCACTGTTTGATAGAACTTTTGAGCAATATAATGCGGAAGTCCTTCGACAAACTTTTGCTTCCAAATGTTAGCTTTGCAAGTAGTCAGGGTATAAAGACGTGACATGAAAGTATCTTTATACCATTTGTATCGGCTCATTTTGTGACACCGTAATCCCAGGAGGGATTCTTTTGCAAGATTGAAATGGATTTGGGTGCTACCAATGAAATGTTTCGTCATTGTGTAGACCAATTGGTTGATCATATCTGGTTCTTCAGCTTGGATAGGAGCGGATACATTCTCTGTTTTGAAAACTGTTCTTGTAGCAGTTAAGATGCGGTATCTGTCTTGCTCAATTAGTTGATTGTGCCACCAACTCCTTAGGTTTCCTGTGAAACCTGAAATGAGAATCTGGGTCGTTTCGAGTGTTGTTTTCCTAGCGCTATATGCTGAGGCTGCCAGTAACATTTTTTGGAATGTATTCATCATTTGGGCTTCAGAATATCCATCAATATTCCAAGTGACTAGAGACATTCCATCGTAGGTATGTTTCTCATTATGAAGATCATCCCATCCCGGATCAGGAGGCGAAGGTTGACGGTAGTGGTTTTTCATATATACCCATTGAGCTACTGGAAGAATCTTTGAAGTAGAAGCTTGAGGTAAGGAATCCTTTTTAATCATGTTGATTCCTTTCAGATTCTCAACTTTGTTTGTTGAGATCTTATTACTTTCCATTGATGTTGTAGAGACTTTTGCATCTTTGTTGATGGAAATAGCGGCAAGACGCTTGTTGATTTAAGCCAGATAGTCTGAAGCATCATCTTTGAGTCTATCGATATTAAAGCTGTTGGGCTGAAAAATTGGTTGATTAGGATCAGCTTGAGGAATCTCAGGGTTCTTGTTCTTGATTGGAGAGCCTGGATTCTCTATTCTTTCTACTGCTTTGGATACTGTAGAAAGAACTTTGTTAGTATAATTGAGTTGATGTTGGATATTCTTGATTTCTCGAACTCCAATCTTTTGAACCTTATCCTCATCGATGGACTTATAGGGAGAAGAGATTATCTTGATGGCAGGGATTATAGGATGAGGGAAATAAGCTTCTTCTTCGGGAGGATAGTTAGAAGCTATTTCTTTGCCTTTTGCAGTGACCCAGACAACTAATCCTTTGATCATTGCAACTTGGCCATCTGTTTCGAGTTTTTTGACGAGAGCTTCATTTCTAGTTCGCTCCTTTTGCTTCATTCCAGTGATGAAGTCTGGCATGGGTAGAAAAGGTTTTCTTGTCTTTGCTGGAGCTGCAAGCCACATGTCCAGGTATTTGTTATAATATTCTTGAAAGCGTGCATCGTCGCTATTGCTGGAGATGATGTTAATTTGATTGTAGACTGGTTCAGTTCTCCTTTCCATGTCAGATTGGGTAGGAGAAAGAGATCCATCTTCTCTTTCGTAATGAACAATGGGGACTGAACGGGAGAAGTCCACTGATGCTCGAATTGATTCAGATCTTCTAAGGGTATTTGGGAATGAGCTCTCTGTCCTAGTAATTGAAGACGTGCTTGGGCGGCTGTTCATTATCTCGCTGATTTTTGGGTATGAAACTTCAAAATTAAATTGAACTTCGACATTTCCATCGAGAAACTCGGTGATTGATGCCTCTGTGCTGTTTCTCCTGATAGGGGCAGTTTCTCATTGTAGTTTCCAAATAGGATCCCTTGTTAGTTCTGCCCATTTGAGGATTTTTGGAATGGTCATGGAAGATTTTTCCATGTTAACTTCCATAAGCATGGTGTAGCCTTTGGGAGAGATACCTAATGCTTTAGGAGAAAGGTTTGTATACATCAGTTTAAAATAGATGCAGTAAGATACAGCAAAAGGAAGTGATCCGTCTTTCAGTTCAAGTCCTTGTGAATGAACATCAAGGCTTAAAGAATCCATGATGTTTTTGTCTTGAAGAGAGACTGTAAGACCAGGTTTGCAGTTAAAATAGATTGGTCCTTGCTCTAAATTTGATTGAACAATTCCTAAAAGAGAGGGAGTAAATCTGAGGTGCCTTTTGTCTCTTAGAGCAAGGTAGACTGGTACATCTAGTTCTTCTCTAAAGAGAGGTTTTAAGGCGACTTGAACGCATCCGATGTGGAGATATTTGAATTTGTTCTTGACCTTGAAGAAGGTTTCTTCAGGTAGTAGATTGATTGCAGTGAATTCATCTTTTATTGCTACGTTCTCTTCAGTGATGACGATAACATCTTGCTGAGAGAAATTGAAGGTATTGATCTTGTATACCTGGCTTGGATCCATCTTTGGAATATACCAATTTTTGAGTCGATTTTCAACCTGAGCCAGATGGGCTTCGGCTGAATTGTGATTGGCAATAGCCTTTGAAAGATCATCGCCTGATCTTGGGTTCTTTCGAGCAATTGAAGAAGAAGAGGAAGTACTCGTGTCAACTATGGCGGGGAATGAGGAGAGAATTTAGAGAGAAGTTTCAAAATCATGGAGAGAGAGAGAATCCAACGGTTTCACAATGATGACCTCGGAATCTTTATGATATTAGTTTCTTTTATGAAACAGATTCTTGTCTAAATCGTATTAAGATTTTCGATCAATCAATCCTCTGCAAACTTGAATATTCGCATGGTTGTATCATAAATATTAGAAGAGTTCGTTCTAATCTTGAAGGTTCACTACTCCTTTATCAAGATCTGAAGAACTAATTCTTTTAAGATTTTTGTTTCATACCACTAGATAGACTAAGTCGAGGAGAGATACCCGATCGTAATATTATTTAGATAAAATCAGAAATCATGAGAGAAAATAATTATCATAAGGAATTCTTAGAAACACCATCCTTCCATCCCCGGATTCAGAGAGAGGTTTACTCCATAAGAGGAAAAAGAGAGAGAAGTGGAATGGCTAGACTCTGATACCATTGATGAGGATAAGGTTCAAAAGATTGGAGTTCAAGAAATCAAGAATATCGAACATCAACTCAATTATACTAACAAATATATTAGGTTCGGTGTCAATTAATTTCTAGTCATTTTAGAAATTGTTAAATATTTCTAGTTTTTTTTACCACTTTGTTATATTTTTTAAAAGATATTTTTTCTTAAGAATAATAGTAATAAGAAACATTATACTTTTATGGCAAAAATACAAAGACAAAATGAGGTGTAAATATTTTGGTTGTTTTATAGAATTTTTCAAAATTTGTA
Organism: Cucumis hystrix; assembly: GCA_025688845.1. Lineage (NCBI taxonomy): Eukaryota > Viridiplantae > Streptophyta > Magnoliopsida > Cucurbitales > Cucurbitaceae > Cucumis > Cucumis hystrix. The sequence goes on along the minus strand of CM046885.1, from coordinate 15,106,182 downwards.
ATTTCTTTTTATTTTCAAGGTAAGTTTAAAACATATATTAATAAGAAAAATTATTTTTAAATGGTAAAACAATTTAAATGATTTACAAATATAGATAAAATGTATTTAAATAAAATTTTAGTATATTTATAAATAAGTTAAGTGAGGTTAAGGATTAATAATTGAAAATGAAAAGATAAATTGTCGTTTACTTTTGTTATTTTATATATATGGAGAGATAGAGAGGTGTATCCGTTTCCAAAATTTGGATAAAAGTAGTCCAAAATTTTCCATTTTTGTTTATTTAAAGAAAAAACCAATTAATAAATTAGAAAAAGAAAAAACAAAAAATCAGTTGCTTCCTTATTTTTGCAGCTATTTCTTGAATGGATGGAATTTTGCTCTTCCACTCTGTTCATCTCTTTCTCTTCCTTAACCCCATCACTATCTCTTTCTACCCACCCTTTCATGACAACCAATCTTCTACCGGCGCTCCCTTCAATATCCTCTCCCCGCCGCTTCTTTCACTTCCATTTCCGTTCCTTTGATCTTCATGGAGATTCTCTTCCCTCCTCCCTCTTTCTCCATCCAGCTCCCTTCCTCTTCCTCTTTCCTCTCGGATCGGACCTCCGCTCCTCCTCCTCCTCCTCCTCTGCCGCCCGACCATCGCCTTGATTCTCCTTCCAACTCTTTTGATTACTGCTCTGATTCCTCTTCCTCGATTGGTAATCCTGATGATAGCGACGACGAGAGCGTTTCATCCACTGGTGGAGATTCTGAGGAAGTTCAAAGTAAATTATCTCTTCGATCGTTGGAGGACTCTCTTCCGATTAAGTAAGTTGGTTTTTTTTTTTTTTTTTTCTCTTTTTCTTTTTCTGTGTTTCTGTATGTTGTTTTATCGATTAATCGATTGAGATCAAGAAACGTTTAGAGAGATATAATTGTGTTATATATATCTTCTTCAATCAATCTGCCGGTCCAATTAATTTTGAAATTTGGTGAAATTTTGAATGATCAGGAGAGGGTTATCGAGTCATTTCTCTGGAAAGTCGAAATCGTTTGCGAATTTAGCTGAGGCGAAATCGGTAAAAGATATTGAGAAACCTGAAAGTTCATTGAATAAGAGAAGACGAATTCTGATTGCGTCGAAATTGGCTAAGAAATCGTCCTTTTACGCTTGGCCAAACCCTAAGTCGATGCCTCTGTTAACGCTGAGAGAAGAAGAAGACGATGAAAATCATGATGAAGAAGAATCATGTACTACTGCTCCATCTTCTTCTGAAGATAATGAAGAAGACGAAGGCCATGAAAGACGGAAAGGAAAAAGAGTTAGGGATTTTCGTCAGAGAAGATTGATGAGCTTCAAGTCACGAAGCTTTTCTATGGCGGATCTACAACAACAACAACACCATGGTATTGATCGACAACAAGAACAATGATTCATAGCCTTTACTCTTTTGTTTTTCTTCTTTTCATTTTTTTGTGGTTATTTGTTTCTTCTCCTTCTCTTTTCCTTTTTTCATTTTATTTTTATTTTCTCTTAGATTTCTTTTGTATAAACACCTCTCCATTATAAATAAAATCTTTTTCCCCTTTTTTATTCCTAAATTGCAACCTTCATTTCGTTGGAAAATTAAACTAATTATTATTCAATCATACAAATAATTAACTTAAAATTTGAATAGTTCATTTTAGCTAGAATAATTTTTTATAAAGTTTGTTAAATTTTAGCGATTCTCCTTTCAATTGTTTAATTTTAGTAGTAATTTATTCTTGATTTATTTTTTTTCTTTTGTTATTTACAACATTTTTATATATCAACATACTGTGATGATTATTAGTGTTAAATCAATTTTTGTACCAACTATGCTAAATTAGATAATTAAAAATATAGTAATTAAAAGTTGAATAAATTTCATAATACGAAAATAAAGATGACGGTTTAATTTTTCTAATTTTAAATGTCAAACAGTGGTTTATTTGTATTTTCTTTTTCGTTATTATGCACAGTATAATTAATATTATATATATAAAGTTAACTTTGAAAAGCTAAATTTAAAATTGACTGAGAATACAAAAACTAGAATTAGACATTTGAAATAACAAAAACGTAAAATTAAATGAAATTCACATGAAAAACACATATCAATTTTTATTATTTAAATAATAAGTAAACATAGAAGAGGGAATTTTAATATTAAAATAGTCTTTTTAATATATAATATTATTGAGATTGTTTAAATATTTTAGAAAATGGGTAAAGAAAAATAAAGCTATTTACAAAATATAACAAAAGAAAGAAGAAAAAAAATTAAGTGGAACAAATAGAGTTTAATGAATTTTGCTATTTTTTAAAATGCTTTTTCTTTTTTTAATATATAAAGTTGCGAATGATTGACTATTTATTTATTTTCAATTTTAGAAATTTACATTAACCTAACACTAATGAACACATAGAAAGCAACACTAATAAGTAAGTTCTTAAAAATAATTGAAAAACATAACAATTTAAAAGAAAACAAGATAAATTAAATTGATATGTATAACTATGAATTTAATTGTTTTAAACATTTTCTACCCACAAATATTATATCTTCTAGAAAATAAAAATAAATAAAAAATTGGTACCTAATATTTAAAAATGGGATGAGAAGAAAATTAAGTGAAGGATTGATGTGGGTGTTTTAACAAACATTGATGCTGGGGAAAATGTGGGAGATTTGTAATTATGTTTGTTAGTTGGGGTGAGAAAATGATAAATCTAAATTCATTATGTCCTAATTAAAATACTTTACCCAATCACTTTACTCTTAATTTTCAATCTTTGTCAACAACTATATTAAACATTAGTCAACCAAGTGATGTGGATTGTTCATTCTATTTCAAAGAAAATTATTTTTCTTTTATCATATGCTAAATTAATTATTACAACTGTGAGTCTAATAAATTAAACTAAATGAAACATAGATTTCCTATCCATAATTTAGAACAAATTGAAAAAGAGCCTCAATTATTTCTCATTACTAGTGTATGATTATCTTTAATATTTTGTATTAGGTCAAGAACATTTTGGTTAAAAAAATTTATTAAAAATAGGTCAATCAAACCATGCAAGAGATTAAGCTAATTAATTTATTAATCAAAGAGAATAATAGAGCTATAGAATTTGCTTTTCCTTACTATGTTTAATGGAAATGGAAAGTAATTCCATGGACCATATGAAATTATTTTTAAAAAGTTAATAGAAAGTGAATCTATCATAATATTCTTTCAAAACTTATATATATAAATATTAGTTTTTTTTTTTTTTGAAATATTTTTTCTTTTTTCTTTTTCATGCACTTTATTAAAGTTTCTATATTTAAAAAGTCTCTTTTGGTCTCCATAATTTTAGTTTCTATATTTTAATTAACATATTCACATTAATTTTTTCAATATAAATATCGTTCATAACAATAAGTAAAAATTTTTATTGAAAAGTTAGACAAAAGTTGATGAGAATACTTATTTTTTATTTTCTAAACGTGTAAACCAAATATATGTATATTTAAAATGAACTTAGTATATATTTGAAAATGAAGATTTAATATTATTGTTTACACGAGATTTCGAAGAAATGTATTTCGTGGAATTGAACGTTGATATATTGATGAATATTGTGAATATAATCTCTAGTATTTACTCATTTGATGCTTTCTCTCGAATACAGGTTAAAAACTTAGAATTTCTTGATCTTCGGTCTTTAGGATGTTGTAGTTGCAAGTCTATTTGAGCTTCAGTCTTATGGAATTCAAGGAAAAATTGATTTTCCAAGTATTCAATCTTTCAGAAGATGGTGATCTCGAAGTTGATAAGAACTTGCACGCCTTGAGAGCTTTATAGAAGTTTGAATATTCAATTCTTCAGAGTTTCAGTACTTCAGAGCTTCAATTCTTACTTCAACCAAAGATCCTCAAATGAATTGCAAAGGTCTCTATTTATAGAGAATTTTCATGGACTGGTGGGCTTGGGCCCATTTGTCAGTAGCGGCCTCGGGCCTCATTGTTTGGACCGATTTTTCATCAGGGGCTTGCATTGGGTTGGATATGAGAAAACTTGATTATCCAAAATCCAATCAAATTATAATCACCACCATTTTGTTGTGACATGACAAAATTTAATTGGTCGAAATTTCTTACTCAACAATTATACTTATGCATTAAAAGCAATTCATCAAATTAACCGATTTTAAATTTTAGGTCAAAATTCAAAATTTGTAAGACAAATTGAGGAAGAAGTAAAACTAGAAATTTCCATTTGTGATGGTTTTGAAAAGTTTGGAATAAATTATTTAAGGCATATGCTTTTCATATATATTTTTTTCTTTCCATGTAAGTGTATTTTATAGTTTTTAATTTTATAAAAAAAAATTAATAGGATATTATGAACTTTAATGTATGAATTTATGCAATTTTAGGCTATTTAGAAATTAGGTGCTCAGTTTTTAAACCACTGAAGTGATGGGCCTTTTGGGCCTGATGAATATTGATAGACCGAAGGCCCGTTGTCAAAAGAAAATAGACTTAAAATTATAGACCATTCAGCAATTAACAGAATAGTAAAATAATAAAACATAAAAGGAAAAGCCTTAAAAGTCATTAGCCATCCCATGAAGTAATTCATAGTTACTGCGACAATTTACTCTCTTAATATCTGTTGAGTTGAGTTATGCTCATTTTGATTGTATATATAAAATGTGTTTTTTTATGTTTATTATATTATTATAAGTTTAGATTGTCTTCCTAACACATATTTGCCGACCTTAGTTAATTTGAAATCTAAAATAAAATATGAGTTGCCTAATTAACTCGCTCTTACTTTTCAGATATGATGCTATATGCTTACATATATAGATGACTTATTTGAGAGAACCCTTTTGTGTTAAAAAGGTAGAAGATCTCCTGAGTTAAATTTTATGTTATATATTATTTGATAACGAGTCATATTATAGGTAAAAATAGTAGATCTATTGCATTAGCTAGAAAATTTTTCTACTGACAAACTCGAGAATTGAGGTCATATTTCTACTTGTTAGTCTACTTTATCGCTTATTTTCTATTCAAATTTTCCATTTGGGTTGGATAACAAGATACCACGAAAAGAACAAATAAGATTATAATATGAGGGTTGTCAATTATTGGTGTTGCTTTTGTGGAGCAAAATTGTTGTTTCTTAGTTGTTGATGGGAAAGGTGACCCAAATGGTAACTCTTCTTATGTATTTGGTTTGACTATGAGATATTTCCTTCTTTGTATAACAATTCAAAATTACAAATATTAAATTTAGGTGAAATGATCGTTATTAGTGTAAAAATTAAATGAGATGTCAAATCGAGTAAAACTGGATTGATTTATAGATAAACTAATTAGTGATTATGATCAAATCTATAGTTGGAATAATCTCGTTACTCCATCTATTTTGTATTAAAAATTTATGAGAAATTAGAGATTCTTACCCAACGAGAAAATTTCCAACTTTCCTCTCGTTTTCCTTAGTTTCTTCATCTTTCAAACCTAATAACTTGTTTAAAGGACATAATAAGGATTTTGAGCATAAAAAGGCCAAATAGATTCCATGAAAGAAATTAATTGAAAATGATTTTACACCTTAGCTTTGCTTTGAAAGAAAGTTTCCAACTCAAATGTCAAAAATCAATTAATTAAATGCACTGCACAACTTTATATGAAAAGAATTATTCTCCTTTTAGAAAATATCATAAATAGATAACTATATCGTTCTTTGAATACAAATTATCAGTTCAACAATAAGTAGTATATGTCCACGATGTTATCATTTTATATTTGTCGTATCATATACTAATAAGTACCATTATAATAAATGTCACTTTACAAAGCTATACAACAACTAAAAATCTAAAAATTTTAAAAAAGCAACTATGACTTTAGAAAAATTCATAGAACTTCCTTTTAAAACCCCTAATGTATAATTCTCACAAGTACTGACATTTCTTTAAACAATGCAAAGAAAAATATAACTCTTTGAATCAAATAAAAAAATAAATTTAAACTGGTTGAAGTTTGATAATAATTTTAGTATAACAATTGTGGAGATGGATGATCCAACATTTCATCAAGTAATTTTAGTATAAATAGTTACAAGTAAAAAAAATATTCTATCAATAGTTTATAAGTTTTTTTTTTATTACCATTAATTTCATAGGTTACTTTTCAACAAATAATTCATTGGTTTTAACATTTAATTAAATTTTTTTTGGTAACGTCAAAAGGGAATCTCCCTAAAATTTGGAGTAATTATCCTACAGAAATAATATAAATATTTATCAAGAAATGTAAGTAAATTGTTAAATTGTTAAATGCATTTACATAATACAATAAAAAAATTATTTTAAATAACAAAATTTATTTTTAAGTTATATTTAAAAATAGACAATAGAGTTAAAGAAAAATCCTTAATTAAATACAATTAACGTTATCATAAAACCTATTAACCTTCAACAGTTTCTTTGCATTTTCTTTTCAAACTCACTGAGGTTTGTACACATTCTTTCTTTCTTCTTCTTCTTCTTCTTCTTTTTTTATTTTAAAAAAATCTTCACAACGCCGCCCATCGTCGGCTTGACCGCCGTCGCCGGCGAGGATAAGTAATGGGAGAAAGAAACAGATCCTTTCCTTTTCTTGTTTTTTTTTCTTCTTTCTGAAATCTGATTTTCTTCTTTTCTATTTCAATTCTTCTTTTATATATTTTTTCCTAACTCTTCTCTTTTCACATTCCTTTCGTTCTCTTCATTTACCTTTCCCTCTCTTCATTTTGTTTTGGTTTCATTTTTTTTCATCTTCTACATTTCTTTGTCACAATTGTCAAAAATACCAAAATATGCAAAAATATTTACATTTCACAACAAATTCCTATGGGTTTGTTCTCTGAATTGATTGTTTTTTTTTTTTATTTTAGGTAATTTGTTTTTTCTGGTTCAAGTTGTACATCAGTACTCTTCAAAACCACCAATCTTCGTATTACAAGGTAAGTTTTTTGGAATCTTTTTCTTAAAAACATGATACCCCACTTGATAAAAATACATCTCTACCTTTATTATTTTAGATAATCTACCTATCCAATATGTTTTTAGGTCATCTATAAGATTAAGAACAATATATATTTGTTTTTAGAAACACTTTTGTAGTAAAAACAAATAAATACATAAATTGTATTTTTTTTAAAAAAAACACTAAAGCTAAGTTGGAGTTGGAGTGAGAATCTGAATCTGCCATATATATTTCTGCTACCAAAATTGATAATTCAAATAAGGCAAAGTTATAAATGAGTAATTTCATTAGGATAACTAGATCTTCCTTGGTCAAGTGGGTTATATCCAAATATATATTTTTACCATTTTTAATATTTTGCATGGCTGTCTTATTAATAATTATTCATATTTTGCGAGGCTGTCATTTTCTATGATAATAATATATATTACAAGGCTTGGAAATTGGAAATATTTTTTTTCTTGAAAAGGAAACTCTTATTAATGAATTCTGACTTCATTTTGAACGTTAATTGGATGCATTGAGACAGAATCAAGAATTCTTTAGGAATCAACTGTATATTTTTCTCTTAAAAGTCCAAATTCATTTTAGTGTCATTTTATTCTACAGACTGAAGTTGTTGTAGAGAGCTTCACCTTGCACTCTACAACACAGCAAAACAGTCTCTGATTACCATGTCGACTACCGTATCAGAGACTCAGAGTGGAGACCTTCCAATGACTACGGTCGACGACGAGTGCCCGATCAAGCAGGTCGATATTACGGTACCCAAAACCGATGACCCCAACTTGCCAGTTCTCACTTTCAGAATGTGGATTTTGGGGATTGCAGCTTGTGTCATACTCTCGTTTGTGAATCAGTTCTTCTGGTACAGATCGAACCCGCTGTCGGTATCTTCGATTGCTGCGCAAATCGCTGTTGTGCCTCTTGGTCATTTGATGGCCAAGACGCTTCCAACTCAACCATTTTTCAAAGATACACGGTTTGAGTTTACTATGAATCCTGGACCCTTCAATGTAAAGGAGCATGTTCTGATTACCATTTTTGCCAATTCTGGTGCTGGCTCTGTTTATGCTACACATATTTTGACTGCTGTTAAGCTTCTTTACAAGAGACAACTCGATTTCTTTCCTGCTTTGCTCATTATGATCACTACTCAGGTGATATGAACGTTTTTTCACTGTGAAAAATATTGAAATGGTTGTTATGATCTGTTTGTATTATCATGTTGATAACGTTTACATGTTCTTTGTTTCTGTAGATTCTTGGATTCGGCTGGGCTGGAATTTTTAGGAAATATTTGGTTGAGCCAGGGGAGATGTGGTGGCCATCTACTTTGGTTCAGGTCTCATTGTTTAGGTGATACTCTTTATTTGACAAATTTTGGGACTTTTATAATTCTATGCATTCATATAAGTTTTCTGATCAAGTGAATTTTTGTGATTTATAGAGCTCTGCATGAGAAGGAAAAGAGACCAAAACAAAGCACAACTCTTACACAATTCTTCCTCTTGGCCATGATTTGCAGCTTTGGTTACTATATTTTTCCTGGATATCTTTTCATGATGCTTACCTCTTTCTCTTGGCTATGTTGGTTTAATTCCAAGTCTCTTTTGCTTCATCAAATGGGATCTGGTATGAAAGGCCTTGGAATTGGCGCATTCGGTATAGATTGGTCCACAATTTCATCTTACCTTGGAAGTCCCTTGGCTAGTCCTTGGTTTGCCACTGTCAACGTTGCAGTGGGGTTTGTTCTTGTGATGTATGTCATGACACCTCTCTGTTATTGGTTAAATGTGTATGAAGCCAAAACGTTTCCTATATATTCAAGCAGCCTTTTCATGGCGAATGGTCACAAGTACAATATCTCAAGCATAGTCAATTCAGATTTCCATCTTGATCGAGGTGTTTATAGCACAACTGGGCGTGTGAATCTTAGTACCTTCTTTGCAATGACATATGGCCTTGGATTTGCCACACTTTCTGCTACAGTTGTGCATGTTCTTCTCTTCAATGGAAGGTAAACTTCTCGATAAAAACTTCAGATTCCAAAGCGTAAGAAACCATGTTACCATGTCTAATGAATTGATGTTCTATATTACATTTAGGGAAATATTGAACCAGAGCAAAAGTGCCTTTGGTGGGAAAAGAAAAATAGACATACATACAAAGCTTATGAGAGCTTATAAACAAGTACCAACATGGTGGTTTATTGTCATCCTTGTTTTGAACATTGGCCTCTCTCTTTTTGCTTGTCAATATTACAACATCTCACTTCAATTGCCTTGGTGGGGTCTGCTCTTAGCTTGTTTTATTGCCTTCTTCTTCACACTTCCCATTGGCATCATTTGTGCTACCACAAACCAGGTGAACCATGGAACACCAATTCCAAACTACAAACGTTTTACAATTGTATGTAACCTTGTCTAAGTGATTAATGTTTTTCTTGATTTGCAGGCACCTGGTTTGAACATTATTACAGAATACATTATTGGTTATGCATATCCCGAACGCCCGGTGGCCAACATGTGTTTCAAGGTGTATGGATATATTAGCATGACACAAGCTCTAACATTCGTGTCTGACTTTAAGCTTGGTCATTACATGAAGATTCCACCCAAGACAATGTTCATGGCCCAGGTGAATTCTTTTTGTATAACCTTGGTCTATGATTATGGGGTTTAGAGAAGTGCAGGCACCGTATTGTGTTTTGAGGTATTTTTCTCTAATTTATACGTTTTTTATTGCTTAGTTGGGAATAAACTTTATTGCAGATTGTGGGGACGATCATAGCAGTGTTTGTATACACTGGAACAGCTTGGTGGTTGATGGGATCAATTCAAGATCTATGTGACACCAACCTACTACCAGATAATAGCCCATGGACATGCCCAATGGATCGAGTGTTCTTCGATGCATCTGTAATATGGGGACTTGTGGGGCCTCGTAGAATCTTTGGAGACCTTGGAGAATATGGAGCTGTGAATTGGTTCTTCCTTGGTGGAGCAATTGCCCCTTTGCTTGTATGGATTGCACACAAGATGTTTCCAAACAAAGCATGGATTCGCTTCATCCACATGCCAGTTCTGTTGGGCGCTACGTCGATGATGCCACCAGCTACCGCAGTGAACTTCACGAGTTGGTTAATCTGTGGTTTCGTGTTTGGATATTATCTTTTTAGATACAAAACAGAGTGGTGGAAGCGATACAATTACATATTGTCAGGTGGGTTGGATGCTGGAACTGCGTTCATGACTATACTCATATTTCTTTCATTGGGATCAATTAGTATCGATTGGTGGGGAAATAATACTGATGGATGTCCATTGGCCTCTTGCCCTTCTGCTAAAGGAGTTGTTGCTCATGGCTGCCCTGTTTTCTAATCTTTCATAGCTTAGTGTTTACCATCATGTTCTTTTTTTATTTTTTAAACTCTTTTTCTTATTTCATTAATTACTCTCACATCCTCCCTCTGATGTAAATTGAATGATTTCTATTTGGTAAATAATATTGTTCTTTTGTGTGTGTGTTAATATATAATTGATTTTTGATATGGTGATTCTTCTATGGGTAGCCATATGAACTTTAATAAAAAAAATTAGTTAAGTGAATGAATTTATTTGATTTATTCAATATTTAAATGGATAATACTATGTATCAAAATATTCAAAACTTAAGCTAAATCAACTCAATAAAATCTAAATATAACAGAGTCAAATAATTTTTAAATAAAATAAATTTGGATTATGTATTTTATATTTGTACAAGTAATTCAAACAACAAATATTTAGATTTAAAAGAAATGGAAAAAATTATTGAAATAGTTTATGAAAAAAATCCAAATCCAAATTTCAGTTATAAAGATGGAAAATGAAGTGAATTTAAATAAAAATCCCCAATTAAATAGGGTTAACATTCTAAATAAGAGGTGTTAGTGTTAACCCTTCAACTATTTCTTCACACTTTTTCTTGAAGCTCCAACGGATTGAGGTTTGTTTTCCAATGTTCTTCTTTTTTTTCCTTATATTTTTTCTGGCTAACTGAAAAGTGAACCGCCGAGAAGGCTGCCGTCATAGGGTGGTTCGCCGGTTCCTGCATTCTCCGTCGAGAATGAGTAGGGGAGGCGGTGAGGCGGTGAGGCGGTGGTCTCTCCTAAGAATCAGAGAGGAAGGGAGGATGAAAAAATATATACACACACGAGGGTTTTACTTCTTCAATCTTTTTCTTTTTTTCCTTTTTTCCAAACTATTTATTTTCACATTCCTTCCATTTTTTATGCTTTTCAATTGGAGTTGTTCTCTTTTCTATTGCATTTTATTGTTCATCTTATCAATATTTATGATGTTATTTTTTTTTATCTGTTTGTATCTCCATCATGTTAGTATCTGAATTTTTAGAAATTGATTATCGTCTTATCTAGTATCTTATTAAATTTAGTCTCCAATACCACCATCTATTGTTTTTTTTATATATAAAAAAGCTTTTTAATACACAACATTTTAACTTTAAATTTTGATGATATATTAATACATTGTATTTCAATTTTGATGGTCGAAATTGAACAAATTATGAGGACAAAAGATATTAATGACGTTTGTATTCCTTATTTTTAACTGATTTATTTTCTTTCAGTTCAGGGATTTTGTCAGGTTCAAACTATTCTCACTCTGTTCATAGTGCAATTCCTATAATATAATTTTTTGGAATAATTTAGACATGTACGGTTGGATATGATATTAAATTTAAACTATCTTTTGGGTTGAATCGATGATTTAAGAGATTTTAGAGGAGGTTGCTTCAAAGTGTCTATCCATAATTTAATTTATGTCATATATGTTCTTAAACATTTCTACAATTACTTGCATGAGATATTTACAATCAATTTCAAGGTATATATATATTCAGTAATAAAGAATAAATAGAAACTAAGCTAAATTTGTATTATTGATTCTAAGTGGGTTTAAAGTACCACCAAACTCCTGTCAATTTACTTTTATTGCCAAGTGAGTTTGGAGTGAAATCTTTGGTTTATGAAATTATGTTTTTGTTAGAATCTTCTTGTTTAGGAATCAAATTCTATATTGTTTTATAATATTATTAAAATTTAACCCAAAGTCTCCATTTCATGTATAGAAAGTGAAAATTGTGGTGGCCAACCTCACCTTGCACACTGATTACCATGTCGAGTAGTGTTGTATCTGAGATTCAAAGTGCAGAGCCTGCCGAGGTGACAGTTGACGATGTGTGTCCGATCAAGCAGGTCGATATTACGGTACCCAAAACCGATGACCCCAACTTGCCAGTTCTCACATTCAGAATGTGGATTTTGGGGATTGCAGCTTGTGTCATACTCTCGTTTGTGAACCAGTTTTTCTGGTACAGATCGAACCCGCTGTCGGTATCTTCGATTGCTGCGCAGATTGCTGTTGTGCCTCTTGGTCATATGATGGCCAAGGCGCTTCCAACTCAACCATTTTTCAAAGGCACACGGTTTGAGTTTACTATGAATCCTGGACCCTTCGATATAAAGGAGCATGTTCTGATTACTATTTTTGCCAATTCTGGTGCTGGCTCTGTTTATGCTACGCATATTTTGACTGCTGTTAAGCTTCTTTACAAGAGACAACTCACTTTTGTTCCTGCTTTGCTCATTATGTTCACTACTCAGGTGATATGAACGTTTTTTCATTGTGGAAAATATTGAAATGGTTGTTATGATCTATTTGTATTATGATGTTCGTAACATTATATGTTCCTTGTTTTTGTAGATTCTTGGATTCGGTTGGGCTGGAATTTTTAGGAAATATTTAGTCGAACCAGGGGAGATGTGGTGGCCATCTAATTTGGTTCAAGTCTCATTGTTTAGGTGATGTTTTAATTATCATCATCCTGTATTTGACTAATTTTGTTGAATGAAGCTTATATTCTTTGCTTTCAATAAGATTTCTGATTGATTAAGTGGACTTTTGAATTTGTAGAGCTCTGCACGATAAGGAAAAAAGACCAAAACGAAGCACAACTCGCACACAATTCTTCCTCTTGGCCATGATTTGCAGCTTTGCTTACTATGTTTTTCCTGGCTATCTTGTCATGATGCTTACCTCTTTCTCATGGCTTTGTTGGTTTAATTCCAACTCTCTCTTGCTTCATCAAGTGGGTTCTGGCATGAATGGCCTTGGACTTGGTGCATTTGGTATAGATTGGTCTACGATTTCATCATACCTTGGAAGTCCTTTAGCTAGTCCTTGGTTTGCCACTGCCAATGTTGCTGTTGGGTTTGTTATTGTGATGTATGTCATGACACCCCTTAGTTATTGGTTAAATGTGTATGGGGCCAAAAGGTTTCCTATATATTCAAGCAGCCTTTTCATGGCGAATGGTCATGAGTACAATATTTCAAGCATAGTCAATTCAAATTTCCATCTTGATCGAAGGGTTTACAGCACAACTGGGCCCGTAAATCTCAGTACCTTCTTTGCTATGACCTATGGTCTTGGATTTGCTACACTTTCTGCTACTGTTATGCATGTCTTTCTCTTCAATGGAAGGTAGATAACCTCTCAACAAAACTTGTACAAATTAATTGTATGTGGAACCTTTTCTAATTGATACATATTACGTGTAGGGAGTTGTTGAACCAAAGTATGAGTGCATTTGGTGGGAAGAGAAAAATTGACATACACACAAAACTTATGCAAGCTTATAAACAAGTGCCAACATGGTGGTTCATCATCATCCTTGTATTGAACATTGCACTCTCCATTTTTGCTTGTCAATATTACAATGCCTCACTTCAATTGCCTTGGTGGGGTGTTCTCTTAGCTTGTTTCATTGCCCTCTTTTTCACACTTCCTATTGGCATCATTAATGCTACCACAAACCAGGTGAACCATGGAACACCAATCCAAACTACAAATGTCTTGTAATTGTATGAAACCTTGTCTAAGTGATTAATGTTTTTCTTGTTTGCAGGCACCTGGTTTGAACATTATTACAGAATACATTATCGGTTATGCATATCCCGAACGCCCGGTGGCCAACATGTGTTTCAAGGTGTATGGATATATTAGCATGACGCAAGCTCTAACATTCCTGTCTGACTTTAAGCTTGGCCATTACATGAAGATTCCACCCAGAACAATGTTCATGGCTCAGGTGAATTTTCTACAACATTGGCTAATTAAAATATCAAATATAGTAACCAAGTGTGTGAAGTTGCTCATAGCAAACCATCTTTATTGTAGGTTGTAGGGACAATCATAGCAGTGTTTGTTTACATTGGAACTGCTTGGTGGTTGATGGGATCAATTCAAGATCTGTGTGACACCAACCTGTTACCAGAAAACAGCCCATGGACTTGTCCAATGGATCGAGTGTTTTTCGATGCATCTGTAATATGGGGACTTGTGGGGCCTCGTAGAATCTTTGGAGACCTTGGAGAATATGGAGCTGTGAATTGGTTCTTCCTTGGTGGAGCAATTGCCCCTTTGCTTGTATGGATTGCTCACAAGATGTTTCCTAACAAAACATGGATTCGCTTCATCCACATGCCAGTTCTGTTGGGCGCTACGGCGATGATGCCACCGGCTAGCGCAGTGAACTTCACGAGTTGGTTAACATGTGGTTTTCTGTTCGGATATTTTCTTTTCAGATACAAGACAGAGTGGTGGAAGCGCTACAATTACATATTGTCTGGTGGGTTGGATGCTGGAACTGCGTTCATCACAATACTCCTTTTTCTTACATTGGGATCAAAGGGTATTGATTGGTGGGGAAATAATATTGATGGATGTCCATTGGCCTCCTGCCCTTCTGCTAGAGGAGTTGTTGTTGATGGCTGTCCAGCTTTCTGATCTTTTATATCTCTGAATTTAGCATAATTTTTCTTTCTTAATTCTTATTTTCTAGTTCTGTAAATTAAACTATTCTTATTATTCTTTGGTTAAATAATATGCATAGTTTTTTTTTTTAAATAATTAGTTGATTTATGATGTGATTATGATCCGTTGCATTTGCTAAAGTTCAACACCAAACTCCTCCAAAAAATATAAAGTCTTTATAACAGTACAAAATATGGAAAAGTAAAATCACTCCAATTTTGACTTTTTTTTTATCTTTTTAAATTAGGAGAAGTATTAGCATAAATAATTCTTTGAGATTTTTTTTTTAAAATTGAAAAAACTGACAAACTATTTACAAACAAAACCAATTTAACATGTATTTTATATAACTATCAACCATGACTTGCCGAAACGATATAAGATGGCCAAAACTCTTCCTATCCAGCCATCCTCTCTCACCAAACACTATGAAGAAGGAAGAAGATGGTTGCCAGTCGATTTGGGAAAGAAGAAGAGCAGAAGTTTCTTCAAGAAGGAAAGTTTTCGGAAAGATTTGAATATCAAACCGTTCCTCACGATACACTTTCCTCATATGCGTCTCTCCAGTTTTCATATTTAGCACAATATTTAAGCTATTATAGTTAGAAGCACTTTGGGTAGAGTAGAGCATTCATTATAATTTTTTAGGCCCATTAATACAGGCCTGAACGCCAAGTATATGGGCCTATGAATAGAAGCCTATTATTCAGGCCCAACGTGGCCATATAAAATTCCCGTACGGCGGGTTTTACTTGAAATCTTAAGTTGGGTATCACGGTTTGGTGTGCTACTTTGTGTGAAGATATCATGACTTGTGTAATTTCAGCTTCTCGATTCACACTCTCTATTTCCAAATCCATCAGCCTCTGCTCATGTTCAAGGTCTAGGGTTTTCCCATCTTCTTCTCTTTCTCTCCACTTTTCGATTCGGAAAACCCATCCATTTTGCTCCGCCTCCATGAGTCAATCCGCTGAAACTAATTCAGTTTCTACACCGGACGACGCTGGAGCAAAGGCGGAGGAGACACCCGACGACGTTTTGATTCAGTACGTGGTGCTTCGGAGAGATCTGATTGATTCCTGGCCACTTGGTAGCGTCGTAACTCAGGGATGCCATGCTTCTGTCTCTGCCATTTGGTTGAATAAAGATGATCCCCACACTTCCGACTACTGTAATCCACATAATATCGATTCTATGCATAAGGTTAGTCGAGTTCTTAATCTCTTAATCTCAACTTCATCACTTAATTATCTTTTTCGAGTAGTGTAGTATGCATCTATAGACTTGATCATTTTCTATTGATACGCTGAAAATTGGCTTTGTTGTTGCTCTGTTAAGTCTGTATAATAGTTTGTGGATGAGACGTTATGAGCAATTTGGAACTTTTGAGTTGTGGTTCTGGTCGTTGCCTGCGTTATTTAGTTTGGAAAGAATGTTATATGAATCTGTCAAGCATTTTAGAAGAACAATTGTTCGTTGGAAGATATATGTTGTACTTGCTCGTATTGGGCTGAATGCTTTGGTTTTTCCTCCTAATCTCCATATGGTTGTATCTCCCTTGCATCTCCACCACCCGTACTCAAAGTTCAAACAGAGATCATTACCTTCTTATCTCCACTTGTACATTTTATTTTTGAAATTACAGATCTTCCACATTCTACAGCTTCCTGAAGCTGTTCTGGACTTTTTGATCAGTCCTGACTTTATTTCACTTTATGTAGGTTACTCTTGAAGTGAAGGGAGAAACTCAAATGGTTAACTTATCAGACAAACTCAAAGCAAACTCAATCGTTCATAAACTATGGATAGAACAACCAGAGAACATTCCAACATGTCTTGCTACAAAACCCTACCCCAAATCTGTTGTATCACCATTTTTTAAAAAGCTAAAACTCTGTAAGTGAAGTGATGGAATATTGAATTGCAATGAATTGATGAATAATTCTGCCTTTACAACGTCCCACCCCCACCCAAAAAAGAATCTCTCCTGAACTCAACTTTAAAAGGGTTGCTAACTCTTTTACGTTCCTCTTCTAGTTCATTTGAAAATACGCACAATCATACTTTTATGAAGACACCTAGAATTACAAACGATTTCTGCAGAGAAAGAGATCGTGGGGCAAACACAAAGTAGCTTATAATCATAAAGGAGATACGTTGGAGAAGAAAGGCAAAAAATTTCAGGTAATCAAGGTACGTATATGAATATCTCTATTTCTTATACAGTATATATTTTACACAAACACTGATCAAATTCACCAAACAAAGATAAAATTAGGTCAACCCTCCTCTATAAACTTCACAGATCATGGGAAAAGTAACAACAATTGTATAAGGTAACAGTGTTTTTATCTACTGCATAACAAGTTGTCTAGTGCACATAGTGCAATAGAACTTGCGTTTGGTTTTCCAGTAAAGAGGAACGAAACAGAACCTCCATTGGCTTTCAACGTCAGTGGCTTGGATCATACCTCCACAGAAGGGGCATGCCCCTGGAGCTGGTTGCCTAGACAAAACCCTTTGATCCTCATCGCACACAAACACCAAACACATCGTCTTCTTCTCCTTCTTTAGGTTCTTGCTTTTCTTCTTAAAACGATATTCGTTGGTCTGTTTTGTTTTGGGCTTGAATGAAAAGTTTGGTTTTGGGAAAGTTGTGCACTTGGAAGATTTTATAGGGAAAGATAAGGAAGTTTCATGGAATTTGTGGTTAAACCGCGTATCTAGAAGATTCTGACCCACTCCCGAAACTATGAGAAGAAAAGTATTGGATCCTTAAGAAAATTTCGGCCTCTTCTTGACAATAATATTTTTGACTTTTGACTTTGACTTTGACCAATCCTCTTGGCTTCTTTGTCAATTCTCAATCGAATTTATGGTTCTAAATTTCTAATCCTTCCCACTTGGTTTTAGAGTATTTAATTTGGGATATTAGGTAGTCATGAGAATAATCTTAGTTAGTGTGAGTGCGTTGGTCGCTGTTCAGAATTTGGTGACGTTTAATTATTATTTTGGTTCTTCTTATCGGCTTGGATTTTATTTTGGTATTTGTTTCTTTAAAAATTTTGTTACGGTCTCATCCTCCTAATTTTATTTATTTTTAAAAAGTCGGCTGTAGTCCTTGGTATTTTAAAATTTGAAAATTTTGTTATGCATTCCTACAAATTAACCCTTTAATACAGGTTTATAGTCAAGTTTTACAAAACATAGTGAATGAAGTGATTATGTTGGGTTGGGAAACATTTTCAACCCAACCTATATTTTCGGGATGATTGAGTTGTCAACTAGAATAAGTCCATCTCAATTTTCCAACACAACCCGTAAAATATGGGTTAGATTGAGTTGTCGAGTTGTATTTTTATTTCATTTCCAATTCAACAATTGTCTAACTTTCCAACTTTCCATACGATCTTTAACTTACTACATGATTGTTTAACAAAATATTCAGAACTTTATTTTTATCAAATAAATAATAAAAAATATATAATATAAATAAATATATATATACACACACATTAACTCGGGTTGGGTTGGGTTAAATCAAATTTTTCAATCTCAACTTAAGACCCAATCCAATCTAAAAAAATCAAAATTTTCAATCCAATTCATATAATATGAATTGAATAGTTCGAATTGTCAGGTTATCCGAGTTGGACTTACACCCCTAAAATGGAGTGTGATAACACAATTTTGATGTATATGGTATAATATAAAATAATATGAAATTGTAGGATTGGTAAAGGTATGAGGATTATAATAGACAATAGTTAAGGGTAATGTCAATGATTGATATATGCTTTATTTTATTATTATGTATTTTAAAAATATGTCAATTTTTATGTTTCTTCAACTTCTTAAGAATATGGATAGTGTCACAATCTAATGTTGGTTTGAGCCCATCCAAATTGATTGAATTGGTTGGATTTTATTAGAAGAATATATATTAATTATAAAAATGAAATTGATTGACAAATCATATTAACCAATGGTGGACATGAGCATAATTTAACATCGAATACTTTTCTTCCACCGTAGTTGTAAACTGTAATGTGACATGCTCTTGGAAAAATAAACCATATCAATCAGCCATGATTTAGTAATTTGGAATTATTAAGATCAAGTTCTAAATTAAATATAACTTTAATCACTTTAAATTAATTTTATATTAAATTTTATGCTTGTAAATATAATTTTTTATGTTATCAAAATTGGTTTCCAACCATGAAATCCATGTTTATTGTGATTTTATTTTAACCCTCCAATTATATGGTATTTACTATCTAAAATTTAAATTTGTAAATTTTATATCTAATAGATAAGATTTGTAAATATTTCCATAGACTCTAAAACTTGTCTTTTCCCTGTTTTTCAACATAAATTTTGAAACTATTTGATGTTTTCTATTATTTATGTATTAACAACAATTTTAGATTCTATCATATAATTTTAAATTTTATAATCAATAACATTAAAAAAAAAAAAAACATTTCTAAAATATAATGATTGGTAAATTAGGTCAAATTGGACTTTAACACTTACATAATTGAATGAATGGTTACATTTGTTTATAAATTAAAGCGTTTAATTTATAAAAACAGGTCAAATTTTTATAATTATTGTGAGCTTAAGCGTTTAATTTTAACATTCGTAAAAGTTTAGTGGTTTAATTTTTACAATAAAGCCAACATGCAATAACCTCTAAAGAAAAAGAATTACAATTAAAGTTTAACGGTGTAATTGTGATTATCGTATAAGAGTGGTTTTACAATTTGTCCTAAAAACTTTTTAAAAGTTTTACAATTATGTTTAGTAGTTTTTTTTTTTAAAAAAAAATTATTATGTTTTGAAGATTTCTTCCCATTTAGTTTTTAAAACTTTTTTTATTCCTCATCTTCCCTTGCAGACAAAATGGTTTCTATAGCCTTCGCAGCATTGCACCTACCGATGTTAATCCAAGATTTAATGCTAAAAAAAAATGAAATGAGAGTTAGTAAACTAACTTTGAAGATAAGTTTGTTTAGTAACTTTTGTTTTCACTTTCTTTTTAAAGATAAATTAATAAATCTCTTTTTTTAAAAAAATCTACTTTTTTGTATTAGTTAGATATTAAAAATGCAAAGTGAGTTTGAGTTTACCGTTTAGGGTTTAGGGTTTATGGTACAATTATTTATTTATTTGTTTGTTGTTGAAGACGAATTTGTTCTAGAACTAAGATCATGGATTTAACCATTCATTTTTTATATGATAATTGGTGTTTTTATTAAATAAACATAAGATTTCAATTTAAAGTCAATCAATGAAAAGACTAATTTGTGTATTTTACGAGAATTGAAAAATCTTTTTTTCTAATTGATGTGAAATCCTCGTGTTTAGGTTAAGAAAACACTAAATTAAACTATGGATCAATTTTAATTATACTCTAGACTTTCAAAATTTTCATCTAACCATTGAAATTTGGAATCTTTTACCAAACATCCCTTGAATCTAAACACATACGAGAAGTACATTGGGGATTAGAGTTAGCAAAAAAAAAAGTTCATAAATGAAAGAGTGGAAAATGGACTTGGCGTGCGTGTTTTTAATTTTCTATGTATGTGTTTAAATTTATTCACATTGGAAGATTTGGAGTTGTATGATAATTTTCAAAATCGTATAGTATAGTTGAAACCAAATTGTTTATTTTTTATAATTTAACATCACAACTCAAAATTTTAGGAGAATGAAAATGAAGATTTGAAACCATAAATTGAATTAGGTTCACTCTAGTAACTCACACTTATACAAAGTGCATCAATATCCAATATTAAAAAAAAATGAAACAAACAAAAAACAACAAACTGATACAATCTTCTCTCCCAAATTGTGTCATTTTATTATACATGTAAGACAAGAAATTCAGAAAAAGAAAAAAGGTTTAAGAAAACCCTCACCACCAAGAAGAAAAATTAGGAAGAACAAAAACCTCAACTCTACATTTTTGTGTATAAATGAACTTATACTGTTAAAATTTCCAGAATGAGTTTCCTTTCAGTTTTTTTTTTTTTTTCTTTTTGGGTAAGTTAAATTAATCAATGGAGAATGTGAAACCAATTCTGGGGCATTTTATGAATCATTTAGATGAAGATTCATAGTCAATGACTGTCTGAAATGCCCCTGCCAATGCTCTTACCTTGTTCTTCCTCTTTTCCAAAAGCTTACTTGCTGTCTCCTCTATTACATGATTGTACATTGCTGGTGACTCTTTTCTCCCTGGTCCTCCTTGTCGTGGTTTCGCCGTTTTCTCAGTCGAATCGGCTTCTTTCTCTGTTGTCTCTGCTGCTTTTGGTGTACTGTTTTGCTCACTTTCTTCCTTGCAACTCTCCCCATCTAAAACAGAATCTGTCTCACTCTTCTCTTGATCATTCTTGTTGTTTATGCTTTCCTCTAATGCAACAACTTCCTCTTTTTCCACTTCAATTCTCTTTGGGTTGTCCTCTTCTTTTGGTTCTTCTCCTTCCCTTTCGTTTCGTTCTCGATTTGCTAATGAAATTTCAGTCTCAACTGTCTCTGGAGTTTCTTTTTCTTCCACCTCTTTATTAGTAACAACTACTTTCAAGATCTCTGTGTCAGTCTCATCTTTATCCAAAACTGCCTTCTTTTCCACCTGATCAAGTCTAATTTGTTTGTCCAATTCAGGCATTGGATCAGGAAGATACGGATCGAGTTCGCACTCGATCTTTTTCAAATCCTCCTCGTTAACACCGAGAACGAAAGAAGGACTCTGATCTACATGTTCAACAGTATTCTTAGACTTTGGAACTATTTCTGCTGAAGCAGAAGCAGAAGCAGCAGCATTGCTAGATTCTCTCCTCAAGCTTTTCTTTACATTACTACTAGTTTTTAAACTCTGAATTGGTGGTTGTGGTTTCCCTCCCACCTTAGAAATTTTAGAAGATGATCTCTCCAAAAAACCAGGCTTTGTAGAATGGCCAATTGTAGTGGTGCTGGTGGAAGGTTTAGCCCCAAAAGAGGAAGACCGGACAGGAACATGAGGAGCCCTATTCCTCGGTCCAGGCGAACGAAACGGCTTCCCCAAACGTGGTACGGTCGGGGGAGGTTTGTCGAAAGATCTTCTTCTATTCAAACTAGGTCTGCCATCAGGTATAGGTGCAGGGCCAGACTTAGTCCTGGCTATAGGCTTGAAGTTATGGTCATTGCGGGAGCTGGCTGTTGATTTGAGATAATTTGGGACGTGTTTTTCAGGAAGAATAGAAAGAGAAGAAGGAGCAGAGGAAGGAGAAGAAGGAGAAGAGGAAGAAGAAGAAGAAGAAGGAAATTTTGGATCAGTGGAAGAGATAAAGCCTCTAGGAGATGATTTTGGAGTTCTTTTAGTTGAAGTATTGTTAGGAATGGTGACAGAACTTGGAGGTGTGATCTTTCTCTCCTTCCCCAAACCACAGCTTTCTTTTGATCTAGTTGTTGCCATTCAGCTCAACTACTTCTTGGGGTTTGATAGTTTTAGCATTTACCTGCATTTTCAAACGCCATTCCACAACTTTTAATAAACATCATATGTGCTTAAATTCCTTCTAAACACACTTTCGCCTCGAGATCAGAGGTCAGAAGTTCAGAAAAAAAAAAAAGAATCAAATGCATTTTCATATATATCATTTTCAAAAGTTCCATTTTCTTCAAACAAAGCCCATTCTTCACAAAAACAACTGCCATAATCTCAATCTATACACTTATTCATGAGGAAAAAGAACAGAAAAAAGTGGACTACCACAAAATTTGAAGCCTTCCATCCCATGGGATAATTTAGATGAGTATTTGGTTCATGGATTTGGCTTATGTAATCAAAGATTTATAAGCTAAATTTATATAATGAGCAAAATGGTATAATAAAGCTCAAAAAGCTCATAAGCCTTCCGTCAGATACACATTCACCACAAAAGTTCAAATTTCTCTCAATCCTACATTTACTTATAAAGCTCATAATCCAAACACTCTATTTATCATGAATGAAACATAAAGAACATCTTAATCAGTAACAAAGATTGATCAAAACAAACCCAATTAAATTAAGGAACTAATTAGCAGATGGATCATATATATGACACCCTCTTTACCTTTCTTGAAGCCGAAAGTTGGATCCTGAGAATTATTGGAAGTGTAGAGATAAAAAGAGAAAGCAAGAAACATACCTTGGGAAAGGAAAGAAAGAAACCATGGAGTGAAGAAATGGGAAATGATGATAAAACAGAAAAAGGGGAAAGAATCAGTTTGAAAGAAATTGAGAATTTTGTTTATTTCTTCTCTCTCTCTTTTTTTATTTATTTTTAATTTTGTTATCAATGGAAAGAGACCCATTAAAGTCGACCATTACAATGGTGGACTTTTTCAATGATTTGACCAGAATCTGTTGTTCTTCTTTTGGTTTCTCCTCATCTTTAGGAAAGATGGAAAAAAAACATCCCAACCCCATGTCTTAAATTCTTCTTCTAATTAAACCTCATTCTTATGAATTTAAATCAATTTGCAAAACTCAACCAACCAATCCATTGGTTTGGTTCACTTTGATTTCTATTCAAACTGAATTTCAAATAATTGTATCAATTTCGTTTTATAACCGAGGTTTAATCTTTCGTTCGGGCATGTATTGTACTAAAAAACAGTTTTTTTTTTTTCTTTTTTTAATGTTATACTCAAATAGATGTTTGTGTTCTTTTGTCAATTCACAAAGCGTTGATGTGAAATGACCTAATCTTAAAGACGATAAAATGAAAACTTAACGTTATGATAATGTCATGAAGCACTATCACGTTCGGAGTGTTTCTCTTACCGCAAAACAATCCAATCTCTAACACAATATTCGTTACAATTGTGATAATGAGTGGCGGAATGTTCTATAACATAAGCAAACGGCTAGTTTTCATTAATTTTTTTAGAAGGGTTATTTGGCACTAATGTCATTGGGATTAAGTCATCCATTAAAAAAAATTCATGATATAACGTCGAGACAAATTATTGAGACTACCTTTTGCAAATTTGGTAAAATAGGTTTTAAAAATTAAACTCGTAGTACTAACTTATTACTTTTGCAAAAAAAAGTAGAAAAAAATAAAACAAGCCCAACATATAAATTAAAAAAAAATACAGATGCACCCGATACACATAATATTCTTGATATTCTTAATAAACATGATAAGGTAAACTAAAATTTATTTTATGCTGAAAAATTTAAAAATTAAAATATAATTGGTGTAAAAGTTAAATAATATTTTTGAAATATAGACATAATAAATCAATAAACTTCAAAAGTGAAATTTAGAAATATATTTTAAAATGAGTTCAATTTTCTTCCTAAACATGTTGATTAATACCAATTTTCACCCTTAATTTTTTGTTTTATGGACTCTAAACTCAAATAAATGTAGTAATCTTTATTTCCGATTAACTTTATAGTAAAAACATATAATAAAAGAACTTGACTTATATATAATACACTCAGCTTTGACATTGGTGCAACTCTCATGTAATTAAAATTAACGTCAAACGATAAATTAATTTTGCTTTTATAAAGAACTAATTATTTTATTCTTATAATATTCTTTTGTTGACAATTTCATCGATAAAAATTAATATTGATTAATCAATATCATGGCATGTATGAAAGTAGTCGACATTTAATTAATTTTCTAAATCAACATCAAATATCACAAAACATGGTCCCTTGATATGCACAAATCGAAGGGAGTTCCACATCGATATTGCATATCTCTAACATGTGGTGTAATGATTCAAAGTGTACATAAAGAAAAAAAAAATTATCGATTTTTTAGTACAAAACCAAACAGTAAATCAAAAGTGTTATCCGAACTAGGGTTGGTATCCAATTGATATTTGTTTACCTCGACCACTAGGTTTTTAATAAATTAAGAGTAATCTTATCAAGAATAAAGATCAAACCATATTGGCGTTTGACCATTGACACTTTGTTTAACATGGATTTCATCATGGTTTAAACAACTTGGGTATCGAAATTTAAAAATCTAAAATCATTGTGACATCAAACCTTGACCTAAAATTGAAACTTTGGGCTCAATAACAACTTGTTAAAAAGCTTTAACTAATGGTTTGTTTTTATTTTTTTTTCTTTAAAATCTTAAAAAGAAAAGGCTTCTATTTAATTCCTAGGAATGTTTTTTTTATATAATCTTAATCTTAATCTTAATATAAATATAAATATACAAAAACCTTTGAAATAAACAATTTTTGTCCATATGGCAGTGCCTTCCACAAAGTAATTAGTAGCCATCACGTATGAGAGAGAAAATAAATTTTAAAAAATAATTAGAATATGATAAATAAATTATATATATATATTATGTACCAGTATTTTAAATAATAAAAATGATTTTATAGTCTATTATTTCTTTGACCTTTTGCCATATGCCACCATTTAGCAATTTTCTTAATCTTCTTTCCCTTTCATGAGCCTTTAGAAATTTTTTAAATATATATATATATAATTTTTCATTCCAACTTCAGTATTTTCAAATTGAATGAACTGAAAATCATTTGTTCTTTCTCCTCGCAGCACTTATTCTCACGTCCTCTTTTGCAATTAAAAATCAATTATTATAGACATGAAATTTTATTTAACTTTTTCGTGTAAATTAGTAATAGAAATGAATGGTCTCCAGATTCTTTATCAGTTGATTTTTTCTTCGATGGACGTTTCTTATTGCTTGTACGTATGAAGAAACCAACAAGCAAAGTATTTCTTCAATTTTTTTTATTTGAATTTAGAGTGAATATAGGAATTTTAATTAATAATACACTTATCGGTAAACAAACAAACATAATTTATTTTTTGAGTTTAATTCATTCAACCCTAAGTGAGATGGTCTCTCTTCGGTTCTAAGGTTCGATCCTTCATGCTCTAATAATTAAAATGTATTAAGAATGCAAAAGAAAAATTAACATGATATTTCAAATTAAAACTCTAATCACTTTCATTCATGATCACACACAAATATATATATATTTTTTTTGCAATATTGAAATTTAAACAGTATTGAACATTTTGTTGTCACTGGGATACTCAATAACTTTTTTCCTTGAATGAAAATTATATAATTAGAATTACTCATTTAAATATATTTGAGTGAATTATTATAATTAAGTTATAAAAGTATATGTTTGATATATAAATTATTTTAATTTGAAAATAAAATAAAAGGAAAAATAATAAAAGTTATAGCAAATAGTAAATATTATAGTAAATATTTTTTTAAATAATTTTAGAGATTGGTTATTATAGTTTTGCATAGTTTTTATTCTAAATGCTCATACTTTTTTTTAAAATAATTATATTTAGCTTAGAATATACCATCATAAAAAATAAAATTAAATGAAATTTTTTAAATATATCAAGAAATAAAACTATTTACAAAAAAAAAATCTATACCTCATCGAGTATTTTTTGTTATATTTTGTGTATATATATATATATATATTGGTGTTTATAAGAATTGAGAATTGCTAAAAAAATATATATATATTCCAAGAATAAAAATGAGTGTTATGTTAACGACAAGTCGTTAGGGTTTGTTTGAAATGGGGGTGAGGCTTTGCTGAAACGACAAGTGACCTGGCAACGGATTAATTGGGGTTTGCTCCATCACCATGTTATGTTATATTTGTTATGTTAGCCGTTAGGTGACTTCCAATTGGAACTAATCTCTTTTTTCTTCTTCTTTTTTCCTCTTTATATATAATATCATCTCAACATTTATTTTAATTAAATAACTGTGCTTTCCTTTTTTTTTTTTTTTTTTTTTTTTTTTTTTTTATTAATAAACAAGTTTAGAAAAACCTTTTTTTATTTTTAAGTTTTGTGTCAAACTTTATGAAGTTTTAAACTCAATAATATCAACCATAATAATAATTTATGATCTTTTAAAATTATGTAATTAGCTTTCGATTAGGTATTTAATAATTCAATTGTTTTTTTTTTTAAAGTTTACAAATTTATTAGATATTAAATCAAAAGTTTGGCTATTGAATTTACTTTTCTTTTTTATTTATTGGAATTTGTTATTTTCATCTACTCATGTTTTGGAAAATTAAATATAATTTTGAAAACTAAAAAAAACAATTTAAAGGAATTGTTTTCATAATATATTATTGTAATTTAAATGGTATGTTAACAAATTTGATGTGGAAAACTAGAGTAGAAAAAATGGGATGAAAAAAAAATGAATTTAAAGAAGAAGAAGAAAACTAAAATAAACTTTCTTTATTCAAAATTTAATTTTATATATTATGGTTTATTATATGAATTTATTAGACACCAAAATATCAATTCCACCAATATTTTTGATTTTGATGTTTGATTAGATATGAAAATAAAGAAAAATCTTTATAGTTAAATTGTCTATGTTTGTATTTAATGAAAACACTGTGACATTATGGTGAACATAAGTACTAATTTACGTAAAGAGAGTCTAATATCAAATTTAGTAACAAGAAGTAATGGATTTAATGGGACTAAAAAATGTGTTTCTAAATATCCAAACGAAAAATCATATTAATTAGCCAAAATCTAAAGATTAACTCTACTACAAAATAGTTTGATGTGTTTATAAT
Organism: Cucumis hystrix; assembly: GCA_025688845.1. Classification (NCBI taxonomy): domain Eukaryota; kingdom Viridiplantae; phylum Streptophyta; class Magnoliopsida; order Cucurbitales; family Cucurbitaceae; genus Cucumis; species Cucumis hystrix. The sequence goes on along the minus strand of CM046885.1, from coordinate 15,078,626 downwards.
TAATAGCAACAAAATAACATAAAATATATCGTTATATTTGTAAATAAGCAGGAAGTAAATTAATTAGCTTTTAGTATAAAGTAAAAATTGATTGATTAATGAAGTGATAATTTATGTATTAATTATAAAGTCGTAATATAATTTCGACCTTATCCTTTCCCTAAAGTTTTATATTTTGTTTTGTTTTGGTTTAAGAGAGTTTGATTCGGCTACGCCACTAATTGTTAAAGTTCCAAAAAACTCAAACCCTTCAACCAAACTCTCTCTCACTCAGTCATATCAAGTCCCAATCATAATTATCAATTCACACATTAAATTATGTTTAACTTTATACAATATTATATATTTTATTCAATTTATCAACTAATTTAAGTCTCATCCATATATATGTATATTGAAAAATCTCGTCCATATGTATTTTGTATTTGTTATATGTTATTCTTATTCTATTAATTTACTATCTAAAAGAAATTTGAATAGTGAGTGAGTTATTTATAACTTTTAAGTAATTGAATCATATGTTTGGTTGAGTATTTTATTTTTAAGAATTACTTTTCAAGGTTAAAAAAGAAGAGAATTATTAAAAATAAAATATTTGGTAAAATATTTATAAATAATTTTTCTATTTTTTTCTATTTTTGAAAAAATCTCTTAAAAATACGTTTGGTGGGTGAATTTTTATGAAAATAACTAATTTAGTCGATAAATTAAAGATCTTTATTGTTTTAGTTTCTATGCTTTCAATTTCGTTACACTTTAGTATGTAACGATTTGGTCATTGTACTTTAAAACTTGCAACATTTAGTTTTTGTAACGTTAATAAATTCATCAAAATCATATATCAATTTTTATTGTTTCGTGACATAACGAATCGCTATTTAAACAACAAAATCTACCCATTTATTACATGTTAATATGGAGACTAAATTATTATTTTTCAAAAGATAAAAACTATAAACTAAAATAATTTTTAACTTCTAGTTAATTTGTTGCAGCACTCCCTATTATATTAGATAATTAAACAAATACTATGATATCTAAAGTTATTGAATGGAATTTGATAAGTTATCACAATTACGGAACTTAGCACGTGTGTTTATCTCACCTCACGTGTGATCTTTTTGTTAAATTGTACACTTTTTAATTAATTAAAAATCATCATCAACTAGTAATTCTTTTATATATATATAATTTTAGGAATGTTAAAAATTATTTAAGGATGTTGACAATATCTAATATTTAATATCTTATGAGTTTTTTTTAATAGGTTTGTTTCGTAAGATGGGATTGAAGAATAATAATACATATTTGTGTTTAAGGTGTTGGTAAGGAATTAAAACATTGAATTGAATTGAATTGAAGGGGTAAGGATTATTGTTATATTAATGTGTTAATTTGGAGCAAATGGCAATGAGAGATCATGGCAACTTAATTATATAAAAGATTAATATATATATATATATATATAATATATGTATAAGTAGACCAAAGTGGGAAACAACTTTGGTCATCTTAATAATAATTCATTCCCACTTTCCAGCCAACATAGACCAATATTTCATCAAAATTTTCTTCTCATTATTATTCTTATTCACACATCTTATTATATTATATTAGATTATATATGCTTATTAATAATGCTACCTAGCTTATTCTATGTCCCACATATGCCTTTTAATTTACCTAGCTAAATAATATCATCTTATGTCCCTTTAATTCCCTTCTCTTTCTTTTCTTAAAACAAACTATATAAAAGTGAAACCGATATTGTTGATCACTTTAAACTATATAGGTATTTACTCGTGTGTGTGTATATAAGAAAAAAACTTGAGCCCTCCCTAAGATGCACTCCAAAAAATAGTGCAATAAAATATTGTCACGCGATACTTCTTCTAAAATAATTATTGATACGTGCATTCTATTATGCACCTAATCATTTCTCTCTACATCTACCATCTTTATAAATCAAAATAATATAGTGTCTTACTTGAACATATCTTAATCATCTGTTGACAGTATGAACGTGGAACGATTTTAATGAAAAGGGTTGTATTTGAATCTCATTTAAATTAAAAAAAATGAAAACTATACAAAGGTGTTTTTCGATCAGTACTTCTCCACCTACCTTAAACTATACCTCCATTTTAATGTATAAATATAATAAAATTATAAGTGATAAATTTCTATCATTGATAAACTCTTATGGTCTCTACCAGATAATGTTAAATTATATAAATATAAAAAAACTATATATATATATATATGGTTGATAAATTACAGTAGAAGCGTTTTGCATGTGAAATTACACCAAATTTTGACAAACATGCATGAACTTCCATCCAACATTTATAGGCTTTGCAAGGTTTCCTTTTCCTTCTGTGTCTTCCTTCACACACTCACACACACATATTTAAATTAAATGACCAAATTGAGTTCATTTACTTAGTAAATCATAAAGTTATCCTTCACAATTTCGAATATTGAAAAAATAGTTTTTATTTTGAAATTTATAGGAAGGAATATATATACAAATACAAATAGGGTTTCTCATGGAAAATTTAACAATATAAAACTGATAATAGAGGACTAACTAAGCTTTAAAATGTATGTCAAGTAAGTAATAAATACTAAAATAAAATGAAATTAAGAGTTGAAGAACAACCAAATAGCCTACTTTAATTTTCCTAAGTAGATGTTCCATTTAAAGTATAGAAATTTCAATGTACATTACATTTATTATTCAATATATAAAACTTCAACAATAATCATGCTAAAGAAAGGAATAATTATTGAAAATTAATTAGTTTCCTCAATGTAAAGCGAAGATCAAGGTCCCATTTGATCATTAATGATTAGATTTTTTTAAAAAAATACATATTCTTAAAATTTTAATTAAATTTCATAAAGTAATATTGTTTAAATTATTAAAAAAAATCATTTTTTTAGTATTTTTTTCAAAAATAAGAAAAAAAATTACAAACTATTTACATGATAAAACCACTAAAATCAAGATATATTTTTAATTTCTTTTAAATATAACAATACATGTTAAAATATGTTTAGAATTTTGCTATATTTATAAATACTTTAAACAATTTTATTGTTCGAAATATTTTTTTAAAACAAAGGTACAAAATTATAAACCAATGGAAAACTAAAGTATAGTTATGTAAAGCCTCGTATGCATGGCTACCACCTCTTGAGTGATATAAGATGACGTGCTTAAATAAGTTAAGATGTGTCTATTCAACAATGGCTATAAGTTCATACAAATAAATAAATAAATAATAATAACAACAATAATAAATATATAAATAAAAGCTACGTCGACCTCGTTAATCCAAGTGCCATGCAAATATGGATAAAAGACGGGAACTAAGCAATGTGATCCACGAACTTTTTATGTGGGTTTTAAACAACTCAACTTTAATAGTAAACAAAAATTTGTATATTCTTTTTTCTTTTTATATTTGTCGAGAAACTCTATCCGATCAAAATTCTACAGTTCAAACATAATAATATACACTTTTTAACTTCAAACTTATATCAACTCAATCCATAAAAGGCTACGTACAACGGAACACCGATATCTTAAAATGACCGCCATTGGGTTAGGTCCTTTCTTGTATATATTTGAGAGAGAAAAGATAATAACTCGATAGACGTAACAAATTCAATTTATATGGTCCATTTTTATTTTAAAATATAAACTTGAAAATTGAGGTTTGATTATATCGTATATGTACAAAATGAACATTTATTCTTTTGAGATAAGGAGGACAAAATATATGCATTTTTTCTTGTGATTTCTTGAAGCCTTTTAATTTAGATGACAACAACACCATCAATAGCTTTCACTCTCTCAAACACACTTCCTTCTAAGGATAAAAATATGTTGAAAGCAATGAGGTAGAGAGATAAAAGATAAAAGATTAGAGGTTATGCAAAGTGACAAGTATATTTTTGTCTTTTTATTCCCCTAAATTAAATCATGTATTCCTCCAAGTGTGAACTTAAGTAAATTTAATTTGTTTAAAATATAATGTATTAACATATATATTATAATCTTAAAGTGATAAGATGTTTTGTATATTATACGCATAGATAATATCAACAATAGAATTTGAATATTCTTTAACGTGTAATGAGTTTTATTGGACGATAAAGCGTATTTTGATCAATATAAAAACATAATTTAATTGACGATAAACTTGTACGCTTAATTTTAACGTTAGATGTTAAAGTTTCTGTTAATTGTTAAATTTAAAAGTATATAATATAATGTATCAATATATATCAATGTAATGATAAAGAAAAAATTGTGTTAAACTCATATGACATTCCAATTTAAAATCGAGCATTTAAGATTTAACTCATTCGAAAATTGAGTATATTTTCTCTTAATTTTTAAAAAATATTTTACACACATATATAACTAATATTTTAAGTTTTAGAAACACGATTAATTAAAAAAAAGCAGATACAAAATAAGAAAATAACGTTGGGTTTGAATATATTTTTTTCTTTTAAACTTTGAAGTATGAGTGTCTCTCAAGTGTGCATTATTGTGTGCGTATATATATATATATACACAAATCATGTGCAAAATTTTTATTTTACTTACCAATTACGAAGCCTATCTTATTAGTTTTATTTTTTATATTCCTTGAATGACAAAGAAAAACATTATGCAACAGAAAAATAGTAAAAAAATTTAACTATTTACAAAATATATATAATTTTTTTTTTAAAATAAAATATTGAAGAAGAAATTTGAATCTTGAACTACTAATATATGTTAATACTTTGATGTTTATTAGGAATATTTTTAAATATAGCAAAGTTATCAAACCATCTATGGTTCATTATTTAAGTATTTTTGCTATAGGTAAAAATAATCTATTATTATTATTATTATTATTATTATGTTATCCATAATAATTTTTTTTTTTGAAGTTTTTATATTTAATTTTGGTATTTCTATCTTTAATAAATCTTAAATTTAATATAATAATAATAACAATAATAATTTTCATGTATAAAAATATAATATGCGGATGTTTTTTATGGTAGAAATTCTAATTGATAGTTTTTTTATATAAAAAAAATCAACACTAACTAGAAGTAAAAACAAAGTTTAAAATTGATTAAAATTACTAAGAATGAGTAAGAAATACAAATACCCAAATAATATTTTAATAAATTTTGTAAAATCTAATCAAATAAAATAATTTGATGAAGTAAATATTTGGTTAGATGTTTATGATAATTTTGTTAATAAAATAAGAATAGGAAAAATGAAACCCAAAAAAGGAAAGGGGAGGAGGGGAAAAAACCCTAAGAATAAAACATTAAAAAAAAAAAAAAGTGGATTAGATAAGAGGCTAAAAGCCACCCAAAATGAAAATAAAAAGAAAAGAAAGAAGGGGTAGGAGGGTCAGCTGGTGAGGTGGGGCAGAGCTTCTCTGTTCCTTCCAGTCCACAAAAATGGAGCCTTTTTGAAGATGACGTTGCACCCATTTACAGCCATTGATCTTTGACTTTCAATCCAACGCTCTATATTTCTCCAACCTCCCACTCTCTCTCCTCCTCCTCCTCCTCTCTCTCTACTTTTTATTTTTATTGCTATTTGGACGGCACCACTATAGAGTTTTTCGGTCCGCCCCCGTTTTCATTTCCTAAACCTCTCTCCTCTCTCCTCTTTTTCCGTTTCCTTCTTTTTTTCCCAATGAAGTTTAGTTGATTTCATTATATTGGGATTACAAATCGACAAAGCCTTTCCTCCTCGGATCATTCATACACGTTTTTGCCCCTTTCTCATTCTCCCTTTTTCATTTTCTTTTCTCTCTCACAGATTATACCCTCCCTCTCTCGTTTTCTCTTCTTACTTCCTTCATTAAGCTTCTCTACTTCTTCCTCTCTTTGATTGTTCTTAATCACTACCGAGAGGATACCAGGTAGATTATTGATTGATTGATTATGTTTTACTGCTTTTATTTTTTTTAGCTTTTTTTAATCATGGGTTCTGTTTCTTGTTTCGATTGATACGTGGGATTTTTCTTATGGTGGATGATTTTCAGATGGGTTGATTGATCCTGTGTTTTTGTTTTTGTTGAATTTATGGTGTTTTGGGATATGGGTATTGTTCTTTGACCTCTCTTTTTGGTCTTATGATACGATACCACTTTCTGGGAGTTCTGACATGAATTTGATTCTCTGTTTTCGTAATATCTATTGGGTTTCTCCTTTCCCTTTGTTGGAATATTAGGAATTTGGGTTGGTTGTTATTCAGCTGTTTTTAGGCCCCCTTGTTCAAGAAAATTCTATTGGGTGTAAACTGAAGCTGTGAACTGATCTTGGTTTTTTCTTTTTCTTGTTTTGATAGTTTTTTCTCCTGTTTATTGACCTTTTTTAATCCCTTCAATCACGGAGCTATTTTATTTTATATCTATGGAGGAGTGAGCTTTTTGTGTATAGAACAACGAAGAATCACTTTATCCTGGGAAAAAAAATGATAGGCTTCGCTTTTTGTGGGGATGGATTTTGAGCACCTGACACACAAGACTCCTTTACCTTTTTACTTCTTTTGGTTTTCTTTTTATTTTGACTTTAATCAAATTGGCCCTGTTTTTCGTTCCTTTATTTTAGGTTAATTTGATCATCTTATTAAAATAGACCTTAACGTAATTAGTTTTTTTTGGAAGTGCCAAGTTATTTATTTATGTTTGGTACCCAAATGAGTGTATCTATACCATGGGTGACTCTCTTAATCTTAATGATGTTTTTGCTTTCATCCTTGTTGAAGCTTGGTTTGTTTCATTGCAATGGATGTTAGGTGATGAAGGAGAGCGAAGAGTCCTTAGACTGCTATATTTCTTAGTATATTTTACTTTTTTTTAAATTTGTTATGTTTAATTACTTATATATTAAATATGAAAATATGTCGTTAGGCTACTTTCTAACTAGAGCTGAAATGATAAGATAACCCAAGTATAGCGGCCCTTGGAACCTTCTCTCTTGAGTATGCTAACCCAAGTCCTAGATCACTCAACTATTGCCCACCCCCCATACACACACGCTCACCCTCCTATTTATAGCAAATTATGCTAACTCCCTCTCTAACTAATACCCTTTTACGAATGTCGTATTAATATACCTAACTAACTACCTTATAGATGTTTAGGTTCAGTTTTGGCTTAGAGCAACTAAGGAGCTAAGCAGTATACATTTGGATATGAGAAACAATACCTGTGGGGGGCCTATTTTTTCTTTTGAGTCCAATACTTGTTAAACATAGATAGACTTTGTTTTTCATCAAATTTCTTAAACATAGCCATTATCCTTCATTGATTTTATGATCTTGCCTTATACTTATTCATCAGACAACTTAGTTTGATGAAGTACAGTAGCGTTAATTTTTTGGTTTATAATTTCATTTAGTAAACATATGCAATTTAATTATTTCATGATTTGGGTCTTCTGTTTCAGCTAGCCAGTTGGTATATATCTATTATGTCAATCATAAACCTGGGCTGGAGTAACTTGACAGTTGCTATCCTTTTCTTGAATTACTATTTTTGGATTTCCATTCTTAATGTCATGGATATCTAAGAATGAAATTTTCAGCCTCGATGACTGTTAACGAATTATTATTATTGACTGTATTCAAATTAGATGCTATTATTTGCAAATTGGACTGCAGCTTGCCCTGCTCTGTAAAAACTACCACTTTGTTTCCTCAGTTGCCTGCGTCTGCATGATGTTGTAATTTTTTTTTTCCTTCAAATTTTCATCTTGGAGATGGTTGTTGCAGAGTTGGAGCATCTACAATTTATTGTACATGGATGATTACCCTAGTAAAAGAGTTGCTGATGGATATACATCCAGAAGGGGACCCAGTTTAATTTTGAGAGATACTGCAAATAGCAGAGACCAAGAAGGTAAATATTGTAGCCGAATTGGTTGCAGTGGTAGGCTAAACTCTCCCAAGAGCACACGGGGTAGCTATTCAGAGAAACATAAATCTCCATTGCAGTCTTTTCGTACCTCCTCAAGTGGCAAAGAAACAGCCGGAAGTTCCTCTAAGACTTACTATGCTGTTCGAGGTTCCAAGAAATCTGTAGTTGAAACGCAGAGAAAACTATCCACCCAGGAAACAGACTCTTCAGAAACTAGTAGCACTCAGGATGATCCAGAGATTTCTCAGGTCATCCCATCAAATGAAGGGATACGAACTGGTCTTCGTGTTGGTCTTAAAAGTTCCAACTCCACTGATGACACAATGATGGAACCAGGAAGCTCCAGTGTCGCACCAAACACAAGAGGGCGAAGGGATTTCAATCAAAGATCTGGAACACGTAATAAAGACACGCCAGCAACGTCTTCTGTGTTGACAGGTTCTAAAAGTACTCGCCCGACAGCACGTGGTGGTGCAGGTAGGCAAACCTTGAGAAATTTCAGATGTAATTCAATATCTGATGTCATCTCATCTGGTTGTTCTTCATCAGATCCAAATTCTAGTAAACGGAAGGATACGGCAAAAAAAAGGAATCCTGAAGCAGAAAGTAGCTCTACAAAAGGAAAGAAAATGAATGGGTCATCCTTGGAAAAAAGGATTACTAGCTCTGGTTATGGCGTTTCTATATCTGATTCAAGAGGAGCCAAAAAAGGAACTTCTAACAGAGAAAATGGCATCACATCAGGTCGGTCCAGGACGTTGAATAATGGGACATCAAGAGCAAGATCACATGGCAACAGACCTGATAGAAACAGTACATCTTTGCATGAGTCGCGGTCCATGATCTCTCAGGTGTCGCAAGACCATCAACCTGACAGCTCTACAGATAATATTACACATGAAGTGTCTACCGAGTTGATTCCAGACCACCCAATTTCTTACAGAAGGTCAGATAGTATGAATGAGAATATACTTATTCATAGACCTGCTAGTCCCGCAGACATTGGATTGGCTCGCTCTTTAACAACTCGAGATAGCTTTCGACATTATGGTATTGCTGAGGTACATTTCCATACATTGCATTTATTTTGGCAAAGATCTATGAAAAAAAATGCTTCGCTTTCTCAGTCTAGTCAATGTATCTAATTTAAAATGTTGCATCTGGCTTTAAGGTATTGCTGGCACTTGAAAGGATTGAACATGAAGAAGAGCTAACATATGAGGTAGGCAGTTCTTGATATTTTTGTCTTGTTACTTTATTCATTCCCTAATTTTGAGCTAACATTTAATTTACCTTGCAGCAAGTAATTCTTTTAGAGACCAACCTTTTCCTCAGTGGCTTAAACTTCTATGATCAGCATAGAGACATGAGGCTGGATATTGATAACATGTCATATGAGGTTTGCTATTTTCTTTAGAAATACTATGCTGCTCCCTTTCAGATCCTGTGTATCCAAATCTGTCTCCTCTGTCTCGCCATTTTGAGTTGCATTTTGACCTATAGCTCCTCTTGTGTCGGTTGTTCCCGTATTTGTATTTATCGACTATTTTGTGATGCTTGATAGGAATTACTTGCTCTAGAAGAGAGAATGGGAACTGTCAGTACAGCAGTTACTGAGGAAGCATTATCACAATGCTTGAACAGAAGCACGTATCAGTCTGGACAGGCAGAGGGAGAGGATACATCTGCTGCTGGCAGCGAGTATGAGGATGGCGTCAAATGTTGTATCTGCCAGGTCTGTTTACACCAGCTGCTTGTTCTTAACAGGTTATAGTATAAAGTTAGAAACTTTGGGGAATTAAGCCATATTTAAGCTTAGCTTTGAGAATTTTGGAACTGAGGATAAAAATACCTGAACTGTGACAAGTTACTGATTTGTTCTCCAGGTATATTATAGGTTACCATAATGTCAGGATTTGCATGCGTATACCAACATATCTGACATTATGGTCACCTGTAATATAAGGAGGTGACAATATGGCAACCAGAAATGGATGTTTCTAAGTTCAACTGTTTTCTATTCTAGTATCTGAAGTTTGAACGTCAATTTTCACAACACCTTCAATTATTTTGTCTAAATTTTTATAATGTGAAATTTGATGCTTTTTTAATTTATAAAATATAGGGCAAAAAAAAAAAAAAAAGCACCAAAATAAAATATCGATTTTAATGCTTTAACTCCTATTAGACTCCGTGTTTTTGGTCCTTTACCATAAAACTTCTATGGAGTTTACGGTTTATAAAATTTAAAACAAATAACAGGGCAAGCCAAAGATTCAAGAACTAAAACCATATTTAAACTGCCCGAGTTTCTTAATTATTCACATTTTTGATACAGAAATCCACACGTTGAGCAGTTAACTAACGTGTTTCAAAATTTTATTCTGTTGCAGGAGGAGTACTTGAATGGAGATGAAGTCGGGACGCTGCAGTGTGAGCATACTTACCATGAAGGGTGCATACATCAGTGGCTGCGGCTGAAGAACTGGTGCCCCATATGCAAAGCATCTGTTGAGGAACCTGCTTCGGCTTTGCCTTCATAATTCGTTTGATTATGTCCAAAAAAATATAAAAAGAAAAAAAGAAAAAGGAGGAGGATCAATCTTCTCCCCCCACCCCCCACCCAAGATTTATTGTACATAGCAAATCTGTTCTATTTAAACCAAGTTAATAAGCACAGGCCAACCTTTGGCTTTGAAGTCCAAACTCAGTCTAATCGGTGAATGAAATCTCTCCCCACTTGTACAAACCGTCCTTTTAAATTCTCAGTATTTCCATTTACTGAATTTTCTAAATTGGACTGAAAACTGTCAGATTTATATCTGATTTTTGTTACTGGATTTCTATACTAGTTTCATTTTCTTTGTTTTTTCAAATATTTCATGTTGGCGTTTGAATCCTCTGGAATGGACCTCTGTTAAAATTGGTGGTGCACTTAGTCAAGGTTTCACCTTTGATTATGGCAACAAATCGAGAAAAATAATTTAGTGAAACCGTCACAATATGCTTAACAGGTATTCATTAGTGGACGTTGGGAGAGAAACACCTTGTTGAATATAAGAATTTTTTTTAAAAACATGAAAGTTCAAGGATCTAAGCCTGAATCTTTGAGTCAAAATAGTTGATCACAGTGAACTAGGAATATAGATATATGCTTAAGAAGTTCTACAGAAAAACAAATACCATAAGTCAGTATCCTGTTCCTTTAGTTGAATCAGATGATCAAACAGAAGAATCAGAATCTAAATGTGGCTGACTATTGCATTATAGACGTGGAACGTTTTGAACATAGATGTTTAGAGAATAAAAATGCTAGCATATGCATCTTTCTATCTAAACCCCCCACCCCCCCACCCCCCACCCCCCCCAAAAAAAAAAGCAAAAAAAAAAGAAAAAGGTAAGCATGAAATACAGAGGATACTATCTGCAGATTGTTGTCTGTTTATGAGTTATTCATATGAAATTCAAATCAATTCTCAGATTTAAATACACAAATAGCAACACTAAGTTCTTGCACCAGTGGTTACCTCTCACCAAGCTACAAAGTGTATCTCTGCAAAATTTCGTATAATTCCTCAGTGATCTAAATTTACATGAAAAGCTTGAGACCCTTAAATCATGGTTAAAGATGAAACGTAGATCAATCGCTGATGGGCATTCTGGCTGACAGTGTCCAAGCTTAGTCACAGTTAAATGATTCCCAAGAATGAAAATCAATATTGATGTTTGATCTGCTTGAATTCTTGCAAGCCAGGGCTTCTATCAAGATTTGGGAAATCTTTGTTTACTCACAAATGAGCAGAGCTGAGAGGTCTTTGAGCTCAATTCTCAACCCCTTTGAACTGTGACAGGTCAGCTACACTGTGGAATGGGATAAACAGAAATATCAGAGTGGTTTCATTCCCCGAAGGCACGCATACAAATTTTCTCCAGTAACAAAGGCCAGTCTTCCCCTAATTGTGTTGGATTAAGCTCCATTGCTACCTTGAAGTCAAGCAACGATATGGAACACTGTAACCTGTGCTCGTGCACAACTTCTTCGTTTCCATTGCTATGTCGTCCGTGTAATTGATTATTCGGCAACATGCCATTGATAACCTTCCCCTGAAACTGCTGCTTATGAGAAAGAGGTTTCTCAGGCTCATATGCAGGCCACGCTCCAACTAAGTCAACACAAGACCTAATTAACTGCTTCAAATATACATCCAACACCTTATTCAAAATATTAGCACAATCTGCCGACACACTGCCCAGGCCCTGTACAGCAGCAATTTGTTCCATGCGTCGTCTCAACGACTCAGTATCCAACAAATGACCAACATCACTGAAGCTAAAATCTCCCCCACAATCCACCGGCCTTGTTTTGCGGGCCCCGCCGATACTAGCTGAGCAAAAAGGAATCCCAAGAGGTGCAAGTAATCGGCTCCGAAGTAAACTCGAGTGATTTGACTGTCCTGCTTCTTCCCTGTCTTCAACCTTGGTTGCTTCAACCTGGATCTTATTTTGTAGGACTTGCTTTCCTGACGGTTGTGTAACTCTGACCTCAATATTGTTTTCAGGTAGTTCAGCAACTCCTTGCAGATTCTGAACTGGTCTCTTATAGTCACATAGTGTTGCATCACCATTATCCACGTTTGCTGATAGATGTGAGATACATTCAACCTTCCCATTTGGCCCCAGTACACTCGGTCTGTCTTTGAGCTTGCGATCACGTATCCCAGACCTGCACTTTCTTGGTGAAACTCCATTGGACCAACCGGGAATATTCTGCGTGGAAGTAGGAAAAACAGCTCCACCATCTTCATTCCCATCTTCTACAAGAGGGGAAATTTTTGCAGATTGGGTCGATGTTTTCGGATAGCCTGCTACAGGTATTGGTGGTGCAGCCTTAGATTGACAAGCATTCTTCAAAATTGACTGTATCAATTGATTATGCAGCCAAAGATTCTCCCTTCCGAGTACACGACAACATGACTTATCAAACTCATTCTTACTCAGCTTTTGACTCAGGAACCTATTCAAGTAAAAGAAGTACCGTTTCGACCGATCGGCTCCAAGTTTCTTCACTATCTGAGATTTCAATTCACCCAAGTCAATTCTCAAGCTCTGCTGAGGTTGCATTTCTCAGCAGACAGATTCACACACTCTTTACAAAATCACTCAATTACAGACACGAAACTTTTCCAACAAACGAAGAAAAAGAAAAAAGAAACACGAAAATTTCACCCCCACATATCAATCAATGCAGATTAATTTTTCAAGGTCGGCATCATTTGAGCCAGTTCCCAAAATTCAACCCCAACAGATCAAGGAAATCCCAGAACGGATTTCATCAGAATTGCAGCAATCATATTTCCAATTGATCCTTTTCTTTACCCAACTACAAAGCACAAAATGCAACTCGAAATCGCAACTTCTCAAAAACCACAACCCTAGAAGTTAAACCCACTACATGGCTCACTAAATCCCGCCAAAATTTCAAAAATCAAATCAAACCTATTGCAAAACAATAGCAAATAAAAACCCTAACTTCGAAAAACAACGAAACCCAAGTTCAGAACACGGGAACAAACAAAGAAATCAACAACTACTGAAAAACGCGAATTGGGTCGAAGAACCAATACAAACCCATCATTCTTTGAACAGAATTCGCAAGCCCTGAAGTTTGAAACACGAAATTTCGAAGCCAAATAGAGAGATCAGTAAGTTGAGCAAAGTCGAGTAGAGTGAACAGAGCACAAATTGCAGAGATACGAAGCACATTGAATCTCGCCGACTAAGCTCAATAGCATTTGAACAACAAAGACATAGCGATTGCTTCAGCTCTGACCTTTGACAAACTTGACAAATTGAAGAGAAAATTGAAGCTAAGTGGCTCGGTCCGAATCTTCGGAGCTTCGAACTTTCGTTTGCTTTCTCTCTGTCCTTCAACCTCTGTCTCTCTCTCTCTTATTTTCCTCTCTCTCTCTCTTATAATTTAGTTTTTTTTATTTTTTATTTTAACGATCGCCTTTTTTTTCTTTATTTCATATAATAATTTATTATTCGTGTTTTGCTTCTTCGTAGCTATCTATTATCTCTGCATTCAATTTCCTCTTCTCCTTCATCTTCCTCCCTACCTCTTCAAATCAAATAAATATTTCACTCTTTTTTCTTAATGTGCAATTCAAAAGTTGCTTATTTCTTAATTCTAACTTTTTAATCAATTTCATTATGAACTCTCTCCCATTTATTTCCAAAATTATTTTACTTACCTTCGTACTTAATTTCGGGTAAAAACAACCTTCTTTTTCTTTTTTCTGTTAATTAGTATTACCAATTTTAAGATTTGAGATTCAATCTTTCCTTTGATAAATTATGAAAAAAATACCAATTTATCATTTTTTAGTTGAAAATTATCTAATTTTCATTTCATATTTGATGGAACTCAACGAAAGGTATTCAATCAAATTTTTTTATGCCAGTTGAGCTAAGCTGTTGTTGATTAATGGTATAGGATTATAAAATTTTTAAATGTAATTGGATGGGATGTGTCTATGAGCAAAAAGATTATATATATATATATTTGAAATATGGTTTTGATATTGGATTGGAATTGAAAGAGGAAAAATAAGAAAAGAAAAGAGCGGGCATCCCGAAAAAAACAGCGGGCATATTTCAAAGCCCTAATTTACGTGCCGGGAAAACCCGCCTAAATTTGGCTGCAGTTAACTGGGCGCCAAAACTGCGAAGCTTTTCTTTCTTCTCAATTTCATTGCGATTTTGTTGTGATATGGAGAGCGACATCGAAGAATCAATCAGGAAGAAAGTCAGAAAGAATCCACACCCTGGGGAATCTTCTCGCAAGGTATGTTTACGGTCTTACTGTTGTTACTTGTTTTTCTTCATTCCATAACGATTTGACTCCGTAGTTACGTATATGATGCGGACATTGTATTGAGAGTTTAGCCTTCTGGATGAAATATGGCATTTCGAGAGTTTAATTCTTGTGAATTGTGATTTCTTCTTCATGTCGCGGTAGGAATTAGGATTAAGACGTTTTGTGACTGTCGTGGTTATTTATATGAGTTGTGGATGGAATTTTGATGGTGAATATCGAACAATGCTCAATGCTTGAGGTTTTATTTACTTCGAGAATTTATTATGTAATTATTTTGACGATCTGAAGCCTTGAAGTAGGGGATTGTGCTGCGGATTTCCAGGGGACAATGGTAATAAGTAATTTGTGAAAATGTAGTCATGTTTCTAGGAGTTAACTGGCAAAAGTTTTATTGGTTTGTTAATTATTGATCTTCAATTCAATACTCGGTAAATGTTCTTTTATGACTTGGTGTTAAGACACTGTTGTTTGAGACGGTTGAGTGGCACTGGAATGGAAGTATTTGATGAGATGTATATGGATTAGTGTTAAAACTCTTTCTGTTTTCCCAAGAACAATCTAACTACACTACGTTTGCAGTGCTTTTTGTTGAGTTGTGGTTATTTGATCCGACAGTTGCAAATGTTTTTAAGAATTTAAGAAATTAAATAAAATACAAAGTCTATTAGATTGGAATTGAAGATTTTCACTGAGAACTAACCTCATGTTGTTGTAAGTGCAACTACAGATCCACCATTTTTTTTTGCACACCTAAGCATCTTCAGAAGTACCATTTAAAACTACATTTTCCTGGTACTAATTTATTGTCAAGGTACAAGCCATACTTTAACATGGTTCACTTGCTTTACACATATTATGAAAGTTTTTGGCCAATATCTATATTGTGATCCTTTCATAACTCACTGTTGTAGGCTGTGTTGTTCAATTTTGTTAAGAAAATGTATGCTCTTCTATGTATGTTTTAAATTTATATGGATAGGGGTATGGGTATTATTTATTTATGCTATGTTTTGTGAAGTTATTGTTTAATTCTTGATTGTCTTTGTGTGCGTGTTGAGTTCAAGTGCAACTGGAATTATGTTTTAATTCTTCTTTCTATGATGTTTGGTTCTGAGTTTTGTTAATCTTCAATGTAACTTTTCATTTTTTTTAGCTGGGTAAAAATTGTCATCGGTTGAATTTCATAAAATTACTTTTACTTCTCTTTCTCTATGACAGAGTGGACTGTTGGATGAAGATATTAGAATGGAGACTACACGAGCAAGATGTACTTTTTGTCTTCTGTTCTTTTCAAATTTTCATTTATGTAATTTTATGGTTTAATAAAATAGGCGAAGTTTTAGTTTCTTAGTACAATACTTAGCAGTAGCTTTTTTGCAGTTTCAAATGTCCTGAAAAGGCACAGTGAATTAACGGAGCGTCTCTCTAGGTGAGCTATCTGTGAAGTAGTTATGTTTGTCTCATCTTAATTGTGAACATAATTGAACTTTGAGGGGTTTATTTATTTATAATCAATTAGCTTTAGAATTCTTGGAGTTTGGTTGGAAATAACATGACTAGATGATTAGATGTTGATATCTTGTTCCTTTTAATAAAGATGTAGCGGTTCTTTTCAAATGCTATCCGTCAATTCTCATCATATATTAATTTCTAACTCGCACATCCCATGACTTGTGAATTGATGCATATGCTGCTTTTTATGCTAGGTTCAAATTTATTTTGTAAATATCCAATGATTTTTATTATGAAAGTTAGGACTTTCGCCTGTGAGCTCGTTCTCCCTGTTTATGGTGAAGTTTCTTCTTTTTATGGGCTTCCCTCTATTCCATGTTCTTTCACTCCAATAAGCTTTGAGCCTTCGGACTGGCACAAAAGTCAAGAAAAGAAAATCAGAATGAACTCATTAACGAGAATTCAAGAAGCTAAAAATGAGAATTCAAGAATAATTATGAATCTGCTAGATTGAAGACATCTTTGTGCTAGGAGTGAAATCCCTGATTTTTCTAGGTTTTGAGTGATTTATGTTAAAAGAAGAATCAACTGACTTGTAAATAGGTCAATTAGGGAATGTATATCTGGCAAAATAAATGATTGTTGACATTTTTTGTTATAGTCCTGGTGCTGAGAAAATAATAGCTGCAAGTGACTCATGTGATACTATTTTTCTGCTAAGATTTGTAGCTTATGTGCATGCTATCTAGAACTCCTAGTATTTTTCTGTTCTATGCATGATGCATCTGTATAAACTATGTTAGTTGATGCCCATGAGGTTGATTGTACTTGGTCTGTGAAAAGAAGCGTAGGTTGTTGATAGGCTAATCCGACAAGATTAATATGTTTACCTGTGTACATTAGCAAGGGGTCAATATGTCTATGAAGTTGGCCTTATTATTTTTAATAAGCTTTCTTTCACTCATTGGGCAATTATTTTGTGCATAAGAAGTGGTTTATTAAATATTAATAATGAATACTTAACAATAGGGACTCTGACAAGATGATATTTGAGCGCTTACAAAAAGAATTTGAAGCTGCTAGAGCATCCCAGACTCAAGGTAACTTTGCTGTGGACATTTTATACTATCTTTTCCCTTGTTAGTTTGGCATGATATCAATAGTTTAAATGAGTCAGTTGGCATCAGGAAGTTAAGTGGCATTCCCCCATCTTTTTTGTGGTTTGTGCAGAAATATATTTGGATGGTGAACAGTGGAATGATGGACTTTTAGCAACAATAAGAGAGCGGGTATCACATTAAATCATGAAATTTTAGTTCAATTTCTCTTTTCCAAATCTCACATTCATTCTAAAAAACTAGTTAATTCAGATAAGGACTATTGATGCCCAATGGTAGTATGCCTATCCGATCCATTGATTCATGTTGTGGATAAAATGGTTATGGTACTGTCCATTTATCAGGTTCATATGGAAGCAGAAAGAAAGGCCATGCCTGAGGATGCAGATATTTTGCCACAGGAAAAAATCACCTACAAAGTTGGAACCAAGGTAAGTTTTCTGTGACTATGCATTTTGATGGTTCTTTGGAATTCCTTGGTGCGTGTGGATCTTGGGAATGTGAGAGGCCATTGATTTTAAAGCGCTTCTCTTTGGAGTTCATTTTCCAACTTTAGACCTTTCTTTCTTTATTTGTTTTTTATTAATGCCTGTGGGAGAACTTCTTAAAATCTTTATGATTTTGTGTGTGATACCTTGTCTCTGTTTGTGTTTTGCTCCTTTGAGTAATTAGTGGAAGTGTTTTCTTTTGCAAAACAGTTATTTACTAAACGTGAGTAGCTGTTGTTGATGATAACCTTTAATGGAGAGTGACAATTCCGTTGTAGGCAATTGATATATGGAGGAAAATATTTTCAGACAGGGCACTTAAAGTTGAACATGACCATGGTTTTGGTTTAACAGGTTATTTGCTGCTTGGAAGGAGCGAGGATTGGCATACAATATGAGACATCTTTTGCAGGTAACTTGATTGTTTCACGTTCTATAATATTTAGCTTGTGAAGCAAAAGAAATTGAATATTTTGATTCTTTCAATAAAAGGAAGCGTATGTTGTATGAATCTGATAATTTTATTCATTGTTTCAATAAAAGCAGTTGTAGTTGAGAGCATTTTTAGGCCACCGGGCCTTTTAAAATATTTGAACATAAGTATTATTTCATTTTTGTTTGTTGTTTAGACACTTGAACCTAATGCTGCAGTAAAAATTGTGGTTGATATTTTGCATGAGCTCCTCTAATTTCATGTTTCACGTAGCTAAGAAACTTGGATTTATGCCAGAAAGTATATGTATTTTTTAGTGGAAGCATACAAATTGCTCAGAACTTCTATTATATTATTTTCTCTTGTTGCAGCGAAACGTGAATTTTATGTGGTAAAATATTTTGATCAAACCATTTATTACTCTTGATTTTTATTTTGATGGTGTGACAGTTCATTTTGTCATGCCTTGGAAGTGGAGTGATCTGGTTGAATAATTTGCAGGTGAGCCCTGTGAACTTTACCATTGCGTGCTTGAAAGCAAGTCATTCCTTGAAAAGATGACTGTCCTAGAACACACAATTCCATTCTTTCTGCCAGTTAGAGAAGCAGAAAATGATCTTCTCTCCTCTAATGCAATGGTAGAGTTGGTTGCCTGAATTTGCATTTATGATTTGAGATTAGTGCAAATAAATTGATTTTAACTAGTTGACTTTCATCTTTCGATCCTGCAGAAATTTATAGATTATATTGGAGAACTTTTGCAGGCCTATGTGGATAGAAGGGAACAGGTAAGATATCAGAAAATTATCTTCCCACAATAACTTTTGGACTTTTAAACTTAGCATGCTTGTTTCTATCATTCTGTTTTCTTCACAACACAGACCCTTGTGCACATTCGAAGATGTCGTTGGAGTAGCATTATTTTATGCCTTTGGTTTTGCACGTGTTATGTGGGGCGGATAGTAATTTGATTGTGCATCCTTGTAGTTGCTTTAGTACTGACATTTAGTATGAGAAGCCTAAAATCATTCCACTGATGAACTTTAATAGAAAATTTAGAATTTTTAAGGAGTAAATTATTTTAAATGACAAAACTTCTGAAAATATTTACAAATATAGAAAAATATCACAATCTATCTGTAGACGATAATAGACCTATATGTGTGTATCTAGATACAGATAGTAGTCTATCTTGATCTATCATGCATAGATTGTGATATTATGTAAATATTTTTGTTTATTCTGCTGTATTTGAAAATAGCCATTTTTAAGGTTGCTTTTGCCTTTTTAACAAATAAAAATTTTGGCATTGCCAAGTATGTTGGTCGTACTACCTTCCTTGAGGTTTGTTTTGGAGGCAATTTAGGGAAAAAAATCATGAATGCCTTGCCAGTAAATAACATCAGCCAATAGGTCGTTACAAGCTTTCTAGACACCAGTAATTGGAAGAAAAAAAAATAAAAGCTTGAGCCTTTTTTGACCCAAATCTATTATTTGATCTCGAGCATTTTTTTAATAATTAAAAAAAGGAACAAAAATGCTCCCCACCTGTGAATTTACGTAAGACACGGCCAACAATGACTTTTATACCACTATCAAACATTTTGTTAGATTCACTCTTTACGAAGTAGTAGTAGAACCTCATCTCAATTTATTTTAAAGTGCTCACATCTTTATTTTTATTTAAGCATGAAACTTGGCAAGAAAGGTATTGGAAAAGATGATGAACTTGTAGAATGTTGAACTCTCCTTGTTTGTTCTTGCTTGAAATTATGGTTTGTATGGTGCATCTTCTGTACACACAGAGAAGATTTATATATTGTGTTCATAAATCATTCAGGTTCGGCTTATCAAGGAGTTGTATGGAAACCAAATCAGGGAGTTGTATCATAGCCTTCCATTCCATATGATTGAATTTGTGGTTGATGATTCTGACTGGTTAGTTCACTAAACTCACTTGTACATATTGTGTTTAATTCTCAATTATACACCTTAAACCGCTTTCCAATATACATTGATAGAGAATATGAAAATGGAATTCTGACTACATTTAGTTTTCAAAATTTGTCATAGATTTTGAAAAGGTTGTTAAAACTAAAAATTTGAGATGTTGATCTCTTCGTTATATTTTTCCGTCCTTTTTTTCTAAAATTAATTATCATATTTTCAACAACTCTAATCAAAATTCAACTTTAAACATGATTTGTTTCCAGCACGGTGACTGTCAGTCTGAGATATGCCGATCTCATCTACGTGCTGCCAACCAAAATCAGCGTACTTGCATGGCCAATGCCTCAGATGAAGAAAAATACGACAAATTCATCAATCTTGAGCATCAAAAAGGAAAATGGAGGAACTGTAACTCATCCTATTCCAGCTCGTTTATCATACGCAGAGGTTGCTTTACGAACCATGAGCTTACCAGAAGGTTGGCAGATTCTTCCTTACCCAATTATTTTCAATTTAATATTCTGACCGTTGATATTCACTTTTTTTTTTTTTTTTTTTTTTTTATGCTTCTCCCATATCAGCTTATGCAGAGATTGTGTTGAATTTACCCAAAGCTATACAACAGTTGTTTCCACCGAAACCTCACTCCTAGTAGCATTTCAACAACTCGTGCAGCAGCTATGCGAATTTGTACAAAGTTAAAGCAGAGGTATGATCGTAGATTTTAGTGGCTATTCTGTTGTGTGATGTGACTAACTAGGATTTTATCCGTAGAAGCCCACTCAGGTCTTTAAGATTTTTCATGAAGTTGGAAAGTAAGAGCATTGAAAATCTTAATTTGAAGTAGGTTCATTTATAGGATAGTTCATAACTAAAGGATCTTTTCTCGTTAACATGCCAGAATGTATAGATCAAAGAATATATTAAGCTTGGCATTATATTATATTGCAGTTGTTTTATTTTTAAATAGCCTTTTACCTGTGAGTTCATTTTGGAATCTTAGCATAAATTTTGAAAATTAATTTTTTTTAAAAAAAACCGTTTTTAAAATTTGGCTATGAATTAATTCAATGTTGTTTGTAATAAAGGGGTGGGTGTGAACTGTGGAGTATTTCTATTTAGGTATCTTTATTTGGTTGAGAGTATTTTTGTAGTATTCTCTTAAATTTGGAAGATGTGAGAAGGCTTTGTATTATTACGTATTACTTTACCCTTACCCATTTGATTTATGAATAGAAATTATTGGACTCATACTTGTTTGTGCATAACCACACAGCATGATAAATATATAAAGGTGCATTCCAAGATGCTGCACTATTAACCGACTTGCACGCAATTTAATTTAATTTTAAGGATGTAAGAGACCACATCAGGACGAATATGACAGGAATTGAAAATGCAATAATAATGGGTTAGAAACGAAGGGTGGGGGAAGAAAAGAGAGTATATGTGAGAGTGTGTTTTGTTGGAAGAGGCATACCATTGTTTTTTTTTTTTTTTTTAATGTTCCGTTGTTGCATATTGAAAAATAAACAAAGGTAAGGAAAAGAAAGTAGTAGAGTAGTAGGGTCCTAAGGGAGAGACTAATTGTTATTATTAAAGAGGAAGGGGACTTGACTGGACTTGAGTCTCATGAGATGATGAAAGTGGTAAAGAAGAGTGTGTGTTTTGTGTTTTATTAAACTGTATAGTGTTGTTGGATTGTATCAATGTCCAGTCCCTTCAGCTTCACCACCGATTCAACATGTCCCTTCAGTGTATGCAATTCTCGGAGCCTGCACCCACACCCCACACCCCACCACCACTCTTTACTCTTAGTCTTTGGACGAACTAACCATAAATTTTGAAAACAACAGACAAAAAGAGCTTTAAAAAGAACAAACCTTGCAACCTCAGCACGACGTTTGGCTTGCTCAGCAATCTCAGAAAGCTCTCTATAACTACTTTTCTCAGGGAAGAGATTGGAGTTCTCAGGTGGTTGTAGTCCATGTAATGTCCTCTGTGCTGCTGCCCATTGTGCTTCTCTCTCTTCTTTTCCATAATCCTTTTTCGTTGTGAATGCAGTCTGTATAAACATCAATATTTGGCTTATTCATTATTTATATTTCTATATAACAACCCCTCCCCCCATCCCCCCCCCTTTTTTTTTCTTCTTTTTCTTCTTTCTTACCTTGTTCTCCAGAAGTGTGTCCCAAGCCTTCCCACTATGAGCATATCTGATTCCAAATTTCAAAATGTCCAAAGGAATGTATGTTACCAAGCTGTAGAGCCATATAACTCCAGCCCATCCCCATCCCATTCCTTTTATCCTTGCAAAACCCCAATTCGCATATACAGCTATCACTGTGGCCACCTGTCAGTTTAATTTTTTCATTACTTAAACAATCCTTCACCTTTACTTATATAATATCTTTCCATGCTAGAGCTTACCAGCTGAGCTATTATGAATGCACCCACTAGGAGGAGTCCTGGTCGTTCCATGTATGACCAGCTGCGTGACCTTGTCACGAAGATTAGTGCTTGGCTTATTATGCTTACTTGTAGATACAATGCTGCCATCAATTCTTCAGGACTATCTTTCAAGGATTTCACATTGAATTTTTCCTTCGTTCAACCCAAAAGTATGTATTATTGTGAGGAAAATAGTAGTAATCAAAATCATAATAAGCTAGATATGATTGTGTTCTTAAGGTACTTACTGAGAAGAAGTTTGTATCTTTCACAGCCCAAAAGAATAACACCGTCATTAGTGCCATGTATCCTCCAAGCACAATTCCAGTTCCAAAAATCTCCTTCAGTTTCCAACTATCAGGTTGTGGAGATGGCTTTACTCGATCCTTTGAAATTGTCATAATTGTTCCTAGAAGTAAAGCAAATTAAATCAAATCAAATCAGATCAGAAGCCTGAGTATACTAAGCGATTTGTTTAAATGAGATGAAGTTGTATTCGAGTGAATCTACCATCATTCAGAATGGCTATTATTAAAACCATGAAGGGAGCAAAATCAAACTTCCAAATCAAGGCAATGAACATGAAGCCAAACTGCAGTATCCAAAGATTGTAGGAAGGGAAAGTGTTAGAGATTAGAAGCATTTGGACATATGTAATTGACATCACATCTTTTACTATCACTTACCACTATACGAATGGTAATTGAAACGGCATAAATCTGCAGAAGATAGAAAAATAAATAAACCACTGTGTGATTTTATTTAAAAAGAACATGGAAAAAGGAAAAAAAAAAAAAAAAAAGAACTAACCGTGTAGTTCTTCATCCTCTGAAAAATAGCCCTACTAGTTAGCACCGCACTAATAATCACACTCAATCCTGGTTCTGTAAGGACAATATCTGAAGCACTTCTGGCAGCATCGGTAGCATCCGCAACAGCAATTCCGATATCTGCCTTCTTTAAAGCAGGAGCATCATTAACACCATCTCCGGTCATTCCACATATATGTTTTCTTTCTTGCAGCCTTTTCACAATTTCGTATTTGTGTTCTGCACTATGCGAAAGAGAGCATCAAGAAAACTAAACATTTCCGCTTCAACAAATTTGAAAGCAAATGGGATTAGTCTCTATGTATACTTGTATTGGTCAGATATGATTGCGGCAGAAAAATCATCAAATCATCATGCCAATAATGCATTTTGTTAAAGAAAGAAAAAAGAATGTGAGCACAATTCACACCTGGGAATACTCCAGCAAACCCATCTGCCTTCTCAATCAACTCATCCACAGGAAGTGAAGCAATAGATTCATCCTTGTCTTGACCAAGTAATGATGAAGAAGGGTACATATTTGTTCCCATACCAAGTCTACGCCCAGTTTCCTTGGCAATGGCAAGTTGATCCCCTACGTGTTTCGAACAACTTATTTGTCAATTAAAGAGTGCATTCTAAGTATAGGCCAAAGCATTTTTTTTTTTAATATATGTACCAGTAATCATCTTCACATTTACTCCAAGGTTCAGAGCTCTTCTTATGGTTTCTGCACTATCGTGTCTAGGAGGATCAAATAGAGGCAACAAACCAACAAGCTGCCACGGTCCTCCAGGGCTATCTTTTGTTTTTTCAGGTACTTCCTGCATACATGTTGAAAGTGTAACATAAGCATTCAATTCTTTTGGAATGGAAAAAATATATAAACTTTGGTTCTAAAACAGACCTGTCTTGCAACACCCAGCGAACGAAGTCCACGCTCTGCAAACTTGTCAATCACTGCATGAACCTTCCTTCTAACGTCTTCTCTAGAGTTACAAAGATTTAGGATCTGCTTGGAAGAAAGTTTCAAGATGATCAGTTACTTAAGTAATCTTGCAAGAATTGTCATCAGTATTAATTATTAAAAGGGTTAAAAAACAAATTGATCCTATAGTTTGAAGATAAGTTAGATATAGCCTACGTGGTATTGGTGTTTCATATCATGGTTTGATAAATTTCATAAATAATGTGGTTCAAAATTGTCATTTAACCACTAATTAAAAGTCAGTTACCTGCTCAGGGGCACCTTTGCTTACTCGGTGCCAAGTTCCATTAGAGTCGATGTAAGTAAGGGCAGTTCTTTTGTCAACGGGATTGAATGGAAGGAAATGAACCTCTCTAATTCCTGCTCGTGCCTGAAAAGTTACAACTATACAAGTAATATGAATCCAACTTTCCAAATCAATGTTTAAGAAAGAAGGATCAAATGCAGCCAAATTTCACCTCTTTAGGATCCGCAAGCATTCCTACTATAGCTGCATCAATAGCATCTTGGTTCTCGGTTCTAGAAGCTCTGGCCGCAAGAAGAATAACATACTCTTTCTCAACACCCTTGACAAACACTTCGATCAAGCTTCTATCCACAGTTAGTTTGTTCAAGGTCAGAGTTCCTGTCTTATCGCTGCAGAGAACATCCATGCCAGCCATTTCCTCAATGGCTGTCATTCTCTTGGTAATGGCACCCTGCTGAGAAAGCCTATGAGAACCAATGGCCATGGTAACGGATAACACGGTTGGCATGGCAATAGGGATTCCACCAATCAAAAGCACCAACAAGTTGTCAATGCCATCTCTATACTTGCGTCGTTGTATCGGGTACATAACTATAAGCTCGATTAGTATTCCAACAGCAATTGAGCAAATGCAGAAATTACCAATAGCAGTAAGAACTTTCTGAAAATGTCCAACTTGATTGGTGCTATCTACCAAATGAGCTGCTTTGCCAAAAAATGTGTGCACACCAGTGGCAATCACAACGGCTTCAATTTCACCTTGTTTACATGTAGATCCAGAAAATACTTCATCTGAGGGGTTCTTGGTGACTGGGAGCGATTCTCCAGTTAAGGCAGACTGATCGATTTTTAAAGGATCACCCTCCAGAAGACGGGCATCTGCTGGTATTATGTCTCCAAGTTTAATGCTTATAATATCTCCCGGAACAAGAATAGCAGCCTCTTGCTCACTCCAACGACCATCCCTTAGAACCTATAATACATAAAAACAAACAAATAAATAACCAAGAAAATAATGAGCAGATGAAGGAAAGGCTAAACAGATATGAAAAATGTGTTCTGTTTCATGCCTTGGTTTTGGGAGCAAGACCAGCCATGAGAGCGGCGGCCGCGTTACCAGCATTGTTCTCTTCAATAAAACTTATCGTAGAGTTGATAAAAAGTAAAGCAATGATCCCCACAAAGTCTTGCCAATCTGGTGGTCTTCCACCGCCATTTGCTAGGACAATAGCCATTAAGGCAGCAGCTTCCATTACCCAAGATAAAGGATTCCACATAAAACCCAAAAACTTGAGAAGTTTGCTTTCCTATGTGCATTCAAAGAGACAGAATTTTAAAGTTCAACAAAGATATTCAACTGTAAGCATTAACAAAAATACGCTAACTGTTACACCGAGTAAATTGAATCATGTCTACCTTCTTCTCTTCTAGTTTGTTGGGTCCAAAAACTTGAAGCCGGTGGGCTCCTTCCTCTGATGTAAGACCTTCTCGTGTACATTTCAACTGTTCAAACACTTCCTCTATTGGAATATGCTCCTGCAGATAACAACATACGACACTTAACACTTACCGTATTGAGCCACAGCAATGAATTCAAGCGAACAAGAAACTAATAACTAGACTGTTAATTAACAATGATGCTGAATAAGGTTATTGTACAAGTATTGTATTCGTTATAATATAAGTGTCTTAGATATATTTTCAACATATTAGTCTTGAAGTTCTCGTAGCTCGTGTTTTGTTTGCATATCATTTGACAGGCCTCAACCATTTACCTTCTGCTAGCCCATATTATCATTCGTTTCGTTGAAAAACCCCTGAAGAAAGCAACCAGCGTCACTAACCCCCACTACTTTGCGTAGAAAAATTCCAGTAATACGTCACTAACCAGCATTGTTTCTCATGCTCCCTCCATCATTGTTCCATGTCCACAATCCACATGTTTTTACAAATAGGGTGTGATATACTTACATAGTTACATTACATTAACGTGTGATCATTTATTATTTATTTCTAAATAAAATTATTACTTACCAAGATAAATTTATAGGGTACACAAAATAAATACGGAACCGTAGTACTATAAAATTTATCTAAATTAAAGAAAACTAATTGAAATGCCAAGTTGAATTTATCTAGCAAAGTAAATTATGACACAAAAGAAGAGGTTAAGTTAAAAAAATAATAATAATAAAATACATCAAAAGTACACAGTAGAAATTTGTTTCTATATTAGATGAAAGTTGAGACTTTTTTAACATCCAAATTTTCTATATTTTAAAAGAATATTTTGTTTTTTGTTTTTTGTTTTTTTTTTCATTTTTTACATAAATTAGTTCATCATCATGAAACAGAGTCACGTGACAATGAAGGCCACCGCTGACATGTGAAAAGATAAGATCATAAGAAGCGGCACGTGAACTTTATAGTATGCGTCAACAAAAGAAACCGTTTCTATTATATGAAAATCACAACTGCAATTGTACCACATCAATGAATGAAATTGTGTTCCCTCAATCAACGAATGTCCACAATATCCATACATCAGCTTCAAACGCCACACAAAATCTGTGTATTTATATGCCCTCAGCCTTTCCAACTTCTAGAAAAATATAATTTATATATAATTTATATACCCTAAGTTAATTACTGTATCCATTTCCAACTTTTTATCTTTCAGAAAAATATTTACTTTTATATCTTAATAATTATATCAATTTCAACTAATAATCGTAAATGTATTAGTTTCCATCTTTCATTACTTTTGTTTAGAAAAAATTGTGTCAATCTTATAATCAGAGTAATTAAACATTTAAATTCTATAAATAGATTAATTTAGGCTCTGAGAAAATATCATTTCACTGGAAAAACGTTTATATATTTTTTAACTCTAAATATGTAGCTTTGATTTTTTTTTCTTTCTAATTCTTGAAGTGATGTTATGGATTTTTTTAACAAGAAAACATTAAATACACAAATCAAAGATAAATTTTTCCTTTTTCCAAAATTTTTCACAGGTCAAATGCGGTGTATATATATGTATGTACGTATAGGCAGAAATGATCAAACTTACAAATTTATCGCAGAAATTCAAATTGTTAAAATCAAGAAGCTAAATATCTTTTTTTATAATTGGAAAAGCTAAATATCAAATTCTTAAAATAGAAAAGCCATTTCTTTTTTAATAGGAAAAGCCAAAAATCACATTGATTATTAAGAATTGAATAGAACATACATAAATAATAAGGGGAATAAAAAAATTCTCTGAAAACTATTTTTTATGCTTTATATAAAAATAAAAATTATGATAAAGAGTAAAAAATAGCTTAACAATTTAAGTCCACACGTAACTCCAGGTTGGAATTAAAATTGTTGAACCGAGAAATTAATAATAGTAAATGATAAAAAAAATTTAAAAAATCATGGAAGATAAAACAATTTAGAAAACATCTTCAGAATTATAAAAGACCCATCTTCCACATTGTAACTCCAATTTTAAAAACATTTAAATTAAAATAATTTTAAGAAAAAGAAAGAAGCACAATAACCCATGAAAATTCCAATCCTTATACTTATCTATTTTAATTCTCATCCTTTCAATAAATCCCCTATTTAATTCAAAATTGATTAAATTATTGTTACTATTATAAGAAAAGATACATCTGTTTTGAAAATTAATGGTAAAAAAATGTTCTAGATAAAAAAGAAGAAAAAAATGTGAACAATACCGTTTGATGACTAAATTCGGACTAAAGAATAAATTCTAAAAAAAAACAAGTAAGATTCTAACTGAATTTCAATAAAAATTAATCGATCCAAAATCGTAGGTGGATTCCCAATTCCACGTTCAAAATTATGAAAACAATAGCAACCAAAAAAGGTAAAGCATCTTATTCGGTTTTTGTTCGGCGCCCAATTTCATCATTTGGCCTTGCAGAAACGTAGCCTGTTCATGACTGCCACGCGTCCACATTAAACTGGGCCCCACGTTCAAAAATTTTCTTCAAAATTCTGAACGTCCGCCATACCGCCGGCGAAAAAGATCACGGCGTAAGAAAATCCGACGCTGCCGTCTTGGAGTTCCTATTTCTATGTTTCTTTTTTGGTCTAAAAACAAACTCCGGAAATTCGACCTCAGTTGAGGAATATATTCTTATCAACAAGAACAGAAGTTACAAATTATACAATATGATTTTTAGAAAACAATAATTTTCTTTTCTGCTTCAAAATATGTATTAAATCTTTTTACCTCTGATTTGTATTAAAAGTAATATAGATTACATTTTTTCCTGGTTGCTTTAATTAAAAAGTAATTTTACATGTTAATAAGGAGAAATATGAAACTAGTACATGGAAATAAACAATCGTTTTAAAAAAAATTTGTTTAATATTTTATTTATCTTTTTGCTAAGCTAAAATGAGCATTGGTTTGATTCCTCCACTTTTTTTAAAAAAATCAATAGATAAACCGTAATTAAATCGGATCATAGCCTTAGCTAAATAGAAGTTAAGAAAATAATTAAAATTAATCACGGATTACACTACACCGTACTATTTGAAAAATGTCGTTCCGCCTAATGTTTAGCGCCAAATTTTTAGTCGTGTAAAGAAGAAAGCAACCGATCCAGTAAAAAGAGCAAGTATAACCAAACATCAGAATCGATCGATGATTCACCTCCACTGTAACGAGAGCACGATAATCGATCGAATAAAAGAAAAAACATCACCGCAGAGAAAATCGCAAACAACGTATAAACCATCTCCGCCAGTAAAAAAACAACATGCAAACACTAGAGAGAATAATCCGGCCAAATTCGTCCGTCCGATATTATTCGAGGTAATTTTCTTGGAAACAAAACAGAAATCGCAGAAAAAACAGCAGAGAAATGGAAATGAGCAAGGAAAAAGAAAGAAGGTAGTAGCATACCAGATCAACGGCTTCGTTTTTAATCTCCTCGAGAGTGATGGCTTTATGATCACCGCCCATTTTCGATAGGCAAAAAGCAAGA
Source organism: Cucumis hystrix (assembly GCA_025688845.1). Classification (NCBI taxonomy): domain Eukaryota; kingdom Viridiplantae; phylum Streptophyta; class Magnoliopsida; order Cucurbitales; family Cucurbitaceae; genus Cucumis; species Cucumis hystrix. The sequence continues at coordinate 15,048,843 of CM046885.1, read as the reverse complement.
TGTAGAGTTAGCAAAAAGAAGAGAAAATGAAGAAAAGTATATTTAGAAATACGAGAAGTGGATGAAAATCATGGAAGAATCGTAACGATCGCCATTAGAGAAGAAGAAAGAAGAAGAAAAAGGAAGAGGAAGGACGATACGGAAGAGAAACAAAAAAAAAATGGAGGGTTTGACGTAGGAGTGATTGGGGGAATCGGTTAATTAGGGCAGTGAAGAAAGTCTGTTGAATTCTGTACCCACTTTTATAGTAACCCTTCGGCGCTTGAAATCACGCTACTCTATTGGGTCACACTACTCTATTGGACACGCTCCTCTTCTTCAATTGACATACACGCGCCCAGCAAACCTACTCATGGGTCCAAACGCACAGTTTTAACGCAAAACGTTGATGTCTCACTTTTACTAATCATCCACTTGTATCTTTTGTTTTTAAGATTTTAATGGGTTTTTTTTTAAAATTAAATTTTAAAATAACAAAATTTTAGATTCTATATCAATAATGAAAATGCGACTAAATCGTGTAAAATAAACATAACCACTAAAACAAAGGGATAGGCAAATTTTAAACAAGCTAAGAACCAAATATATCGAATTGTCTCTCTGATTTCTAGGATCTAGCAAAGCTTTTTATTCAATGTGGTGGTTTTCCCGAAAATGAAAATGCAAAGTAGATTCTTTATAATAAATGCTAATTTAAAATAGTTATATTAATTTTCATATAAGAAAAGTAAATATTTTTACAAAAATAATAAAAAATAATAAATTTGATAAAATATAGTAAAATTTCTGAGTCTATCAATAATACATAATGATACACATGGATGATATGTTTATATTAGTGACATTAAAAGAAATTTATGCACGTTTATGATTGATAAAGTTCAAAATTTTATTATATTTTATAAATATTTTAATTTATTTTACTATATTTAAAAATATCTTATCTTTTTTACTTTCATGAAAAAGATTTTTTTACAAATTTCAAATATAAATTAAACTAAGAAAATTTGTCAAAAATGATAGATATTAAAATTTAAAATTAAAACACCCTTAATACTCTTTCATCAACTAAATTTAAAATTTATTTAAAATATAAACGATTAAAACTGACCAGAACCTAATATTTCAAAATTCAAAAAAAAAAAAAGTTAAAACTATTTAAAAAAAAACATAACCAAACATATTAATTCTTATTTTGTAAATAGTTTAAATTTTGATCTATTAATCCAAAAGGACAATTGCATGAATTTGTAGGATGGAGGTGTGAAATACACGCTCCTGAAGGTGAAGGAATGGGTGAAGGTATCGAAAAAGGAAGCAAATAAGAGAAACAAAACACTGAAGGAAGGCAGGGATTTCCTCCATTATGCTTAAAACGGTGTCGTTTTCCAAAGCAGACAACATTAACTTAGCCCCTAACTAAAATTAAATTGATAGGATGACTTGGAAAGATATTAAATTGTTATGAGTTGGACGGAACGGGGTTACGCCTCGCTAACTCCAACAAACTACATTGCTTATTTACCCTACAAATGGCTCTTCCAATTTATTTTTCTTCAAAGTCAACCTTTCATTTCTACTTTTTCTTTTTTGTTATCCCTTCAAATTAAATTTACCATTTTTATTTCTTTTACTTTCTATCGTTAATTCATTTTCATATTATTTGAATTACATATAGACTTTATCGTAAACATGTATTAATTCAATTCAATTAGTTTGTTAAAATATGTATTAAAAGTGATATACATTAACAAAACCCTACTATGTACATATAGTGATACAAAGCGGGTACTAAAATATACATATGAATAAGGACACATTATGCACCTCTACTAGTTGAATATGATTACTGTTAGTTTTCAAAATGACACGGTTATGTTGAAACTCTAAAAACTTTTTTTTTATCATCGATGATGATAATTAGTATGTATTAATTGGGGATTTTTTCTATCATTTTGTATTTCTTTTATGTTCATCATTGTTAGCATATTTCTTATTAATAAAATATAGCAAAATTTAATGTATTGATGGATACATTTGAAATTTTACCCTTTGTAAGGATGTGTTTGAAGTACCTCTTAAAGTGTGTAAATTTTTAAAAAAATATTTAAAAAATAAAATTGAAAAATAATTCATTTAAAAAAACACTCCAAACAATTTTTTAAGAAAATAATTTTTTTTTAAAAAAAAATATATATATATATAAACACTTGTAAAAATATATAAGGCAAGTGTTTAAATTTTAAACTCGTATTTTTTTATAAATAATCCAAACATACACCAAGTTTTTTTTTTCATTTATAACAATTTATCTATGAAATATCCTTTCTCATTCTTTCTCTTTCTTATTCCATATATTAATATCATTGTTGGCTATATTTCTCTCTTTAACCTCTACTTTTTTTTCTCTCTTAGGAAAGGAACTTTCACCATAAATTTGATTGGATTCTTATTCCAATCAATAATAAACAATATTCTCATTTTATTCCTATTCCAAAATAAATTTCTACAACAAAAATTGTCATATTTTAGATCCAATTCCCAATACTATTTTTATTTCTTTGAAAAAAAAAACCTCAATAATATTGTTCATCTCAATCCACATATGTTTCCTTGTCTAAGACTTGGTTACTATTTGATTTTTATAATAAATCTTTTTAAATAAAAACATTTCATCTTTGAATATGTGTAAGCAACAATTTAATAAATCTCAATAATGTAATAATTTCAACTTTGGTATAGAACCATTTTAGTTATTCTCATGCACATGTTTAATTTTGCAACATTTTGTTTTTGTCAAGAAAATTATTAGTAAGATCTAACAAAATTCTTAAGTATGTAGATCAATAAAACTATTAATAATTAAACATGTAATGTATTTTATTTACTTTTTAAAGTGTTTAATTTTACAAATATAAATCATCTTATAAAATAATGAATTGTTCAACAACTTAAGAAGCAAAAGTCGTAGAAAAATGTGTCAATATAGTAATAACAAAAGATAATAGACTAAGTTCAAAATTGATTTAATTTTCAAATTCTTGGTCAAAATAGAAAAATAGTTGAAATTGTCGTTCATAAGGAGACTCTCGATCACTCCAACCGTACGAATAATTCAAACAACTTTAATAATTAGAAAATAAAAAAGTCACTTCAATATGAATGGTTGTAAGACCAACACCTAGCCAGGTCTAAAAAATGGTCCATATGATTCTAATTCCTTTTTATCTTTAAAACTTATATTAACCATTTAATTTCACACTACTCATACCCTTTTAACATGTGATAGCAATAAGCATAGAAGTTGTAGCAAACCAAAAAAAAAACAAGAGGTAGAGAGGTAGAGAGGTAGAGAGAAGAGATTCCCGTGTGCTTAAAAAAGAAGAGGAAAAAATATTTGATGCCTTTCTATTTGTATCTTCATTTTTTTTTACAGCCATTAATTGCTTTTGTTTTGTTAATGTTCCATTATTTAATAACATATATATATATATAGCTTTGGTGTTTTTATTATATTAAAAAAAAAAGGTTAAACAAAAACGTCCGTATTTAAACGAGACTCAATTTTTTATAGATTTTATATGTGATTTATAATGTTGAGGTATTATTATAGTTTCGTCATTGTTAAGCGTCGTAAATGTCATGGCACACGAGCTTGCTTCTTTCATGTTCGACGACATCATTCCTTATTAAAAAATGTTAGCTATTGATTGTCATCACTCTCTTCTTAGTTTATTTTTTAAAAAGAAGTTGAAATTGTAAAATTTCATGTTCTAATTAAGTTAGTATAATAATTTTTAGGTCATTGGATAATCATTGTAACCACGTGAGTGATCATTTCATCATTTGTTGTTTGTTTTTTAAAATTAATTGTGATGAGCTATTAGAAGTAAGAAATGAAGTGTATTTTATTTTTGGTAGTTATTCTATACCACAATATATTTGTAAAGTTATGCAATCAATTTATAGAAAACCACATATATTCATATATTCATATTTATGTAAGGCATGTTCACTCCATTTATTTACTAAAGAGAAAAAAACTATTAAAAGTCAAACAAAACATATAATTTAACAAAAGTTAATCATGTCGAAGTTAGTGGTTTGAAAGATTCTCTCCAACAAGGAATGAGTATCATTCAGTTGGAGTTAATTTTTCAACCATACCGACTGCGGTTAAGTTTTTAAATGTTCAAACCGATTCTAATTATAAAAGAGTACAGACCGACCATATTTCTGTCTATCGATTGGTTTAATTAAGTCCTTGAATTTTTTTTGTAAATGTTGTCTGATTTTTTCAATCCAACACCGACCATAAACCTTAAATCGATTTTAGTCAATCAACTAAATTTTTCGGTCTATTATGCTTGCTCCTAACTCCAATTATGTTATATAAAAACTAAAAATATTCCTTTTTTTCTTTTGAAAAGCATCTAAGGATTGGTAAGAATTTCAACTGGCTTGCAACTTTGTAATTATTCTTTTATTGGCCTAAATTCTTGGGATAGGGATAATTATTTAGACAGATCATCACTCCCTTCATTGAGGGTGACACTTCTTCATTTTTTGGCAGTAGAGAATATTATTATTTTATAATATAGAATGAAATTATTTACCTTAATTTGAATATAATTGAAAATGGAACCATGGACAATTGAGATCAAACAACCAAAAAAGGGAAATCCCAAATGATTTCAAAGCTTTGACCAAATAATTAGAGAAAATGAATTACAAATTAAATTCTTCATTTTTCAAATGAATATACAGTTTGAGAGTAAAATTTTAATTTATATCCTTTTTTATTTGAAGATCTCATATATCGTTGGTCGAAATCGATTTTATCTAACATTAACTTCGGTTTGGTCGATCAACACTGTCATATTTCTCACTCCCATATATATATGAAGAAAATAAATTAGATTATTAAAAGAAAAAATATGAAATCCTGCCGTTTGGTTTATGGTTTAGTTTTATGTTTTTTCAAAATCAAAATCATATAGAAAACTTATTTTGTTGTGCTCTATTTCATTACAAGGGGAAAAAATGAAAGCCAAAATTTGAAACTAAACGAGAGAAAATGTTTCTTAAAATTTGTTTTCATTTCCAAAATTTAGTTGAGATCTCAAGTGTGCTTTTAGTGATAATTTAATTAGAATAAAAATAAAATAAACAAAAAAGCTTTGATTAATTTTAACTATTTATTTTCCAAGGAAAGTTGTTAATTCTACGGTTGATTATCTTAATCTCTACTATTACGTTAATCCATCTATTTAATAAACTTATTTAATATTTACTAATATAGCAAAACGTTACTATAACAATGACATTATTTTTCTATATTTCAAAACATTTATATCAATTTTACCCTTTGAAACAATCGTTCCTTGAAAATATAGAATAAAAACAATACTATTTTAAATGTAAATAAAAGTAAGAGGGAAAACGATGAATAATTCCCAATTTATTTCATATTTGCTCTTCTCTATGGCTCTGTGGAAGCAAATTAATTAAATTAAAAGATTTGTTCACGAGAGTTTCAATATGTTTGTATGACATTTTTCCATTTTTGGGAAGAAAAGATAAAAAAAGAACAAAAGGGTTCTAAATTCAGATTAATCATGAGAGAAAACAAAGAGAGCATGTGAATAATTTTTTAAAAGCATTTCCAAAGTAAACTCCCAAAACATGATTCCTCGTGAATAATAATAACAATATTACTTTTCTTTTTTACAAAATTATATATATACACACACACACACACTACTTTTGTAGTTTTGTTTATATACTTCAAGGTTTAGTCTCACTATGGATGTTAATTTGTTACGAGATCGGCTTAATAATAGTAATTTTTTAACAAGAAAATACTATTTGATTCATGAATATGCAACATAAAGTATTTTTTTAAAATAAAAAAAATCAAAATGAACAACTACAGGGGACTAAATTATTTCAGGTTTTTTCATAAGTATAAAGAATATAACGTTTTTCATTATCGAATCTCATCTACTACAATAATAAAGGTAGAGAAGAGAAGAGAAGAAAATAGAGAAAAAGTGTCATAAAAGCCATGACGATTAAGAAACAATTCCACAAATGAAACTTAAAAATGAAGGTTAGGGTTTAGGGGAAAGGATAACATTACCCATTGCCTCATCCTTTTTTGTTACTCATTTTTAGGGTAATTTAATTCGTCAAATTGAAAACGAAAAGAATTAATAAGTTGAATGGTCGAGATCATTGTGCAATACTTTTTATTTTATTTTTACTTAAAAGCTTAAACTATAAGTAATAGATATATGATCCTTTTAATTTTGTATTTAATGATTATTTGATATGTTCTTATTTAAAAGAGAAAAAAAACGAAAATTTCCACAGAAAAACAAGAACATGGTTTCCCTGTTTGGTTTTAATTTTAAATTTTGAAATTTATATTCAAAATTCAAAATTTGTATTTGATTGTGAATTTAAAACTAAAAATGAGTTAAAAAGCTAACTAAAAAAAGTTTTCTAATGTTAAGATTTAGATGAAATAATGGTAACAAAGATCATAATAATCTTATATATATAGTTGAAAATAATATATATCATATGCTTTCTCCTAAATAAAATTATTTAAAACTATATGGTTGCATTATGTTACGTTGCTGTAGGAATTGCAATCATCAGTGATCCAAATATATATTTCTCCTAAGAAAATTATTTGTTTATTTTATTTTTGTAAAAAAATCCAAAAATAATTCTAACAAATATAATATAATCTTCTATTCATTTCAGAATCGCATAATTTGATTCTGAATTTTGCTAATTGAGTTTGATAATAAGAAATCTTATTTCATTTGATATGAGTAATTGACATAATTAAAACCACATTTTGATTATAAACTATTTTAAAATCTCTTGTAGTTTGGGGAATTACTATTTTCACTCTATTTTGAATTTTGCTCCATTTGTCCTAAGTTAAATCTTAAAATTAGTATTTGCATTTTTTTAATTTTTAATTTTTGTTGTTGATTTTCCTCCAAATGATTTAGTGATCTCAATGAACATCCAATTGTAAAAATATACTCAATAGTGTTTTTTCTTACGTGAAAATCATATATTATTGTTAACTGATTTTGTTTAAAACATCAACTCTAAGTAATTAGATTTAAAATTTATTAAAAGCTGGTTGATGGATCCATCTTTTTCCTCCAAGAACAATGGCAGAGGATCCATCTTGTTCCTCACAGCCAGAAGCAGCTTCCCTCAACTTTTCAGAAATTTCCTTCTCTGTATAGCATTGGCCATCATTGAGGTTGTCCTCAAGTATGAGGAGTTTGGGTTCGATCCCACGCTTGTGGTTATGCTCGAGAATGTCTTTATTAGGTTTGTTAGGAACTACAGCAGTGCCCTGATCTTGATCTTCTTCAAATCCTCTGGTGCTTTCAGCAACCTTTCCATTCTTTGGCCTCACAAAAAGCTCTTGTTCCTCTGTGTATAACCATTGGTGCCAGACCCTCTAGGAGTTTGTGATCCAATACCGTTATACATAGCCCTGCAGCTTCACCAAACTAGAAAGAAAAAGACACTAATCGCAAACAAAATAAACCCATTCAACTAAAAACCCAAATCACAGAACAAAAAATTACGGAGAAAGCGAAAAAAAAAAAAATCTCAAGCACCAAAATAATTAAAAGAGAAATCGAACGGAACTGCATGCAAAAGGAAAAAACCAATAGCTTCAAATTTACACACTCAAACTTGAAGAACAACAGAGAGAGAGAGAGAGAGAGTAAACAACAAAATCAAAGAGAGCACCCGAGACGGAGAAGCTTGAGATAAATCGACAGTGTTGAGAGATGACAGAAAGAAATTGATGAGATGAAGAACCCAAGCTTATTAGATATTTTGTTGAATTATATGAAAGATCCTTAGGTATTTACGTGAAATTAAGGGTCCACTTTTAATGGATGGATATTTATAAATCCATAAAAACCTTTTTTTTTTCATTAGGAATTTCAAGCCTTTTTTTTATTAGGAATTTTATTTAGATAAATTAGATTTGAAGCTATGCGTTAGAATTTATTTTTTGTTTTCTACTAAATTTTGGGTTTTTTAAATATAATTTTGGGATCGAGTGAAGCCATTGGCTAGTGGTTGTAAGCGAAGCCATTGGGAGGGGGAGATGCCAAAGGTTCAAAAGACAGTGTCTCTCATTCACTTTAAAATCTGATACCAACTTTTCTACTTATAACCTTTTATAAATAAAAATCAATTGTGCATTTTTGCGATATTCCGTCCAAAATTTCACAACATTATTAAAAATAATACAATGTTCTAAGATTTTACCAAAGAATTTAATTTTACCGAAGCAAAAACAAGAACAAAAAAGACTGCAACAGGTAGAGGCAAATATCTTGGCACTTTGATTAAATTTCAACAAGAGAGGGGCAGAGGCAGAGGCAGAGAAGTGAAATCCCTGCCCGGTCTATGGTTATCAAATGAACAAAAAAAAAAAGTGCACTAAAAAGTATTCCCTTAAATTTAAAAGCTCTTAAAAGCTAAAGCCAACCCAAAGAAGGAGATTCTCAGAAGTACTCTTAAATTGCTGCACAAAGGGCGCAACCTCAGTAAAGAACGCAACCATCTGCACCTTTCTTTTTTACCGAATTCCCTACCATAGGAAGGGAACACATCAAGCACTAGGGTTAATGACTTCATTATCAGCTCCTGGATTTGCAATATCTGGCTAACATCAGCTTTCCACCATTGGTTCTGGACTGGATGACTCAGGTCGAGATTTGTTGGGTTGTCGCACTGAGTTGAACAGGATGTCCTTGATAACCTAAGCATGAAAAAGTAACAAAAGTGTGGTTAGGGAATAATGTGGTGCATCTTTGATGTGCTCTTTTGTGAAATGAGCATCACGACATTTAAGAAAGAAGGGTAATGTGAGTCTCACCTGTGACATCAAACCATGAACCTGCTCCACTGTTATCTTCGCACTGTCACGAGTGATCTTAGCAAGTTGAGAGTCTTCCTGCAAATGGAAGATGAAATTACAAAAATGCTATGCTTATATACGAACAAGAGTTCATCTGGATATCGAAATTAATATTGCTAGAGCAACTAGCTCACTTAGAGAGAGTGTGTACTGTGTAGTATATGTTGCCCTTCACAAATTTAAAAAATGAAGTTTTATTCTTTTGAGACATCTTGTGAGAGTTATTCAACAAAGGAGAGAATTCTCGCTAACCACATAACAGATGAACATATCAAGGTGAATTCACTGCCGAAACAGGACGTAACTTTAGTACCAACAAAAAGATAATATAAACATAACTCACTAGAGTACACAAGGACATGCTTAGCATCACCAATACAAACCAATAACAACAATTTGCGTTGCTTAATTTCCAACGGGAAGGCTAAAAGGAAGGACCTACTTCTTCTAAAATAAGAGAACAGAATGCATAAAACTGATGAATGGAGTAATACGTGTCCAATCAAGAAAGTTTTGGTTAATCCAAATCTTTTGTATCAGACCTAAAAAGAAACAAACCAACAATTTTCTTTCTTGGTGGCTTCTTTTCATTGGTTCCAATTTTTTTTTCTGCCTTTTATGCTCATGGCCACCCTTTTGTATTTTTTATTCTTAATGGAGGTTGATTTCTAGTACATGTGTGTGTATTTGTGTATATAAAGAATAAATAAATGATTCTTGCAACAGTTATGATACAATGAGTTGTCTACTTGGCCAACCTCAAAATAGTTGAACTGGTTGAGGCAATAATTTATATCATTCAAATCCTCACCTACATGTAGTTCAACTAAAAAGAATAGGTTATGCAGATCTATTTGGGCATGAGTTAAATATTTCAAATTCAAAACAAAACTTCTGCAAATATAGATATTAATCTATGCTAGCTACCTTGAACAACAAATGAATAAAGAGACCAACCACAGTACAAATAGACAAGTAGTGAAGATTGCATTTAAGGGAATAATTTCTGAGGTGTGAAATTAAACATTAAAATATCCAGTATGAACACTCGGAATCTGTATGGAAAGGTCTCAAATTGTTCTCTCCAGGCTCCCTTTCTGTAATATCTGGTTTATGGCCTAATACTTCGGACAAAAAGTATGCATATCTATCTACGGAACAAATTATACAGATCATTTTTTGAAGCTTCTGAAATAGATAGATGCATGTACAAGATAGAGCTGTATAAGCTCCGAAATATATATATAAGAAAGAGTAAGAGAAACGACATAACACACCTCCTTCTTCCTCTGAGAAGGAGCTATCAATGGCCCAAAGCGGGAGTGAGCCAACTGATTCTCCACCTGCTCAAGTTTTTCAGCTGCAAAGAACAAAATAAACAACTAAAAAGAATCATATAAAATTCAGATCAAATCTAATCATTCAAGTAGAGATATTAAATAGAGTGCGTTGTAATGGAGACAAGGATACCTAAATCTGAAATTTGCCCAGCAACATAATCTCCATTACCCAAGAGAGGAGAAGAAGAAAGTGTATTAACCCAGTACTTGTTCCAAAGTAAATCCAAGAGGTGGCAGTCAAGTGAAGACTTGAAATATGTGATATCAAGCGCATAATACTGCAATACCGTGTAAAAGTTAAGAAAATCGCATACCCAATGGAAAATAAACTTTGGAAATTTAAGAAGATAAAAGATTAAGGGAGGAAACCTGTTTACAATGCACACCAAAGTCTTCGATCTTATTTAGTGGGATGGTTTGATACTCAGAAACAGGCTCATCTGGTGGCTTATATCCTTCCGGGTAGGTCCTGAAAGCCCCAATCTCAACCTTTCCAGCAGAAACAGTTCTTGTAGGATCAATCACAACAGCCAAAAATGGCTCCTGAAATTGTTGGTTTAACATCTGTGTGGAAACATCAATACCCGAAAGCCAGCATCCGTAACCTGGATGAGAATGGTACCATCCTACAACGTTCTCCAACCTCCCCGCCTAAATCATAAGAGAGCCATAATATAAAAACTACGAAGGTTATCAAGAATTCACAGATAAGACGGCATCACTTCACTACAATATATGTAGAAAATTCATCAATTCTCAAGAAAATCGATAAATTCAAAAAATTCAGCATTGGTCCTGTGAAATGAGTTATTTGACGAACGTAGAAATCTACACATCAACAACAAACATAGGGATAAACAGAAAAATACATTCAACTTCAGTATATACTCCTTCAATGCAACGCTCAACGGTGCAAAATAAACCTAACTTCATGCATAACAGAAGCACGTATATGAAACATGTCGAATCAAACAACAGATATATCTTCAATTGATATGAAAAAGAAAGCAATCAGAATGGAAAATTCGAAGAGTATATAAGAAAAACCTGCTTGTTCGTCTGGGAATAATCAACCATATACTCATATGCATCAGCCTGAGCATTAACCCTAGTCTCGGTACCTTCAACAGGCAAAGCAAAGGCATCCATGACGATAATAGCGTCTCCATCGGTCTTCCCCTGCATAAGTCCCATGACCTCTATAGTTCCGCCGGAGCGTGCATGAACCACCATTTTAAGAAGCGCGAGGGCAGAGATCTTCACACGCTTGAAGAAATGAGGATCATTCTGCCACGGCTTTTCCTGCTGAAACTTTGCTTGTGCAGCCTCATCGTAATAGAATATCGCATCGGAAGCAGAATCTGAAGCTTTGGAGGTAGTCGGAGGAGTATCAACGGAGATGATATTGTTCTCAAGCTCCCAGGTTTTCTGAGCTATTTGTGAGGATGATGGAAACGGCTCCATTCGTCTTGAAATGGAAGACGAACGAGAAGAATATGAAGAAAAATGCTGCCAATTTTCGTCTGAATTCAGATTTTTCAATAGCGTTTTTCTGATTCCTGTTGATGAAATTGGGGTTTCTTGAATGGCAGTTTTGAAGGAGAAGCGAGTGGAATTCCCCCAATCGACTGTAACTGAGAAACCAAAATTTTCTCCTCACACCGCCAAAAACATGAACTTGAATGGACGTGGCCCATTAGGTCTCTGCTGGGCCCATATAGTTATTGGGCCAATGTAGGCTGACCCATTTTTCTCCCATAAGCTCGTGTTTGAAATAAAGCCCACGGCCCTCTAGTTGTTTTTTTATCGAGGGTAATCCTAATGAATGAACTTTGACGAATAATAATTAAGAATATATCAACATTTAAAAAAATTATAAATATAGCAAAACTATCACTGATAGACTCGTATCATTCGTAGACTCGTATGGTCTATCAGTAATAGACTAATATTTACAACATGGTCTATCGGTGATAGACTTCTATCATTAATAAAATTTGACAAATTTTGCTATATTTGCAAATTTTTTAAAAATGTTGCTATATAATTAATTATTTTGAATCTAATTGCTAAATTTGCAACTATCCCTTTTTTTTAATTATAAATATATAGTAAACTCCAGACTCTTGTGGTTTATTAGTGATAGGTCAATATTTGCAATATAGTCTATCAGTGATAAATCTTCACAGATTTTACTATATTTGCAATTTTTAAAACATTTTACTATATACTTAATTGTTTTGAATCTAAGGGTTATATTTGCAACTATCTTTTTTTTTTATTATTATTATTGAAATTGTTACTTTTGTTTCTATATTTTTAGACTAACCATCCAACGTTGTTAATTTGTCACAAATTAATAAATACAATCAAATTCAATAAAAACTATTATTTCCATTTTTGTTAAAGTATAAAGTGCTCATATGTTGGATATAAAAACCCAAAGAAAATTTATCATAAATAGACAATTGTACAAAATACTTACATTTAGTAATGAATTTTGTGATTTTTTTTCAATATTTTGTCTTTGTTTTTCTATTTTTGAAAAAACCCCAAATTAAAACCCATATCACAAATTTTTCTTAAAATATTTTTACTTTTGGTGTTAGTGAAAGCAAGAGTGTGTATAGTACATCACAAAAAAAGAGCACTTAGTTCTTGCCTTTCTAATGTTTAATTTAATTTGGTGGTGAAAAAAAAAAGAAGAAGACATTAAAAGAAGAGCATGCTTCATCCTTTTTAATTATCCATTGTTTTTATTTAAAAGTAAAAGTAATAATATTTTATTTTCTTAAAAAAAATTGAATTATGTTCAAAAAGAAAACAAAACAATTAAATAAAATGGATATGGTAAGCACTCATAGTTGAGTTTTGTGGTTGACATCCTCTTTTTCCTTCTATTTTATTTTGTCCTAACTACCACATTAACCTTTTTAATTTTTCAATTCATTTTGCCCAATTTATTATTATTTCTTTTGTGTGATATTTGAAAGTTTAAGTCCCACATGTTTTCTTTTGTCTTTTATGCTCTTTTATTTCTCATTTTATTATATATATATATATATATATATTTAACTTCATCGGTAATTGCATATTCAGACATTAAACGTAATTAATTTGGAACTAATAGCGGCATGCATCGAGATATTTACAAAATATAGTAAAGTTTTAAGTTTCATCAATATCTTTCAGCGTCTATCATTGATAAAATCTGAAATTTTGCTATATTTTGTCAATTTTGCCGTTTTTTGAAATTTTCCAATTAACTTTATGAGAGCATGTGAAAATTGCCCTATTTATTTCATGGGTGTTGATTTATGTGTTGACATATATATAAATTTGTCCATGTGTTGTTACGTGAAATTTTAAAATTTCCTTTGCACGAAAGAAAAGGAAGGTTCAACTAAATATTGGAATAACACGTGATAAAATAATTATATGGACTAAAATGAAGTGTTAATTTGGTTTTCTTTTTTCTTTTGTTCCATAGATACAAGCGTGTTTATTTAGTTATTGACTGGAATATGAAAACAGATGAGTTGAGTTGTATTGAAACGTTCTAGAGCTTTAATTAATGTATAATTTATAAAACGAGTAATGCACATATATGTCACTTGTGTATACGAAGATAACATCTTAATGGCATATCAATAAATGTTGAAATTGAATGGTTAGTATCAACTTATATCAATCCACTGATTTTCAATCCTTTTTTTTTTCTCACAACTTATTTTATCCACGTGTCTAATTGCTAATTGTCACATGACAATTTTTTTTTATTGTCCAAACAAATATACTTTTTCAACCTTCTTTATTTTGTGATAGAGAGAACTATATATGAACAAACAAAACATCCTCAAATTGTTCCACTACTCCCACTACCACGGCTTCAACTCAGAAGTTTGTGGATCACCTTTACGTATACAAATCCTTGCTTCCAATCCAGAAATCCGTGCATTATAAGAAGTTACATGCATTTTAGTTATTCGTGAACCTCCGTTTCAACATGATATACTTCACATGTCCAAGTTCTTTTCTCAGTCTTAAACAGTGGAGCAATTTGAGAGTGTTTAGTTTGTGCACAAAAACGATACATAAAACCTATTAGGACCCCACGTTCAATGATTACTCGAATTGAAAAGGGATATTTAAAAATAAAAATTAACAGTAAACTTCATGTGAAGGGTAAAGGATGAATGAGATGAGATTAGGAATTTGGTATATAATGCAAAGCCATATTTTTCAATAAAAATAAAGACAGAGACAAATAGGTAAAAGAAATAATATAATTATTTATTTATAGCAAAATAATGAAACGTCATATTTGATTTAATAATAAAGGGTTATGAAGGGGTCGCTTTATTCATTGATTTTTTTTTTATATATATAAAAAATAAAATTGAGTCCACAAGAAATTATGAAAGATGAAAATAAAGAAATAAATAAACAAAAGAAGGTCTCTACAATAATGACAGCCATCCACGTCGGCTCGCAATAGCGATTGTTTGAAAGCAATACGGACTCTCCATCGAAACGGCAAATTTAATTTATCTCTCGAATAATACTCTCTAAATTTAAAATAACTTCTCTTCCTTTTTATTTATTTTTTATCTTAAACTTTAACCGACCGAGTTGTAATAATATACGTTTAGGATACAAAGTATTATAGTCCAAGTTATTATAATATATTTTAGGTACAGATTATTATAATTTATGTTTAGGTGTAGTAGATTATAACCGTATGTGTTTAAGAAATAGAGTATTATAGTATGTTTTGGATGTAGACTATTATAGTGTGTTTGAAGTAGAAACTATTATAATTTATATAGCTTTTTATTGTTTTATTAGTCTATATGAAATACAAATTTTTTTAAATTTGATTTTATTAAATCTTGTTAACCCGATCTTCATTTAATAAATTTAACTTTAATGTGAGTTTTTCACTACTATTTTTTTACATATATATAGTACACAGTACATCAAACTAATTTTATATTAATCTTAGTGTAACAATTATAATATTTGTATTTTCAAAATCCATTGGTGAAGAAATGTTAATAGATAACACTTTGCACATAATTTACTATGAGTTTGTAACGTGTATTAAATGTTTATTAGAATTGACTATAGGAAACAGTTTTTTTTTATAAAAAAGAAAACTATTGTTTAAAAAATGTGATTTTTATTTAAAATATTTTTCAAATGTATTTGAAAATATTTCAAACATGGGTTTGGGTTTGAGTGATTGCAAAAACACTTTAATTTATTTTTTTAAATTAAAGATCTAAAAAGTTAAACCAAAATAGCATAAAGTTAAAATAAATTGACAAAATTACTCAAATATAATGATAGGTACGTTTTGGTAAAAAGTAAAGTATTAAAAGTAGATCTTAATTTTTACAAGGTCTAATCTTAACACCGGTTTTATAATTTTACTTCTCGAATTTGACATTTAGAAATACACAAAATATAAAAATACAAATTATATGGACAAAATAGTTATTTTAGTGAAATTGTTAATTAATAAATATAATTTGTAAAAAGAAGAAATATATGTATATATAATAAACATAAAAGAGGAACATGCTTCCCCACCCTTCTGACGACTCTCTCACCCTTTTTCCAGGCTCAAGTTGCAGATACTCTCTTCTCTTGCGTGAAAAGTCTCCGCCTTTCTTTTCTCAGGTCTCATCTCCATCTGGGTTTTCAATTTTTCTCTGAATTCATGCTTTTATTTTCAGGTGATTTTGATTGGATTTGTGTGCTTCTTCCTCTGTCTCAACTTAATTAATGTTCTTTGATTCTTTCTTCTTATATTTTTGCTTGGCGATTTGGGTGTGTTTTCTTTTTCTTATCTGATTTCGTCGCCAAATTTATGGTACTTGATCGTCAGAAAGTCGTTTTACTTTCAGTTGTTGAGTTTTCGAAACAATTGTTATGTTGGTGATTGGATAATCGCATTGAACACCGTTTTGTTTTGACAGGGTTTTTGTTTTTTTGCTTGTTTGTTATCAGCCATTGACTATTATTTTGTTGCGATGGTCTTTTCGAACTCGGTAAGCGGCTGTGATTTTATAGAGTATTGACTTTTAGATTATTTTCACTCTCTACCTTGGGTTCTCTGTTGGGATCATATATAATTGTCATTTTGATATTTTTCTTTTTAGAAGATGGGTATGCGATAAAATCAGCGGTTTGTGTCTGGATTTTTGTCTGCTAAAGACTTGGACTGAATGGAATAATTGGAAATTTGGAATCTGATTGCTGGTTGGGTTTTTACTCTTATAACAGTGGTGTAGAGCATGAAAACTTGAAGGGAAGATAAAAGATCTTGTTTGTTGGGAAATTTAAAAAGAAAGTTGTATTACTAGTAAGAATTTACGTTCCGTGTTATTTTGGATTTGGAGTTTTGAGGAATATAAAGGATCACGTTTTTTGGGAAATCAAAGTAGAAAGTCGTGTTGCTATTTGTAAGAATTAATGTTCCGTATTTATTTTGGAAAGTTTGGTTCCTTTGGAGTCTTCGTCCAGAAAGTGTAGAATTGAAACTGTTGATTGCATTGTTCTTATCGGGAATATCATTTTAGTGACTGATACCTAATTCAAGTTTTGTTGTTATGTCCAGATGTGCAGATAATTATGGTGGTTCAAGGATTAGACTTCTAAATGTGTTCGGTGTATTGTTTTGTCCTCGCACAGAATCATTTTGGGCCTGGTTGATCAATGATTAGAGTCTGGTTCTTTGATTAATATTTTAGATTCAACCTAGGTTCTCATAGTTCATTCTTGTTCACTGAATTTTTCTATGAAAGTGAGCTAAACTTTCTATCTCTTTCATGGATAGTAATCAGTTTGGTTCTAACTGGGATGATGTGATTTGTTCGATTTGCTTGGATTTTCCTCATAATGCTGTACTTCTGCAATGCTCATCGTATGACAAAGGATGTCGCCCCTTTGTATGCGACACGGATCATTTACACTCAAATTGTCTTGATCGTTTTAAAAATGCACATAACACAATTCCTCCATCAACATCTGATGTAGTTCCTCCAATGAACACAGAACCAGTGGCACCAGAAGATGATTGCAAATTATGTTGTCCTTTGTGTAGAGGAGATGTTAGTGGATGGAAGGTGGTTGATGAGGCTCGCATACAGTTGGATGAAAAGAAACGTTATTGTGAGGAAGAACAATGTAGATTTATGGGCACGTATTTGGAATTACAACAACATGCTCAGTCTGAGCATCCTCATGCTCGTCCTTCAAAAATCGACCCTGCTCGACAACTTGATTGGGAAAATTTTCAGCAGTCCTCTGAAATCATCGATGTCTTAAGTACCATCCACTCAGAAGTTCCCCGTGGGGTGGTGTTTGGAGACTATGTGATTGAATATGGAGATGATGAAAGTGGAGATGAGTTTGAGGATTTCCCTGGGGACGATGGCAATTGGTGGACCTCTTGTATCTTGTACCAAGTATTCGATAATTTTAGGAACTCAAGAAATCGAAGGAGGTCAAGAGTTGGTGACACAAGAAGGGGAAATCGCCGTTCAAGTAATGATTTGTCAAATTCAGATGATAGTTCTGTGGCCTCGGTAGAATTTGCAGAGTATGGAGTAGAAGATGATGACGAAATTGTGACTACGAATGTCTCTTCGAGGGGTAGTTCCAACCACAGGAGGTGAGAAAATGCATTCCCCTTCGAATCCCCATTGAGCTCTATTCAAGTATTCCTGTCTAACTAGTTATTTTAACATGCTTTTGGCTGACATTGACCTTAAAAACTAAAGAAAATGAATCGTTATAACATTTATGAATTAGATGAGACTTCCTTTTGTTGTATCTAGTTCCTAGCTGTACACGTTGAATGGTTTAGCTTAGATGTCATTATACCGATATATTTGAGTTGTTCTAACTTGATTGATTTATCTTCCTAACTGATCCCTAGCTCCCGAAGACGTCGCTCCCGCTTTTACGACAACTAGCCACTAGGTATGCATTTCCCATGATCTGCACTGTTTTGTTTTGTCTCTGTTTTAACGTTCAACATAACATCTTCAAGATGTTCTATTTTCTTCTCCTTCCTATCTCACAAATATTTCCCTTGTTGTCTTATGATTTTATGGCAGTGTCGGAAAATGAGGCGGAGTTAAGGAAATAGATCAACCATTTAGACGTAGAAAAGTACTAAAATTCATGTTACATTATGTCATGTTTAAACGTTTAGTTCTTACATTTTGTTGGCCTCTTTCTTTCTTTATTTTTGTTTGGTTTCTTTGAAGGGGTTGTTCTAAGATGTATTCTGCTTACTCATTATATTGTCAAAATGGATTGAAAGGCGCCAAACTGATGATCACTGATGCTTTAGTTAGTGTATGTATAGCTGATCTAAATTTTGTTCCCTTGTTTCATTTAGAACTTTCTTATTCTTGCAACCTCACTACTTAGGTTGTCAACATGCTAAACAAATATTCTAAAATGCCATGTTCTTGCTTTGACACTGTTTTGTACTCCATTGTCGTCAAACCCGAAACCATTTTGCTTTCTTTCCCAACTTCAATCTACGATTGATGTTTAGCTTTAAAGTTGTAGTTCACAGTTATATGGGATTGGCCTGAGGTCAGTGTCATAGGATATGCTTAGATAGGAATCAAGTTAAAATTATACTTATGAAGGAAAATATTATATTACCCTTTAAACACAAGTCAACTTCTAAAGAAGTCCATTCTTACTAAAATGGATGCAATTGATGCTATTTTTGTGCATTGGCAAAAATGCAGTGTAATGATTTTGAGCATTTGCTATTTTCTCCATTAAGATAGTCAGGTGGAAATTGATTTGACATTTGACAGAGAGAGAAAGAGGGAAAAAAACTGATTGGTAGTTATTATATTTAATTTAGAAACTTGTCTTTTCATTTGTAAAAGTCTAATAATGGATAAACTATAGGTTAAGTAGTAAATAAACTAACGTAGATTACTAGGTTTTGATAAGCTTTTTTCTGTTTCGTTTTTCACAAACATATATGAGATTTAAGGCAGTTGTTGAAAACCAAAAAAGAACATTTTACGCTCTATGTGACAGTAATTTGATTTGACCTTTTAATTTTTTAAATCGGTGCTTATTTTCTCCTTAATTTCATTTGTGAAAGAAAAATTTGAATTATTAGTCAGAATTTAGTTTTATGTGTTTGAAAGAAAAAAAATATATTTTTTTTCTATTGAATTAAGTGTTGAAGGTTGTTCAAGACCTAGAGACCATGGGAGGGGTTCAAGCAGGTAGGGTATGAGAAAGGACAAAAGGTGTATGCAATCTAAAAGGGAATTGTTTGTGATTCTATGTTTTGGTTGATTAGCCAAGCTGGATTTGAAGTAACAACACCTTGCAACTTTGAGCACTAGAAACATCTCAAACATTGTTGTCATTTAACAATAGATATGTGTCGAAAATCTAACTAATTAATAGCCTCATCCAAAGAATAAATTAAGTAATCTCTAAAGAAAAGATCCTATCTTATATCTCTTTGTGCTTAGTTGAATTAATTACTCATCGTAGTAACTCAAGTATTGAAATATAGTCGGCTTACTACCACATGATACAAGTTAATGAAGAATATCAAGACAAAGTCAAGGAGAAGCAAGCCATAGATCAACTCAAATGATAGTTGATATTCAAGTGTCGATTCGGGATAATCCTTTGTTCCCCATTTGGGTCTATTTACAACTAGCCAATTAAGAATTCTCAGATGTACTAGTACTAGCAAGTGCATCTTTGATGTAGTCCTTTATTCTATAAGCCCACTTATTCATTTTTACAAAATTTAAATTTTTGTAATTTATTTGTTAAAGGTTTTACTAAGATTTTTTTTTTTTGAAAAAAATTATAAATATAATATATAATTGGTCATATAATTACATTAGTAGTCTCTAAAGGATGAGAACCAACTATGTAGCATCTACGTCGAGAATTCAAGTATTGTAGAAACTACCCGTAATAACGAACTTGCAAAATGAATCTGTTTATCATAAAGAGATTCGTTGTTTCTAACCCTGCTTCACCTTAACTGTTATTTGAACAAGTAAAAATTATGTCTTGATCCGAGGAGGGATAATACTTCTCTTCTACATGTCCATAAAGTTTTGAACAATCCAAACGTCTCATGGATAGATAGAGGGGTAGAAATTAGAAAAAAAAACATGTGAATTTATAAGTGGAGATGACGTGTATAAGATTAATTTTTAAAAATAAGAAATAAAAAGTCAAATGGTTTGCAAACAAATCTTTTAAGTACTACCAGCAAACAAGTTTCACTTTTATTCTATTGTCCTCCCAATTTTATCTGCAATAGATTCCTTTGACAAAACTAGTCAATTATATATGAATTTGAATTTAATTGATCTAATGAAAATATAAACTGCAATTTTTCAAGGACTGAATTTATGATTAATTCAACCTAGAAAGACAAAATTGGGTAAATCACATGAAAATCACACTTGCATCATTTTGTCCTGAAAATTTTCTCCCTATAAATGATGCCGTCGGCCTTAGTTTCAATTGTCCTCTTGCATAAGCAAACAGACAATCATTTGTCTAGTTAATATTTTGGCTTGACATACTCACGAGCTTGAAGTCGATTAATTTTTTCTTTGTCGTTTTTCTCCTGAAAAATACGTGGAGTAAAAGAAACGAACATTGATAATACACAACTAGAAATACAACTTTTTCTACTCAAAAAAGTTTTCAATACATATATATGATATGCCTATAAAGATATAATACCTTCCTTTAATTTACAAATGCTCTTTTTCAAAGATTTTAATGTAAAATGGAAGAAAGCTACATGTAACATGATCAGTACTGGCTTTCTAAATGACTCTAAATTGTATTTCTATACGTCCCTAAACAGGTCTATGTATATCCTTTATCTGTCTGATAGAACGGATTCGGTCCAAGCCAACATTAGGTCCCGAACAACCGATGGAAAATCTGCAGCAACAGCCCCAGTTGTGGGGGAAAGAACGTTACGTTATGTTGGATTTCGACCATGTAGAAGTTAGATAGACTAAACGTGAATATTTGGAATGATTGAGTGTAAAGGTCTACCTCGGGCTACTTCCAAAGCCATTGATGGTATGTCTATCTGATCTTCAAGTAATCTGTAGACGTCGACGAGCTAAGAAAGAAAACATGGCATTTTAGCAATCTTATTGCAGCAGAATCAAATGAAGAAGAGAAAGGAAGGAAATTACTGACCTCTTGCACGTGAAGCTGTGAGTCTTCAGTCAAAGCAAGAAGCAGCTGCCGGCGGATTCCTTCGTCGATGAGAAATAGGCGAGCACCATCTTTGATTGTATCTTTGAGGTCAAGTTTATTGACAACTGGTCTTGAACCTTGCCTGAAAAAGGTTGTCCAAGAAAAAACAAGTTAATGGTATATAGCCGGAAATAACAATATATAAGACTGGCTATGTAATGTCACAAACAGGTCTTTCTTCTGCAACGCTGGGTTACTGCTCATCTTAACGACGTTCTCTTTAGCAAGCACTATAAGATTTTCGAGACGCTTCCATTGAAACATTCCATCTTTGAATAAAACCTGAAGAGCAAGAAAGAAATTGACACATTAAGGAACTTTTGGTGCAGTAGTCAGTTGATAGCTCCACCAGAGAAAAGTGGAAATAGTATCCAAGAACAATTTTAACCCAAACGTGTCATAATAATCTAGGTAGCAGCAGTGTTGATCGAACCTGAATGAGGCGTTCACGTAAAGTAGGGTTTGGATCTGTCAAAAGGCGCTTTGCAATGTATGGATATGCAACCTGTTGAGTAACAGATAGAGAAGAATGTATGGAAAACATGAGGATGGTGATCAGATTCTCAACAAGAGAAACAAGTATATAAGGATAGGGCAATGCAAGCAAAGGTAGCGCTTGGAAGTCCATTATTGCTTTCAATTTAATATACCCGTTTACTTATAGAAACAACAAACTAAAATTTGTGAAGTGGGAAAGAAACTGATTTTGTTATACGTCCAGGGCCAAGGAATTTATAGAAAGACACTGACGAACTTGATCAGTAGCTTAGGAATATTCAAGCATTTTGATAAAGGACCCCGACCCCCACATAAGACAAATTCAATTCCATCCATCAATCAAGAGTCTTTCGACCACTCAAATGTTCTGAAACATAAACCAACTAAGAAGAGCATTGAAACGTTTTTCACAAAACCTACTACACAGTTAAGTTAACCAAGCAAGTAATGAAATCAATTGCTTCAACGTTCCCCCCACCTACCAAAAGAAAAGGGAAAAGCGCATTTCATTCACTCATTGGAACCATTCTAGACGTGGGACAATGATATACTCGTTTATTAACAATCTCACTTCCTGTAAAATGGATTGCAGGCATTAATACTCAACCTAGGAAAATTTGCTATCCACTTGATACCAAAGCATATTTAATCCTCACGGTTTACTCCAAATTTTAATCATTATATAACAATTAGTTTTTCTTTAGCTGGTTGAAGATATTTGGAAGAAAAAAAGTTTAAAAAACTGCCCGGCCAGAAAACCCAACATAGACACTCAATTACTTTATAGTATATATAACTAAGAATTCGTTACTGAGATAAGATGTTTGCCAATCTATTAAGGCTGCCCACTAAAAGACATTTTAAAACTGTTACTAAACAGTTTGGTTGTTTAGTGTTATTAAACAGTTTGGTTGTTTACTGTTGTTAAACAGTTTAGTTGTTTCAATTTTAGTTTAGCTGTTATACAGTTTTTCTGGTACATTTCCCTTTATAAAAGGAAATGCATTGTATCCAAATAATTCAGTTCAGAAAAATAAATTCAAACCTTTACTCTCTAGATTTTCTACTACTCTTTCTTTATGGTATCAGAGCCACAACTTCACAGCAATGGCTTCTTCAAGTTCAACCCTAAATCACGGAACCTCCTCTTCCTCAAGAAACAATTCACTACTAATCAACCCAGGGCATCATCTCACAGTGATTAAACTCACACTGGTGCAACTAATCACATCACAAATGATCTTGCTAACCTCAATTATAGCACAAACTACAGCGGAGTAGAACAAGTTCATGTTGGTGATGGAACAGGTTTAAAAATCCTAAACTCTGGTCATTCTTTCTTTATACCTTCTGATATTTCAATTTCTTCTAATAATCATTGTCCTATTCTCTCCATACAAAATCTTCTTCATGTTCCCCACATAAAGAAAAATCTCCTAAGTGTAAGTCAATTTACAAAAATCATTGTTTCTTTGAATTCCATCCAACAATTTGTTTTGTTAAGTGTCAGGAAACTAGGAAAATTTTACTCCAAGGATAACTTCATGAAGGACTATATCGTTTCTCACTAGTGAAAGCTCATCCCAATTCAGAGTCAGTCACCTCTCATCAATCTCAACTTGAGAAACCACATGCTCTAGTAGTCTTCACAAATCATTTTCCTCTCAATTCAAGCACTCAAACTCTTTGGCACAATAGTTTAGGCCATCCATCAACTACCGTTGTAAATCAAGTACTAAACAAATGTAATATTTCCTTACCAAATCCAAATAAAACAGCTACAACTTGTCATTCATGTGCTCTTGGAAAAAGTCACAAACTACCCTTTTCCAAATCAAAAACAAATTATTCTGCACCTCTTGAGCTTGTAGAGTCTGATTTATGGGGACCATCACACACCATTTCAAGAAATGGATTTCGCTATTATATCACCTTTGTTGACATGTTCTCCCTCCACACTTGGATATATTTGCTCCAATCCAAGTCTGAAGCCTTAAAAGCATTTCTACTATTCAAAAAACAAGCCGAAAACCAATTTAATACCAAAATCAAATCTCTACAAACAGATGGAGGAGGAGAATATCGCTCATTGACTCCTATCCTAAAAACCAATGGCATAATTCATCGATTTACATGTCCCTACACCTCTGAACAAAATGGTGTTGTCGAGAGAAAACACAGACACATTGTAGAAACCGGCCTTACTCTTCTATCTCACTCCTCACTACCTCTAAAATTTTGGGATGATGCTTTCTCTAGTGCAGTTTTCTTAATAAATAGATTACCATCTATTGTCCTTCATGGAAAGAGTCCTTTGGAAATTCTATTTAAAACTACACCAGATTACTCCTCATTAAAAACCTTTGGCTGTCTCTGTTTTCCATATCTCAGACCTTACAATCATTACAAATTACAAATGAGATCTTCTCCCTGCACCTTTATTGGATATAGCCCCAATCATAAAGGATACAAATGTCTAGGTAATTCAGGAAAAGTTTTGTCTCTAGGCATTGTAATATTTGATGAACATGTCTTTCCTTTTGCTACAAAAATAACCATACCGCACAACATACAAAACCAACCTACTTCATCCCTCTCTATACCCATCCTAGCATCTCAACCACCAAGCACCCCGGATCAAAATACCAACTTAGAGGCACCCAATCACACCCATTTATCTCATACAGATCAAACCACATCTCATCCAAACTCACCTAATCCCAATCAAACCATCTCCAGTCAACCAAGTGAACCTGTTCCACCATCACTAACTTGTTCTACTACCAATGTACATCAAATGGTTACAAGATCAAAGAATGGGATTCGAAAGCCAAAAGCTTATATCACAGAATTACATGACAGAGAACCTCACTCTGCCAAAGAAGCATTGAAATGTCCTCATTGGGTCGAAGCAATGAATGAAGAATACAGAGCCCTAACAGTACTTGGGAATTAGTTCCTATGCCTCCTAATAAAAAAATAGTTGGCTCAAAATGGGTTTTCAAAGTAAAGAAAAACTCAGAGGGATCCATCTCAAGATACAAAGCATGACTAGTGGCTCAAGGCTTCCACCAAACAGCAGACATAGATTATTCAGAAACTTACAACCCTGTGATAAAGCATATAACCATTCGAGTTATATTAACTATGGCTCTTGCACATAACTGGCAGATTAGACAATTAGACATAAACAATGCCTTCCTCCATGACATTCTAACAGAGGAAGTATACATGGAACAACCTGTTGGTTTCATGGTTGAAAGTAACTCACAGAAACCACTAGTGTGCAAACTAAAGAAAGCCTTATATGGCTTGAAACAAGCCCCAAGGGTATGGTTTGACAGATTAAAAACCTTCTTGTTATCTCAAGGTTTCACAAACTCAAAGGCTGATTGCTCACTGTTTATGAAACTAACAAATGGCTCCTCATGTTACATTTTGATATATGTAGATGACATCATCATAACTGGTTCCTCAAGACATGACATTGACAAACTGATCTATCAAATGAATGCCACTTTCTCCTTGAAAGACCTTGGGAAGCTAAGCTACTTCTTGGGAATAGAAGTTTCTTACCCACAATCTGGTGGACTATTCTTATCCCAAGAAAAATACATCACAAAGATACTACAAAGAACAAAGATGACTGATGCAAATCCTATTGCAACCCCTATGATCATTTCTACCATCTTATCATCTAAAGGCAGTGAAAATTTTGAAAATCCCCATATGTACAGAAGTATTGTAGGAGCACTACAATATGTAACAATCACAAGACCTGAAATAGCTTACTCAGTGAACCGTGTCTGTCAATTTATGCACAGTCCAAAACTATCACACTGGCAAGCAGTGAAAAGAATCCTTCGATATCTCAAAGGAACATTGAAACATGGGCTGCTACTAAAGGAACCTACCAACTTTACACTTCAGGCCTTTGCTGATGCTGACTGGGCATCAGATCCTGATGACAGACGCTCAACATCTGGAATATGTGTGTACTTTTGCGGAAATTTAATCACTTGGGGATCTAAAAAGCAACACACAATGTCTAGATCAAGTACTGAAGCAGAATTTCGCTGACTTGCAAATGCAGCCACTGAACTTGTATGGTTAGCCTCTCTCTTCAAAGAACTGAAGATCCTTCTACCAAAACCACCAATATTGTGGTGTGACAATCTAGGAGCTGTTCACCTAAGCGCAAATCCAATACTTCACTCAAGAACAAAACATGTAGAGCTAGACATTTATTTTGTGAGAGACCTTGTTCTACAACGAAAGATTACAGTTCAACATCTTCCAACAACAGCTCAAGTTGCAGATATACTGACCAAGCCACTATCTGCACATTCCTTCATTCCACTTCGAGCGAAACTAGGTGTTACACATGCTGCAGACATTGGCTTGAGGGGGGATATTAAGGCTGCCCACTAACAGACATTTTAAAACTATTACTAAACAGTTTGGTTGTTTACTGTTATTAAACAGTTTGGTTGTTTACTGTTATTAAACAGTTTAGTTGTTTCAATTTTAGTTTAGTTATACAGTTTTTCTGGTACATTTCCCTTTATAAAAGGAAATGCATTGTATCCAAATAATTCAGTTCAGAAAAATAAATTCAAACTTTTACTCTCTAGATTTTCTACTACTCTTTCTTTACAATCAACTACCCGCAGCCTTTTCAATTTAATATGTGGTAGAAGTAGAATTTTTCATCCTTTTACTAGCAAAGAAAAATACCACAAGAATTTCAAAGTATGTGCACCTTAAGTAGAACTAATAAATACATAACCTCACCTCAAGAAATTTGAAGTTGGGCTTGAGAGTAAAACAAATTCCCTCTTGAGTCAAGAGAGATCGGATAACAAGAGAAAACCTCTCAGGTATTCGGATAGGATAATTATAGACCAATTGATTGAACTTGCCTGGAGCACATGAAGCAGATATCACATCAATTCTATGTTATGGTTCTCCAACTTAATCGGTACTCTGTCAACTTAAAAGTTTTATACTATATTGAAACTTCACATAATCATATAAAGTACTAGTGACGTTACCAGTGACACTTCGGAAATTAAAATCGGATAACCCTTTCCCAGCAGAATTTTGCCAAATTGCTTCTAATGCCGGAATGATAGGAGCAACATCTGTCCCAGGGGCCAGAAACCCGAGCCTAGTGAAGTCATTTGCCATTTCAGCGTAATCCTCATTTACAGCATGTACAACAGCATCAATCAGGATCTGTTTATTTAGCTGATGGATAGGAAAAGCAATACCACAAAAAAGATGAGAGAAAGGGAGATAAATATTTTCATCCAATTTTCCAAAGGATGAAAACTTACCTGACTGAGCACAGCAACATTTCCAAAATCCACATATGCTATACGTCCATCACGCATTGCAAAAATGTTTCCAGGATGGGGATCACCATGAAATAACCCAAATTCTAGCAATTGCCGCAACGCTGCACTAACTCCAACTGTTAAAAATCCATCGACATCAATGCCAGCATCCTTGATAGCCTGGTTTTGTATGAGTAATTTGTTAATACTTCAAAAAGTACCTAAAAGGATCATGAACCAAATAACCATATTAACAATCAAACCTGTGGGTCAGTGCAGCGGATACCATCAATCCATTCCATCACCAAAACTCGTGAACCAGAAAGTTGTTTGTAAACACGAGGAATTTTTACAGTGGGATCATTTTTGAAGTTTTCAATAAAATCCTCAAGGTTACGAGCTTCCTGCATTAGAAAAGCAAAATTAGCATAAATATTAAACAGTGAGACAAAAATTTTGTCTTCCAACATGCTTTCAGTTTATGGTTGCTCCAATGCAATATGGCCCAGAATGACTTTGCTACAGAGTTCAGATACATACCAAAGTATAGTCAAGCTCCTCTAATAGCTTCTCACCAAATTCATCAACTATGAGCTCTGCATTACAACCAAGTTTTTGTAGACTGATGCCATTTAAAAAAGAAGCCAGTGTACGAAAAAGAAAAAGATCCTGGTATATTATTGGCTCGATCTTAGGCCTTTGAACCTGTAGACAAATTGTATTACTAATACCGAGGCTAAGATTTTCCAAACGGGAATGAAAACTCTAATGTAAACTTTCAGAAAATGTGAGGAAAATAATAATGTTAATGTAAGTAATCAGAACCTTGATAGCAACGTCCTCGCCAGAGTCTCGTAGGGTAGCTCGGTAAACTTGACCCAAACTTGCTGCTGCTATTGTCCGTGACGAAATTTTGCTAAAAACAGCTTCAAGAGGACGACCCAGTTCTTCTTCTATGATACTGAAAGCAACCTACCCAATGCCAGACCAAATGAAATTATCAGAAAAGTACAATATCCCGTGCAAGGATGTTTCAAATTTATTAACTGCTAATAACATTCAACCTCGTTAGGAAACGACGGAACATCGTCTTGAAGAATGCAAAGTTCATTCATATAATCTTCTCTAATAATATCAGGTCTGTTGGCAAGAACCTGTCAAATGGAAGAAAGATCAAGACAGCCCTGACATGTTGAAAAGGTATGTATGCTTCACAGAGCGTATATTTTTTCTATAACACATGACAAATAGAGCTTACACTACCTGAAACATAGGCTACTCAAAATAAGCTTTTAATTCTTTTTATACATCGATTACTCCAAGGTAACTTTTGATCAGTGGTACAGACCGGGGTATATTTGAGCTTATTTTGGTAAATATCATGAATTAGAAAATGTAAGAAAGATCCAGTTCAAGCTGCAAATAAAGCTTAGAATATTGGCTTGAGTGGACATAGATCAGGGCATCCAGGACACTTTCTTGAACTTATGAAAGGTTCAAAAGTTGTAAATGGAGGAAGCAGATGGCGACAGTAGCAGAAAAGTACAATAAAAACAGATTTACTTCATTCAACAAAACCATTTATTACGAACTTTAAACAATTATAGGTCGATGAGACGTAGGGTATAATTTTAAACCAGTATACCTGCCCAGCTTTAATGAACGAAGGCCCCAGATCACACAAGAGTTTTCTAAGCTGCTGAGCACGAAATGGAACGACCTCTTCATCCCTTCCGACAAAGCAGTCATACATCAATATAGACCAGTATAATCCGAGATTCCAAACAATCTCCACACCGCGAGAAATGAGAGACAAGACAGCTCCTCTGGATTCCAATACCTTATTCCTCACCTAATATAAGATTCAAACAATCACACATGACATGCTTAACTTAGTACTATTTTTCAACACCATCATATGCTAAACATTCAATGTCAGTGAATTTCAACCTAATTTTGCAAAAGAATACTAACAAATTGTTATCATCATACCACACCACGAAATTTTCAGAGAGATATAACAATGGCGCGAAATAACATCAGTCACACACAGTAAAGACTAAGATCCCGAAAACCGGCAAAATTCACAAGAAAGACACGAATACGCAAAAGTGAAGTACACATTCAGTTCTTACAAAGTACTGTTAAAAAATTCGTACTGTCTCGGGAGAATACTTGCGAAATGGTATGCAAACACCACGCTCGATATCTAGCAACTCCAAGGCAGTACTAGATTTAGGCACCTGCCAATCCTTTTTATCACCGGAACTTGCAGCTTTGCTACCGGAAAATTCAGCTGCAGAATTAGTAATTCGAATCACAGAAAACCTCTGCTTCCTTCCCCCCACAGTCTTACTCCTACCTTTCAAGCTGCGTTGTTTAGCAGAAAACGAAACGGCATGCGTGCAATTCGCAAGTACAAAATCCATATCTGAAGAACGAAAGACCAAAACCCTAAAATCTGAAGAATGAAAGGAAAAATGGAGTTACTGGGCTCGACGCCGGAGAGGAGAACAGCAAACGATCAACTTCAAAAATCAGTTAAAGTTGATGGTTAATGCTCGAGATTCGTGCGAATGGATGTGGGCAAGCGGGAACCTCATAATTAGGAGAGCTTGATGATTGATTGATCCCGTCCACAGGAATAGTTTAGCCATTGATACATAGGTTGAAGCTTACGTGTACGGACACTTGCAAAGTTCAAAGAGACAAAAAGGGTGGATAGAGGAGAGAGACGACTCGGACGAGTGAAAATGAGAGGATACAACTAAACGGATAATTTTCCTAATATAAAAAATGTCATTATCATTCTTTAAAATAATCTTTTAAAAATTTAATTGGTGAACTTTTACGTATACTTTTTTTTTATTATTATTATGTAAATAATATTTATAAATATAACAAAATTTTAAATTCTATATTAATGACTCTCTCTTTAATAAAATTTAAAATTATATTATATTTATAAATATTTTTAATAATTTTATCATTTAAAATATTTTTCTTAAGTTTTTTGATTTGGTACTGCAATATTTATTATTAATTCAATTTATGTTGATTTAGCTTATTGAAATTTTACATGACCACAATTTGATAGTTTTTTTTTTAAATTTAAAAGGTTGTCATATATTTTTAGGTTTTATCAACCAAGAGAGTCTAAGAGAAAGGGTAAAAAATAAAACATTTGACAAAATATATAAGTATAATAAATTTAAAAGGTGAACTTTGAAATGAAAAAATTCACAAAATTAGAATAAAACACTATGGGGAGTTGAAGCTTACGTGTACGTTACTTTATTTAGTTTGGATAAAGTACAGAAAATTCGCGGCTGAAGTGGCATTTGCCTTTGTCTCGACAGTTCGTGGTCGTGGCTTTAAGAGGTCACCCCAACGGGGCAATTATGATTAAATCAAAGTTTGGGCCCATAGCCCCCAAGGTTCAATTAAATGAAAATGGTTACAAATATAATCATTAAATTTATTAAATTTAAAATAATTAAGTAAATAGCGATGTTTTTTTAAAAGATTGTAAATATAGGGAAATTTGTGATATTCTATTATTGATAAATCATAAGAAATTATGGATGATAGAAATCAATCGTTAATAGATTTTGTTATATTTGTAATTTTAAAAAATGTTGTTATATACTTCATTTTTATATTTATATAATTGTTATTGAAGGATACTAATAAAATTTGACTATATTAACCTAATAGCTACGAACATGAAAGCGGGTGATCTAACTAATAATTATCTTTAGATTGGTTTATTAGTTGATCAATATGGGTTATTCTCGTAAGTCATACCTCATCATTAATTATTCAATAAGTTATGTAGGGATTTGTTGATCTCGATCTCAAAATATTCACTGAACTGATAATCGAAGACTACACAAGATATATAAATATTTTGGATATGTTCATTATATTTCGATATAACTATTTTTCATTAATGGACAAAATTCTAGACATCTATAATTAAAAAATATGGAGAAAAAAATAGAGTTATTTTTTAATATAAAAAAAATAAATTATACTAGTCACCGATAGAACATAAAATTTTACTACACTTATAAATATTTTCACTAGTTTTATCATTTGAAACAATTTCTCAAAAATTAAAGTTTATCATTTATAGCTTATTTTAGTATGAGTATATGTATTCACATTCAAACAAAGAAAAATTTTAAAAAATCATCAACAAAGTGTTACGAAAGTAGCCATCAGACTCCAAAATTTTCAATTTAAAAAATTGAGTCATCAAACTCTGTTAGAATTGAATCAAATCAGACCTTCAAAACTTACGTATAATTCGTAAAATTTTGTATAAATTATAGCTTTAAATTTCATAACAATAGATTTTCTGAAATAATTATGAGTTTGAGGTTCCAATTTCAAATCTTTAAAGTCCAATAACCTTGTTTTACTTGTTTGTGGAAGGTCGATAACACAAACATATTTAGTATAGGCCCAGGGGCTGAATCCCTCTCAACTTTATTGTCTTTATATAATATTTATAAATAAAACCGATAGTTTAGTTAACTATGCTTATCAATTCTCCTCTCAACCAAGTTCAAGTCGAAGGGATCCGCCACTGGTCCTCAACCCCTCAAAATCCCGTACGTTTCATTCTTTACCTGTAAATCGAGAGGGAAAATAAATGGCCATACTGGCGGGAAGCGAAATGCTCTTTCACAAACTGCCTCCACAGTATATCTTCGACTCCCTTCTTCTCTACTTTCGCCGTGACGCTCACTTCTGCGACCGGGGAGTTAGATCGACGGTGGAAGTAACTACAATTTCACAAACACGATTTTGTTCTAATAAAAGTAAGCATTCTATTATCTGTTGAGTTCTACATCCACATCAGAACTATATCATTGTCGTTGTACGGGTCGTTATTGTTTTTGTTTGTTGATAAAACAGAAGGAAAGAAAATTAGTCGTCTGTAATTTTGAAGTTCCGAAATGAATTTAAATTTTACAGAGACGTTCTTTTTCTGCGGCACTAATGGAGTTAAATCAGCGCCGGAAGTAACTGCCCCATCACAAGCATGCTTTTGATCCTGTACAAGTAAGCCTTATTTGTTCTACATCTATCTCGCCGTACTGTATTGATATATCTGTCGATGTTTTTGTTTCCTGATAAAATTTTAGAGAAATAAATTAGTGATCTATAATTGTGAAGTTTAGAATGAATTTGACAAGCTCGATTGAGTTTCCTCATTTCTCATAGTCTGAGATTGAATCGATTAAACTGAAGCGGAATATTGGATTTCGCTTCTCATTGTTCTCTGCTTCGATCTTAGACTGCTTATGCGTGGGAAGTAGTTTATGATTGCTTGGAATGTACCACGAGACAGAGAATTTTGAGAAATTTTAGAATATAGGTATAATTAGATCTTTTGTTTTCGTTCGAAAATTAGATGAATCTCTGATTGGGATAACCATACTCTTTTTTTCGAGTGCTTTTTAACTCATTCATTGTGTTAACATAGCATACATATACCAAAGATGATGAAGTTGATTGCCACTTCTTTCACCATAGTGACAAATCGAGCTTATAATACGACCATACTCTGTTATTGTGATAATTAAACCATGATCGTTCAGTGAATTCACTGCAATGACCAATGGGTGGTCAATTAGGATTTTGGAACCCTAGGACGATTAAGGATTACAACACAAAGTGGCCAAGGTAGTTTCTCCAATTAGAGATCGTTTTTGATATGTAAGTTATGGGACAACTAGCTTGACTCTAGGTAGATGACTGCCATTGAATCATTGATTTCTTAGCTATTTGATTGATACTAGAATAGGGTGAAAATTAAAATACTAAAAGTAGTTTTTATTCATGGATAGTGTTGGTGATGGGGCCTAACATAATTTTTTTTATCTAACGAGAAGATCCTAGATTATGGCTTTTTAGAAGAGGACTTCCATTTAAAACAATTCAAGAATTTTGTCTACTTAGAAATTTAGAGGTTAGAAATTTCCTTGTAAATAAATAGACCTATTTTTCCCCATCTTTGTGGTAAGATCAAATATTAGGTAGTCATGCAAGCTTTTGATGAATTAATTTTAGTATATATATATATGTGTGTGAGAATGATATGATTGAAGAAAAACCTAATGTGTGTTTGTATCAATTTTTTTGGGTTTAATTTTGCAACCAACTCATGGTCTAAACTCCAGCCATATTTTAAAAACTATTGTGGTGTGTGATTGAAAAACGAGTGAAAAAAATGCAATGCACTTAAATATTACTTTTATGGGTGAGTATGATATATCGAAAAGTTGAGCCGATCGATCAAATTGAAGCTGGTCAGAGAAAGGGAAGGATTGCTTAGTCGGTGTTCGTTTGGAAAAAATTAATTATGGTAAATTTCAATTTTTTTTAAAGAATTCAACTAACCAAAACGAATTTATCAATCGACTTTTATTACTCGATAGTCAAGGTTTTGAACATTTACTAAACCAAACATAATCAATTCAATAGCAGTTTGGTCATAAGATCAACTCCAACCAACTATTGTTCAACCCTAGTTATCTAATTGAAAAATGATAAATGTAAATGAAGAAAATAGATATTATTTAACCTAAGTCTAATAAGATTGATTTTCTAAATATTTATATACAATTAGTTAAACACAATTCAAATACACTCTAACTTTCAAAAGGATACCTAAATGCCCAACCTAAAAAAATATTCTTGACGCTAGGAACAAGGCAAAGAAGGCACACCTTATTTTTCTTGTGGATTGGGGGAGTGATTTGCACGTGCATATAAGGCCAACAAAAATTTTCATACTTTGACCCGTAG
This sequence comes from Cucumis hystrix, assembly GCA_025688845.1. Lineage (NCBI taxonomy): Eukaryota > Viridiplantae > Streptophyta > Magnoliopsida > Cucurbitales > Cucurbitaceae > Cucumis > Cucumis hystrix. Next base: position 15,014,548 of record CM046885.1, on the reverse strand, counting down.
GCACCCTTGCACTTGGTTTGTCACGTGAAAACCCATTTCTCTTTCGCTGTTGCTTGGGGACCTCACATATGTTAGTATTATTCCCAATCAAAATCCTACTCCGTAGGGCCTTTTGTATATGATTGAAAGTTGATTCTATTTACACTGCAGCCCCTTTCTCTCCGGTTTTTCCTTTTTTGATTGGATAATATATTTGTCTTTATCTGTGGTATGATATCGTTTTGGAAAAAGTAATTTAATGATCATGATTTGATTGTGCTTTTACGAGTATTTTCTTGTAATTAATGTAACATCCAAATAATTAATGTGGTATCTAACGTTTGCATTTTGATTACGTTATTTGCACTTGCTATGCTATGTTTAAATAAGTTAAATGAATTGTTGATTATAGATAGTCGTATATATTTTTTGAGTATTTAACTCATTTATTGTGTTACCGTAGTTTATATAGTATAGAAATGTTGGAGTTGATGACCAATTTATAATGAGTTTGATATTATGAATTAGACTTAAAACTTCATATTTAGATAGAGTGTTTCAACCCTAATTTATTTCTCTCCTACACTTTCAAACCTAACCAATTTTTCTACGTGTGTTTTATGATTTTATTTTCATTTTGCTCTGAATCAATCCTCACTCATTCCAACACCTTTTAAATTTCTAATACTTACCATTTGCATTTCAAAACCTTTCAAACAACCTCATATATTTCATGTATAAAAAAACATGATTCATTTAATTTTGCAAATGAAATATGAAGGGGAAAGAAGTCCAAACTGGTGGATTAGGGCAGCTAACTCAAGCCCCATGGTAGTTTCCAAAAAAGCTAAGGATGAAGGGATAGTATTTCAGTTGTTACTATCTGAAAATAATAAACGAATAGGTGGATGTTTTAAGACAAATAATTTTTTTGAAAAAAAAAATCCAAATATTTCTGAATCGGTAATTTGTTTTCCTTCCGGGTGTTTGATGAACACACCAAGAATTTTTCTTCCCTCTTAAACCAGATTCTAGATCCAAACAAAGTTAATTTGGAAGCTATTTGTTTGGGTTATGGATATGGCCTTGCAGACAAGCATGAGACGATCACCTTCCTCACTCTTTCATATGATAAAACCCTCGTACTTCCCACAAAAATTTCCTTATATTTGACTACCATAAAAATTCCTCTATATTATCTATATTATCTCATTAATTGTAAGTTTTGTCACCGTCCCAATTGTTAAGTGTTAATATACTGAATTCATCATAACTCATTAGCTTTTCCATTTAAGTTAATCGATAATGTAGAATTAAAGTAAAAGGAACTCTTCTCGATAGGCACACCTGAATATTTCAATTAGATGACCAATAACACATTCACCTTTCTCCCATTTAATACTACTTTTATTTATTGGGTCTCTAGAATGTTGATGTAATTAAATTTATCGTAATCTATTGTTAAGTTTTTGGTCAAGTTTAACCTAAAATTTAATAAAATGTTTTTATTGAAGTTCACTAATATGGAGCACTATAAACCTTTCCCATACTCCATACTTTCCGAACTATTTTCTCTACCTTAGATATGGAGAAACACTCCAGTATAATCATCTATTTTAGAAGTGAGATGTTTGATCCTTCATTCTAACAATTGTTGACTAAAAGAAAGAAGATAGAGCAACATCATAGTATTGTGGGAAGAATCTCCCCTCCTCTCTCAATTTTTACACATTATTTTATGTAATTTGAAGCCAAAAAAAAAAAAAGAAGAAGCATACCATTCTTTTTATTGATATATATGATACAAACACATTAGTCCTATGAAGTTATTACAATAACACACATGATCACACGGAAACCCTAATAACCTAGCCTAGTGGAGCAGCCATTTTGTTACAAAGATCGATGGTAATAAAAATGCACAACAAAGACTTGAATTAATGAGACAAATATTATAAGACATGAAGGCAGTGTGGAACTCACATATCTCGGACGTGGAAGAGATTTGGGTTTTTAATGACGATGTCATACATATGAATGGAGTTGAATTTGGCAAAATCTCTAGGGAGAGAAATTAGGTCAATAGAAGAACGTTTATGAAACTGGAAAAGCTCTGGATCACCACCATAGTACCTTTCCCATCCCAATGATGTTAGGATATTCTCTAGCGAAGAGTAAGATGTCACGGGCTGACCTGTCGGTAAGTGTATTAAAACCTTCGATCGCCTTGAGTTCCCTAGCCTTCCATCGGAATCCGCTTGAGGGTTTTCAATCAATCGAATTACGCCGTTCTTGAAAACCCAAACCCCAGACATGTTTCTTTCTTAATGCCTTTGTGTGTGTTAAGTTTTATAGCCTTTCTTGGTGAAATGAAGGAGGAGAGGGGGGTTTATATATATAAGCAATTGAGCAAATAAAACAAGAAGAAAATACTCTTGGGAGTGCGGTTTGTTAATTTAAATTTAATTTAATGATAGGAATGTTTGGCTTTTGGCATAGAATCTAGATATTGTGGGACCTAATGGGGATTTAAATATGAGGGTACAGGGATTCTCTTGAGGGTGCTATTTTAGGTTACAAGAACCATTCGTGTGGTTTGGTTTGATTTTTTAGGAAGAATCTCTCTAATATGTTATTTTCACTTTTCTATATATAGTGAAGAATCTTTGTAAAATAGTAGACACTACACTACTCTAGAGAAATATAGTTCTTTATTTAAAAACAAGTCAATGAATGAAAAGGAAGGGGCTCACTTACATTTCACGAGCTATCCATGTGAAGGGGGGTTGGTTTATTTGGAGATACGCTGGCCCGGTTAAAGGATTGATGTGAATTGTTTGTGTATTTATCCTTAGTGAAAAGTGAAAGGATATATTGTGAAGAAAAAGCCCTTGCATAAAACATTAGTCGACTCTTAAGGGATGAAGTAATTTGGCCACTTTTGGTCAAATTTTTTTGTTAAAACTTTTAGACTGGAATTTCCCAAAAATGTTTTTTTGTTAACATAATATTACCTCGATCATAAGTCTTAATTTTTGTAGCGAGGTTGAGAATTTCATGTTGAAAAAATTAATGAACCTCATAATCTTCATATATAAAATGACATGAGAATTGCTTTTCATTATCATTTGATTTTGAGATGAATTTCATGTTTATCATATTGTAGTAGATAAAATATGCACAACTAACTTTATATCTTGCCAACCACACTAGTGAGAGAGAGAAAGAAAGAAGGTCCTTCGTCATCACTAATCATATATACCTTTTATATATTTAACTGATCAATTTTACTTTGCCAATATATATAATATATTAGACTGATTAGTGGTCATTTATATCAATTTATGGTTCGATTTTGATTGGAGCAAGCTTCCTAATGAATACTGTTAGGATAACCTTTATCGTTACATTTGTTTATAGCACGATATTGTCCAATTTCTAAATAAACATAGCCGTATCCTTACAATTTGCTTTCAATGTGTCACATCTAGAAGCTATCGTTATAGCTTTACAATGGATGTTATTAATAGTCTTTGTTTGATATATACCTTATTAGCTTAAACTTTTAGGTTAATTGGTATTTTAACATGATATCTCAACAAGTTATTTAAAAGATTCTGTATTCAAACTTTTACCCGATTTAAACTCATGAATCTTTCCTTTTCTAGCTGTTGCAAGACTTTAGTTAATCACCCAAAATTTCATACCCAACGAAGATATTGTCCTCTTCTTCACCTCTTTATCCATAACCTTCCCATATTCTAGGCAATACGAGACTTTACCACAGTGAGCTGGAATCTACATTTTTGATAACTAATTTCCCTTTTATTCAATAGGACCACATTAGATGCAAATCGTATGAATATACCTTTTCTCTTTTACAGCTTCTCTCAATACTTAATATATTGAGAGTAGAGAATTAGATCGAGCATTCACCCACCTGTAATCACGTGGGCTACATGGTCCTCCACCTAGGACATTTCCATGTGTGCAGGCGTCGACATATCAATTCTAGCATTTTGTATAACTTAGGTTGGAATGCTTTAAATTTGTTAGTTAACCTTAGACACACTTTTAGTAAACCATGTAAGTTTGTGCGTCGGTTAAATTTTCGTGATTTTATTTTTGATTCCTTTCTAAAAACTTTCATATTGTTGAAGATATTATCATTCCTTATAAATTCACAACCATCACCTTATTTAACTGGTACGAGATTTCTCTACTTTTACTTCTTTAACTTAAATTTATTATTTGATGCTAACAACAACTAAGTACGAGAGATGTTTAGTTATTTGTGGTTATTCACGATTATGACTCTAGGGTTTAGAGAAGTGGATTATTTAAACTCTTTAACTTTAATATAGCGTCGTTTGTATTATGAAAAAAGCACTTTCTACTACTATTGTTTTTCTATTGCTTCATAAACGTAGTTAACACAGTGTTCACACAAACCATTGTTATATGATCCGTGTATCGATTTTCTTTTACGTTAACATATATACTTTATATAGAATCGCTCTTGTAAATTTTATGTCGACTAACAGTTTACAATGGATGGTAAATCACTTTTTCTAATGAAAGCAGGAGAGGAGATCCGAAGAGATGGTGAATGATATATATTGTGGTCCTGATATTGTCGAGATTATATAAAAAGGGTGTCCCCTACAAAGAGCTGAAGTCCAAAAAAGGAGCAAGTGTATGCATGCCTTTAATCATACAACCTTCAAACTCCGAACCCTTTTTGTTTCTTCGTGTTCCTCTTTACCCCTGCCGTGTGAGGTAATATCCCACATATTCCATTTTATTACTGCCTTTTCCTTTTTATCTCATCATCTACTTTGCCTTCAAAATTAAATATAAATATACATATTATTCACTTATTTGTGTACATCTCAATAAATTGTTTAATCATAATCTAAACAATAATTTAAGGTTTAGAGTTTTGATGTTAAGAGTGAGAAGGAGGCACAAAATAAGTGCTATCACAATTAAATATTGTTGTAATATTGTAGATGCATGCATGTAATTAATTAGGTTTACTTATATTCTTGATCCTATATGCTAATATAGATATAAAATATTATACTATTATTATCATCACTAGTGAAGGGTGAGTATGAGAATATTTTGAGGTGAAATCAAAAGTACTTGGATTAAATATTTTTGACAAGGTATACAAGTTTTACATCCAACTTTTGAAAAAAAGTTGTTTTTCTTTGTTTATTTATTTATTTTAAAATATGAAACCGACTTTTGTGAACAATTTTTGGAGTGCTGTGGTCGGTCATTTGTTTTTTACAGTACAGAAAAATGCTTCAAGCAGCCTATAGGATAGTTGGGTATTAACAAACAAGCTGTCAGAATGTATAGGAGGTGTATATATATATTTTATAAAATCGATATAAAATCGATGTCGACTATAAGTCATATATATATATATATATAATTCGTGATAAGATTTAAATATTCGTTGGACCAAACAAATAAGCGGAGTTAACAAAAGGATGATACCAAAAGCAAAACTATGAGAATGTATATCCAAAATAGACACTATCATACAATTGCGTAGATATTTGGAGAATCAGTTGTTCCTAATGTAGTCACGTTGAACAAAAGTGTAGCAATAGATAACTATTTGAGGGAGGCTAATCAATGGTAGTCCAAGAGAGAGATTATTGGGATTTGCAAATGAATTCGAAGTTCCACATTTTTTAGATTAGTAGATGATTCTGAACATACAAGTGATTGATAACTATCTTTATTGGTATAAAGTTTTAAAAATGGTACCAAAAACAAAACTAATATCATTACGTTTTGAGGGTTTGTTGTGTAACAAAAACACACTCAAATTAAAAGAATTACAAGGAAATAGTGAATAGTGATTAGAGTTTAGTTATATATATATATTAACTTCTTCTTTCCGTAAATTTGGAAAGAAGAATAAAGTTGGTTTCTAAATATATATAAGATAAAAGTTAGATTTTCGTTGACATCAAATAAGTATCGTTTTTATTTATCAAAACTTCATAGGTAGACATTGTAGGAATTAGGCCAAGGCCTAGGATTTACTTTCCCATTTCACAAGGGTGTTCGAATTTTAGAGGACAAAAAAGCCTCAAACCATTAAGTTCTTTTTTCTTTCTTTTTTCTCTCTTTAATTTAATCATAAATCCTTCTAGCTCACCAGAATCTATTACATTGGCATTTCATCTTAATATATAATTCTAGATAACACATCACCTAAGTATTTAATAGGCAAAATTTAATTGAATAATACACCACAAACTTTATAGAGCCAACTTGGGTATAGCCTAACTTTCACCCTTTCAGTATAATTATGTTTTATATATAAACAGAAGAATAATTTTATTCATCCTGATGAAATTGTTGAAATTAAACAAAAGTGGTTTGTAGCCTCCACTACTAGAGAGTGTCACACTCTCATATACGTATGCAGTGATGGTATTGCTAGAAAAGATTAGGATAAATGAAAAATATGACCTGATTTCGAAATATTTAGAAAGGTGACGAAACAAAATTCTCTTTAGGTTTGTAGACCTATTGTGTCCTTGTGGGGTGAACCCTAATTGCTTTACAGTAAAAGTTCATTGGCCACCTTCACTCCGCTTGCCGACATATCGTTTTATCGTATATTTTAGATGACCTATCTTTGTGTCTCTTTGTATTAATTCGTTTTCGAGTATGAAAGAGGTGTAAAATATAACGTAATAGAATATAGTTGGATAATTAGGTGAGGTATGTAAAGATAGGTATAGTACTTATCTTCTAGTTAGACTGTAACCACTCTTTGAATATGATTTTGGTTTTTTTATATACTTTAATTTAAGTTTGTTTAATTTTAGTCTATATTTATAATAAAACTTAAATTTAGCAGGGTGATTTTTTTAAAATAAAAATTGTTATCTATAACATTTTTACTATAAATTTCAAAAATATATTTCACATATTTGGTTTTAATTGCAATAAAAATTATTATTAATAACGTCGTAGAACTAATAAATTTAAAATTTATTAAAATTACACATTAAAATTAGACCATTAAAAATATGATTTAAAATTGAAGAAACTTTATTGTATGTATAAATAGATTAAAGTGACAAATTGTACCATTCAACTAATCTCAGAAAAACGTGGACCTGATCAGCTAACAAAGATAATGTATATTTAATATTTCTTTCTTTACACTTATCGTTTTCAACAAAATTTAATCCTCTTTACATTTATTACTACATCCAATAATTTTTTAAGCCACACGTTAAGTTAATATAATATTTAGTTATTATTGCTAACTTGCTTTTAATTAATTTTTGTGTTAGATAATATTTCGTAGTTAAGATGGCAAAGGTCGTGCTTTTTCATCTGGGATGCATACATGAAATGGAATCTTCTAAGGTACTTTCTTATATATTTATGTCATTTTAATCATACATCTTATCGACTAATACTTTAATTAAATAAACATAGGTTTAGAAAAAGAAATGGTAGGATAATTATGATAAACTCATTAATTTTCTCGATTGAATTGAATAATTTTCGGTGTGAGATTAATATAATTGTGCTTAATTGATCAGTATGGATAATATATATCACATCCTTTTTGACATAACATGATAAGAATTTTCACTTTTTTTGTTGATCTACTACTCTGGGCCTCTTGGGGTATATGTGATTTTTCTATATGATTCTTTTGATCTTATTTAATTATGAAATGATATAATTCATCAGTTTAAAAGCCTGAGGGGACTTTTTATACCACTCATCAAAGAAAATCCTATATAATTGAATAGTCATAAAGGACGTTTGTTGAAAATTACCCATTGATAATTACATTTAAACTAATTAAGACTGTGTTATCTACAAGTTTATAATCAACCTTTTTTTTTCTTTAGAAATAAATTATTGGAATAACGTACGTTGGGTAAGAGGTGTCTTGAAACATCTCATTCTTTCTTTACATGTCTTATCCTTGATATAAATATAAGTCTAGTGGTGGTCTTTTTATTATTCAATCTACTCTTTTTTCACGTATATCGATTTCTTTTTTTAATTTAAAAAATTTGACCTTGTTTGATAGATGTTGTTAAGATTAGGATATAAGCATTGGAAACAATTCCTTAATAATATTTAAGATACTATAGAGCTATAAATTCACTATATTTTCTCTATTTTAGACTTCTTAAGCTACTTAACGGGCCAAATCTCAAAAGAAAATTATTCTATTAAGACTTCTTACGTATTTTCCTTTAAAAGTACACCATGTATTTAGCAGTGCTGATCAATTAAAATCATTATTTAAGATGATTGAAGTTCACTTTTTTATTGCATCCTCAGCCACAAATAATTTAAAATTCTTCTCATATGATATAAAGATGATTAACCCTAGCCCTAGCCAAGGATTATTCACTATTATATATATATATATATATATATATATATATCTATATTCTTTTTCTAAAAATATTCCACCTCGAAACTTCGACTTCATCCCTCTCTTTCATTTATATATATATATCACGAATCAAATAGGATTTTCACTTTCTAAATTGATCAATTGAGTATTTTATGAAAATGCATGACAACCATAATGTATGGTTTTCTCTAGCATTATCGTTATATAAACCCATAAACTATTTGTAATGCAAAAAGAATCCAAAAATGTCGTGAGCATTTCTGAAAAGGAGAAAGAACCAAAAATATTAATTTTTACATAGGTTGCCGCTAGGCAAGTGGAGGTTTCATTGATTCGTCCTTTTGGTGATGGGATATGTACTCCATGAGGAAAAAGATTAATTTGTTTAAATATATACAAGAAATTAAGGGATATGTTCGCCATTTTCATTAGTTAATTAATAGCATTGATTAAGCAACCTTAAGGAAGTGATTCCTAAAGGCTAAAAGGAAAGAATTCAAATATGAGAGTTGGCAAGGTATATGTACTCCCATATGCATCTTTTTAATTTTATAATGTACTTAGTTTAGCCTAGTAGAGAATATTTAATACCTTAATTTTTCATATTAATTCTTTGCATTATTTTAGTTTTCACATTCTACTAAAGTATTATATCTAATTACTACCAAACATACATATTTCTAATTATTTATAATAAGAGTTCCATATTCTCCTTTTTAAAGGAATAAAACATCAAAACCCAAATATACAACTTTTTTTCTTGTTTTCTCATTATTTAATTAACGTCATATTCTCTCAATTCTTCTGTCAATCTTAAATACTTATTTGATAATTAAAGAAAAAATTCACATTTAGAATGTCTTTGTGATTGAGATATTATTCAATATTACTGGCTTAATTTAAATGTGATTCATGTACCTTCTACGTATACATACATACATTTTTTATTTTATTTTTTTGTCACTGTCAATTTTAATTGATAACTTTTTAAATACTTTTGATATCCTTGCATGCTTCTATAATTTATATATATTAAAAATTTTAAAACTTATCGTTATATTCTATAGATTCCTCATTAATGTTTTATCGAATGATGATGTAATTAATAATGTCTATTATTTTTGGGTGATAGTTTGTTGTTACTTTGTTAATGTAATAAACCAACAATTAGTTGGCTGAAATGGCCAAATGGGTTTGAAATTTGAGTATATATATAATCTTACCCATTTGTTTTTAATCTCATGACTAGTGGTTTGTTTATAGTTTAATAGTCATGATATTAGTTTATAAAGAAAGATTAGAGATTCAATCCAATTGTTTTTTTTTTTGTCTAACTAAGTAAAAGTCAAGGAATTGAAATTAATATTAGTTCCAAGTATTTCTTTGCTATAGTAGGATGTACACATATATTGTTCTTTAGTTCAACATGTACAGTGAAACTTAACCGTTTGGTTTTGGATTCATTTTAAGTGTTTATAAACACTTTTAATCCTTATTTAAACATTTTAGAAATTTATTCAAATATATCCTAAATTTTTTACTAAAAAAATTAAATAAAATCTTGAGTTGTTGTCGGTGCTTACATTTGAAAAGTCATTATTTGTTAGGAATTATTATAAGTTATTCCTTTTTGTTGAGGTTTCCTTTATTTTATTTATCTCAAAAGAATAATTGTTTGTAAAATATTCGAAAATTTTGGGGTTAATAGATATTAATTCCTTTAATTTATGAAGCAGGATGATATTTTTACTCTAAATTGGAGATATAAATATGTATCCTGAATGGATAATGTAAATAGTAAAAACGTTGAAATTTGATAGTGTTTGTAAATAGTAAAAGTAATTATCATAAAAGTATGTTAATTTAATTGTTTGAATCTTTGTATGTTCAATATTCATCTCTTTATTGGCAAATCGCATTATTCTAAACCCATAAAATAGTTTATGGGCCTTTCACGGCATGCCTACAAAGCTCAACTATACAACACCTTCAAAATCAGGTCCATTTTTTCATTTGGGAAATTTTAGCAAAAAGCATCCTTACACAAAGAATATGAAAATATAACACATCCTTAATCTTTTTTCAAAAATATATATATGTATATATGTATATATATAGCCATTATTGATTGATCAATTTGTAAAGTTTTTAGAATTCCAAATTTTCCTTTAGTGCACTTTTCCATCCGTTATCAATAATGAAAAGTGATAGCACATTTTATAAGTTGAAAAAACTGATAGTCTTTATTAAAAATAGCAAATGATAAATAGCTTTCAATTTAAGAAAATCAACGAGGAAAAGTGTAAAAAATGATGAGTTGGGTATGAGTTTTTTTAGTCTCTTACTAATTTTTGTGCTCTTTTATTTTGGATTATTTTTTTTTTTTGGGTCATTCATGCAACCATCTATTTTACTTAGAAGGCATAATATTACTTGGCTAACTGTTTTGAAAGGGAAAAAAAACTAGATCAATAGAGTGGATTAGGGTTTATTATGTGTTCTCATTTTGTATTAGATTAGGAAATAATTTATGCAAACAGTAAATATTGACATTATGATAAAGAAATTATTGAATTTCTTTTTTTCTTCATTCCATTTTCATATAGAAACTTTGTGTTTGTTCGATAGGTTTCTCAACATTTCATATCTTAATAAAGCAATCCTACCGAATTCTTCAGATCCCTAATATCTTAATCTTTCTCTTCCTTTTCAGTTCGATACACAATTTTTTTTATATATAATTTAGAATTTAACCAACCAAAGACACACCAATCCCGCCACCATAGCTCCGGCGCCGCCGAACTTCCCCCGTGTACCCTCCGAAGTCGAATCGTCGGAGGCATCATCCGACGGTCCCGGTGCATCTGCATCCTCCAAATCAGATTCCTTCGGAGGAGAACTCACCGGAGCATCAGGCGCATCCGCAGCCGGAGCCGGTGCCTCTGAAGCAGGTGAAGGAGCATCAGATGGAGAATCCGCATCATCATCCTCCGCCGGCCCAGGGGCATCAGCCTCGGGAGCCGGAGCCGGAGCCTCAACCGGCGCTACCAACGGGGCCTCAGGAGCCGGTGGGGGCAGATTGTAAACACCAATGCCAGGAATCACAATGGGAGCACTAATTTGCAAAAGAGAGATATTATAAGGCTGAGAAGCAACAGTTTTCACAAGCTTAGCACTAAGCGGAGCTTTTTTAGCAGCAGATCCGAATTCGACTTCACCTCTTTTATTAAGCACAACTTTCAGAAAACCTTGTTGATTCTCAGCGTCGCCGGTGGATTGAAACATAGTGGTAAGAACAGTAGCTTTATCAGTTGAAAGTTTCCTCATCTTTTCAACATCGTAATAATCAAGAATAACATGAGCACTGAGAATCTGTTTAATGACATCGAGAGAATTTCCAGCGATGGCACCGACGGTGGCGTTGTTAAGAGCAAGAACGGTGATGGTTTGACGACTGTTGATTTGTTCATAGAGATGGGTTTTAGTGAGTAATTCATTGAAAGCTCCAAAATCAGGGAATCGATTGAGGAGTCTGGTGATGTTGAAGGCTGAAACAGAGGAGGTGGAGAAGAAGAAGAAGAAGAATAGATGAAATATGGTGAAGGAGAGGACAGAAGAAGAGGGGTTAGGCCTTTTGTACTTCATAATTTTATATTGCTGACTTTAATTAATTTCTCTTTTTTTCTTTTTCTCTTTTTTTCTTTTTTTTGGGTTTTAACCAAAAAGAAAAAAGAAAAAGGAAAACTCTAACGAAACCTCTTCTTTTGTCTTTTTTGTTGTAGATGGAAGGGATGGAATATATAGGAAGAAAATTAAAAGAAGTATTGGTTGGGAGTGAATTTCTCAAAGTAACAAATACCAATTCAAGAGGATTTGTTGTATGGACAAAGGTATGTGTTTAATTTTCACTATATTCAGTACCATTTTCTTTTGGTTTGAATCACTTTTCTTGGAACAGATCTGGAAACAAAATGAGAATTACAACACTTTTTTCCTATTTCCTATTGCATTTTGCTGTCTTAATCCTTTTGTGGGTTTCATAACTTTTTTTCTTTACCATATCACTCTATTTAACTAAAAAGATCTATCCATTCACAAAACTTTTGAAAGTATTCATAAATATGACAAAATATTGCAATCTATCTATTATGGTAAATCATGATAAACGAAAATACTTTGAAAATTATAAATTAAAACAAAGTTAAAATGGAGCAAAATGATATTTGAATCTTAGATTGATTTTCATCCTTTTTAAAAGAAGAAGAGTGATCATGATAATGTTTTTACATTTATGATCAATCCTATATATTTCATTTAGATTCAGCCTTCACCATATTGTATCATAATTTTCTTTTAAAGATAAAAGACAAATCGTTATGCACTAAGTTAATATATTATATAGTTACAAAACATAAAGATTAAATTGACACTTATTAAAATTTATAACCGTACAAAATTCAATAACAATTAAAGTTTGAGAAAGATGGTATTTAGAACACCAAATCTAAATAGATTGAACGAGTTGTAATAGCCCACTCAACATTTGGGACGTGTGTTAAGATGTGTGGCTCGTTTTAATACAATAATACTATTTAAACTTAGTGATTAAATAACCAACTCATACTTTCTCCAATATTTCTAATGGCTTCATTCCTTGATAACCAACTCTAACGATCACTTTCGTTGGCCAACTCTATCGAAGATCACCTTTAACGACTATCTTCAATGAACAATTCAAATGCGTATCTATGCAACTTAATCCTAACAATCACACTGGCAAATCATTCATAACCTATTTTCTTTTATACTAATTTGGTATTTTAATAAAAACAGAGTGTATAGCAAATCAAACAAACTTTCATACGAAAATATGTTTTAAGAAAACATAACTTAACACACTAGTCTTTTATTTTAAACAATTTTCATAAAAAGTATTCTCTTTAATATTGTTTTATGGTCAATTTGAAAATGTCATAACATTAAATTTGAACAAGATAAAACACAAATCTAATCTACATTGATATTTTGATATTACGAGCAAAGAATTCTTCTTGAACTGCTTTTGAATGATGATAACCTACCACTATTCCAATTTCAATGATAACCTACCACTATTATTTCTTGGAATCATGTATATCAATTGAGCATACATTTTGGACGTCAATGTTGTGATACCCTATAACATGTCAACTACCACTAAGTAGTATCTTTTCGTGCAAAATTATATAGTTAAAGAATTAATTGTCTTTGTACACTTTCAGATATAGAATTTACTATAATTGACATATAATTATGGTATGATTTTTTTCTTTTTTTTTGTCTAATCTCATGTATTTTGCTTTGGTACATCCTAAAAGACCAAGCTTACGAAGAATAACTAAAAATTCAACATACTTAAAAAGTCATATTTTGTGCATGTTACAACATTGGTACATCTAGAAAAGACCAAACTTATGAGGAATAACTTAAAATCCATTACACTTGTGCAATCGATGTCGTATATATGAGTTTCTGAATTCAAACTTCTATAAACCTTTTATAACTGGCAATACAATTGCCTGCCTAATACTTTGACAAAAGTTGCATTTCGAGCGAGTCTCTAATACTTCCTAGGAGTGATCAACTCAAGGCGTAAAATAGACATCAGACAATTGATTTTATGCCCTCGAAGACTCAATCAACCTATCAAGTGTTGTAAAAGTAAGAACAAAAAGTAAAAGAGCAAAACAAAAATTATGCAATGCACAGCTCAAAAACAAGATTTCGATAGGTAATAAATACCTATTTAAATTAATTGGTTGATTAATTTTTTTCTTCAAGTGCCCAATCGTCTCTTCATTGGACCATAACTCCTTTTTCTTCTCCAACTCCCACAAAGTTTCGTTCCATAAGCAACTAACTAAAACTAACTGACCTATCCCCTTGCCCCTTCATAAGTGGAGACAGAATAAAGCGTCCATAATCAAGACGCTTACTGTCTGCTTTTGATTCAACACTTCCATTTCAGTGTCCGAGTCGATACTCTGATTTTCTCTTGAATCATAGTAATATTTTTTTTATCAAATCATTGATTTTCTCTCAAACCATAGTCGACCAGTTGGTTCAATAGATCCTCCCAAAATCAACAACCATGATTCATCAAAATCAACATCAGACCGACAATGCTCGTCTCGAATCCTTATCTTGCCTTAGGGACATAGTTGGGCTAAAGGAATCTCTCCTAGTTTTCTGGCTTAGAACTCTTGTAAAAAGAGAAAAGAAAGGTGCAAATAAAACTCCATTGATTCATACAAAAATACACAATTCAAGGATGCAATACGGAGCCACCCTCCTCTTAGGTAAGGGTAGGTTTCTACTACTACTAATACAAAGGACAAGCCTTCTTCAAAGATAGACTCGTTCATTATGAAGCTTAAACCAAAAAAATATTTGACCATGTTTCTTCAAACCTGATGGCTTTACCATTGCAGTTATCCCAAGCGAGGAGGCAATATCGACATTGGCAAATGATCATTAGCAAGTTTTCCACCATCAAAGCTACTCTAGTTGGTTAGCTTCAAACCACCACAAAAAAAAAAACCATTGCATCCTTAGAAAGGCAATTTTTCATTAAAGCCTTTCATCATCCTTTTATCTTCTCAATGATATCTGAAATGACTTCATCCATGTCCAGTTCCTTCATGCGGGTAAATGGACGCTTCATGTCCTATAAATGAAATGACAGCTTGTCAATCATTTTAAGTGGGAGTTGCAAAATGGTTATTAGTGAACTTATGATTAAATAGGCAAAACTAGATGGCTTTGACAGATTACAAACTCATAATCAAAAGATGTACAAAGGTCAAGGAATCTCGTTGGTGTAAAAAGTAACATATAATCATAGGCACATTAAACAAATAATAATTAAAAATAAAAAAAAGAGGGATACAAAAACCGGAATTCAAATATGGACCTCTAGGTGCCACTAGTGCAAGACATTTGTCCTTGATCTAAAATAAAGGAAAGAGATAATTGTCTTTAAGAGGGAAGAGGGCTAACTTGAAGAAGGGTTTAGAATGAATGACAAGAATTGACCTAAGGGCATCAAATCGAGGAATCCTTACACCTACACATCTATCCAATTCTAAAATTGTATGGTAAAGTTTTAAAGTCCAAATATTCAGGCCAATATCCAGTTGAAGGACATCAACTATTTGTGTCGAAGTTGTAGGTTCTGATCGTCGCACTCACTTGTTAAGTAAATGTACTAATACTAAGATAGTATTTATACTACTTGAAATATCAAACAAAACATCTAAACGTTGCATAATCTAGCAAGTCTAGATCAGTTATTAGTGGCCAACAATATCATATTTCACAAAGAAATAACACATGTAAAATACTTAGCAAACTCACTTAATCATGTAACTTCATTAAACTAAAAACGGAAATTTATTAACACTAGTCAACAAAAATGAATCGAGTGAAATTTTATGGGGAACACAAGTACAATTAAATTGAAGGATTAACGTAAAGAAGAGAGATTGGATATAACTCAAAAGACCTATGAGTTACTACTCCAATTGGCTAGTAAAAAACAGAGCAAGCCTAGAGAAAAAAAAATATAATAATTAGGAAAAATAATACAGACCAAGATGAACCAAAAAAGAACAGTATATATATAAATCATTGAAAACAACTAAATTTTGGCACCAAAAAGGAGAACATTTTTCTTTTAAATCTTTTTCTGTAAGAAACAATTCCATTGATGTATGAACAAAAGATGAGGGTAAAAACCCTAAACCAAAGGAGTTACAAAAAACATCTCTAATTAGTCAAAAGAGAATCAAAACTATAAGAATGGAATAATTTTGAAAATGTACAACAAGATATAGCAGTGAAGATTACATGGTCTAAAAACCGATCAAAATTTAACTAAAGAGTAAAGATGTGCTTGCCTATCAGTAAATAGATCCTAAATCATTGAGCTTGAATACTAGACAAATGTCAAGATAATCGGAAATAATTTTTTTTTATAATTGAAGTTAAAGGTAATAATTACCAGAAGACTGATAAACTTCTCCCCATCTTCGATTCGGATTTCAAAGCAACCCCTTCTTGGCTGCATAGTAAGAAAAATAAATAATATTTAGAACTCAATGACATAGTTGTACAAGCCATTGAAGAGATCTTGCTCAAGTAAGGTAGTTAAAATTGTGAAAAAACGATAATTTCATCAAATAAACATTATAGTTTTCAGTACTCAATTTTCTGAATAAAATTTTCACTGATATGTAGCAGTTCCTTAAAATAAAGTAGAAAATTGCCAAAATCCAATCAGGTAATAAAATATAAATATAACAATTGATTATCTCAAGAAACTCATAGGATCATAATATCCCACCCACATATCCCCACAGTAGGATATTGTTCACTATGGACATAAGCTCTCGTAGTTTTGTTTTCAGGATCACCCAAAAGATTTCATACACTGATGGAGACCGGAGATCCTGTCACTCACTCATGTACCCATGATCTCCTCCTTTTCTAGTTAATGTAAGACTTTGGTCTCATGCCCAACAATTAGCCGCTCGAAAGAACCACCAAGCCTCCTTTCAAATATTCATTTGTTTGGGTTTACTCTCTAACAATCACCTTTAATCAAGCTAACTCCTCTTCGGCGAAGCAACGAAACCAATACTGCCAAAAAGCCTCGTACTAAAGGAGATGTTGTCTCCTACTTATTTACCCATAATCAATGTGATACTTTGGTTGCATTCTCAAACTAAATAGTTAGATAAATGGTCAACAAGGAGTTGGAACTAATCCCTGACATTTTACGCATGGAATATGGAGATTAGCTTCGATGCTTACCAACCAAAAAAAAAACAGAACTAAAAGATCTTCCGTGATTATCAAATGAGAATTCTAACTGCTTTTCTATCTATAAGTTGACTTGTGAATCAACTAAGACTCAATTTTTAAGAATTCAAACTCAAGCTTTCCCTCTTTTCGACATCAAAACACCATAAAATCAAAGACAGACAGACAACTATTTGAAAGCAAACATTGAATTGTAAATATTAAAAAAATAATACAAGGATCTTATCTAGGCTTGTAAATATGAACCATTGGGTGTTTCCTAGTCCCACTGTGACTCCAGCCCAGCAGCAAACTTATAAGCTTATATGAACAAATAATGCATTTTCTGGTTGTTCAAAGTAAAAGTGCTTGGAAACTAAAACCTCCACCTTCCACAAAATGGAAGGAAAATGAAGAACAAATTCAAAGGACGATCAAATCAACAGACCAGTATCATGTGTATTAAAATTTTGCTAGGATAACAAAATAAACTCAAAATGATTCTTTTAATGAAGAATAGGAAGTAAAAGTTGATGATGTCAGAAAAATACCTTATCAGGGTTAAGCAGCACAGTAATTCCAGGAACACCATTCTCTAGACCAGTTTGCACCTGAATGGCCCTTTTCTTGAAGGATTGGCACTGTTTGCTACAAGGGAACAAAAATATGGGGAAAAGTGTTATAAGACAATCGCCGCACATGACATGAGAAAGGCAGAAGCATCCATATTATAGGGAATTTTTCACAACCATGAAACGCGACGTTTGTTATCCTTTTCCATTCATTAGAGGTAACATTGCAAAAACCAAAGGCGAAGCCAAGAATAAAGAAGAAATGGTCCCTTACTCAGACTTAGCTTTTCATAGAAAAAAAAGAAAATCATGTCCCCCCCAATTTGCCTCTGATTATTAAAGTTCAAAGATTATTTATATTAAAAGTTGGCTTTCTTCAAACCAAAATCTCTAGCAATGCCCTGAATTAGAAAGTACGCATGTTTCGGATATACGATGTCCAATAAGCTAACAAAAATTAAATTCTCAAAATTGTGAGCAATTAAAAATTCCCTCAACAGAATGCATCAAAAGCGGATGGTAAATTCGATGCGAATATGTAAGATTTCATGGATGGGCGAACGCCGAGATGAGGAGAGAAAATGCCAGTAGTAGAAGAAGCCATGGGAGGCGCAGGCTAGAAATGAATCCACGTTTCAAGAAAGAAAGTCAAAACTTTTATTCTACGAAACCCTAGAAATGAATCCATCCATGCTTCAAGCGAAATAAATTTTAACCTAACAAAAAAGCCCACAAAAGGAACTAACAAATTCGACGAAGATATAACTAGAAAGCAAGCATCTCAAACCCTCGAAAGTTCATCTTCAAATTAACCAACATATTTTCAATTACAAACAACAAACGAACAAGAAAAACTCACCAATGTTCAATCACAACCGTTCTACTCTTCGCATCCTTGTCAAGTTTCTCCAAACCAACATCAACTTTCAATTCCTTATTTTCAACCTTCCCATTCTCCTTTGGAGCACGTTTCGCCTTCTTACTCTTCGGCAACTCCGTGACAGTCAAATCGGCCTTGGAGTTCGCCGCCAGGCGAGCGGAACTCCTAGTCACCCTGGACGTCGCCGGGGCCGGCTTCTCCACCGCCAGGTCTTCTTCTTGGTTCTTGGTTCGCTTCCTGGGCGCCATGAAAGGAGAAGTGAAACCCTAGAAAGGAAAAGAAAAAAGAGGAAGTATGAGGAAGAAGAAGGTAAAGTTATGGGTGGGTTTTCGAAGGTGTGACCGTTGGTTTGTAGTGATATACAGAAGCGGAGGTGGGAGGGTGGGTGTTTTCCCGCGCTACGGGACGGCGGTGAGAATTTGAAGAAACGGTGGAGATGGATTTAGAGTGTGAGAGGGGATCGAGGCCGTTGACTGGGTGGTGGTACGACGCCCACGCGGTTCCACTTGGTTTCTTCTTTGGAAGAAAGTGGCGGCACGAAGTCCCAGAAATGGCGCCAGTCTCCACTATCATTAATTGTCACGTCGCCTCTTTTTTATTAACTTTTATTTTTCTTCTCTATACTAAATACCATTAACCTAATCACATCCACGTGTCTACCTCTCTTTCATTATCCTAACATCTCCATCCTACATAATTCATTACTTCCCCCAAAATTACACTATCCAATATTGAGATATTTTAAGAGTTTTTCCAAAAGTATAAAAATTTATCTAATAATTGAGTTGAGTGGGTAAAAAAAATGCACTTCCTTCAACCATTGAGGAGTTTTGTTGTCTTATTAATTGTATTAATTCACATTTTTTTTGTTTTTTTACCTTGTTATTTATGCTAACTTATATTTATCATCTTTATATTTATTTAATTAATTTTTCTAATTGATCTCTCTCGTAATAATTATTAGCTCAACTTTAAAAATATAACTCCAATTAAACACCTTTTGTGTTATCAGTCTAAGCTTATCATTAGTTACAAAACAACTTTAGTCTTTTTTATATAATTGCTTGGTTTGCTGGTAACTACTTATAGATTAAAATAATGTAATATATCACTTAATGATATGATAATTGTCTAATAAAACTTTATTCTAATGTTTACACAAAGATATATACGTGAATTTTGTTGTCAGTATAATATAAACGGTTAATCTATATTGCTCAATTACGTTGTAAAACTATATAGCCTGGTGAGTAAGATATGAACTATCATCCTATGAATTAATGATCCAATTATCACTTCAACAAATATTGAACTAAGATAAATAAACTAAAAGGATGTTACGTTTTTTAGGTTATACGTTCAACTCTAAAATCTTTTCATTTTAACCATTGAAATTTGAAGTATGTTTAGCACATTAATTGAAATCTTTTGTCGGGATGAAAATGTATATCTTTGTTTAGGCATCACTTAAATGAACATGTATTTTAAGTAACTTTGGAGGTTAGGGTTAGGGTTTGGAAAAAATAACAAAATAACATACCCTAGATCTAGCTTCAATTAAATCAAGTATGCTAACAACTATTTGGTTTGTGTATTAGAAAAAAAAAACACAACTACTTTAAATTTTGAGACTTTTTTAGTACTTTACTGGGTGGAGATTTGAACAATTGAACGAGAATGGAGAATAATAACATAACATTAAGTAACCATATCACGAGAGCAGAGATGAGAAAGGAGTTGGAGACCATTAATGCATTCTCGCTCTCCTTTCCGTTTAGCATTTTTCTCTCACTTCATTTCCAATAATTGGTCTTTATCCTCATGGTGAAATTAGACATGCTACTTACCAATGTATTGTTTCGTATATTAATGTCATTTTTTAACTTTATACTTTTTAAAATTTACATTTACATTTTTTTTTGTTCAAATTTCAACTTTATTTTAAATTCAAAACTTCCCATTCAAGATAAAGTCAATTTAGAAAAAACTACCCAAAAAAAACTTATATACATTATTTTAAACTTCATTAAAAAAGTTTATATTAATTGTTCATATCATGTCATTTAAAAATTGTATTGACGTGAGTTTTTGTTTATTTTAATATACGAACTTTATTTTTACGGTATTTCAACTTAAACTATTCCTAACCTCATATCGTAACTAATTATTCTTTAATCGTTTTCCACCAAAAAAAAATGCTCCTACACAATATAAATTCAAATGTTCACTTAGACTCACCTCTTAGAAATTAGAGTTAGAAATGGTCGATTGTGATCTAATTTTCAATCAAATTTCCATTATCTAATTATAAAAATTTACATCCACATCTATTGGTTTACATAAACTTTTTTTAGAAGTTCATCCACGTTATCATAAAATTGGGATCTCAATATCATGAACATCAAATTTTGAAACTTTGATTATGATGTTGAACTAAAACAACGGTTTGAATCTTACGTTTAGAGGTCGAGTCCACCTAAACTCATTTGCTGAAATTTGTTTCTCTAAACGGCCGTTGATCAATTAGCCGGCACCGAACGGGTACAACGCGTCGGCGTTATTACAGTTATCAAATTGATCGCAGAATTTTCAGGTTTAGATGATGTCCGAGGCGTCAACGACTTCCTCGGTTGAAATTCAGAATTGGATAGAGTAATCGGTTTTTTTTCTTTCTATTTTTTAAGAATCTCCCATTTGAATTTACCCTAAAATTTTCCTTTACTTCTCAGAGCGCAAGATTTGCTGAAGAAGAAACTGATCAAAGAAGATGATTTGGAAGGGAACGGGGATGATTTGAAGTACGTCGGCGGCGTTGATATAAGCTTCTTAAAGGAAGATTCGTCAGTTGCGTGTGGTACGCTCGTGGTTATGGATCTTCAAACTCTTCAAGTTGTGTATGATGATTTCTCTCTTGCTACTGTTCAAGTTCCGTATGTCCCTGGCTTTCTCGCATTCAGAGAGGTTTCTTTTCCCTCATTTGTTATTGTTGCGTATTATTAGTTTATTCTTGATATCTTATTTGAAATCCTGTGGCACAAGCGGTTTACTCTTGGTAATTAGATACATTTTGTTGCTTTGGTTCTTCAGGCCCCAGTTCTCTTGGAGCTTTTGGAAAGGATGAAAAAGAGAGCTCCTCTTTTGTATCCACAGGTGAATGTTTAGTTGCCTGGGCTGACTTTGTTTATGCCACTCAAAAACAGTATTTTCTTGTTATGCTGAAATCATCTGAGATACTTCTTCTTTTGTGGAGGTCATCATAATTTTTCCAAATGCACATATGAATCTGTAACCTACCACAGTTTTGTTACTCCTGAACCGGGAATTTTAGATACTGTTTACTACTTAGATCCCAACTTTTTGCCAATGCCCTCGTTGTCCAGTGTTGTTGATAAGAATATAATTTTAAATCGAAAGGTTTGACATCGATACTCAAATGTGTATATTTATTCGTGAACTAGATTGTTTGACCTAAATACACTTGGAACGTAAAAAAATTTAATTTTTAGCTCCAATATGTCTATGAAACAAACAACAAAATAACCTAGTTTGAAGTAAAATTGATATCCATCAATATCTACATTGATATTTTAACCCTTGGTTGTAATAATAGTCTACACTGGATATTTTTGCATTTCAAATGACTGTTATTTCTTTATTCGACCAGTTATTGATGGTTGATGGAAACGGAATACTTCATCCTCGAGGTATTTTTTTTTCCTTCAAAGTCCTTAGTGGTGGCATCCTCTCTAGTTTTTGGAATTGTTGTAATTGGCTATGGTGTTCTACAACTTAAAGCTTGATTGAATATCTGTAGTAGTATGAAATATCAATATAATATGCTATCTTGGAACACTGACATTCCATGGGAGGAAAGTGCAGGTTTTGGTTTGGCCAGTCATCTTGGCGTTCTTGCTAATTTGCCTACAATTGGAATTGGCAAGAATGTGAGTTTCGATTTCATATAACATGCCGTTGATTTAAATGTTTAACCCCTTCAAGTATTCTGATGTGTTCTACAATGCCAATTTCAGCTGCATCATGTTGATGGTCTTACCCAGTCCAGCGTGAGGCAACTTCTTTCCGACGGCAAAAATAACGATTCTATAATAACTTTGAAGGGTATCTCTGGATGCATTTGGGGTGTGGTAAATGTAATATAATCTTTTTTGGTAACTTAATTTGGCTGAGTTCTTAATTTCATTGTTCACATGCTTTGCTACCATTCATAATAGAACAGCTTTGATTTGGGAAAATTGTTTAAGCTTTTCCTCTCCTTTCAGGCTATGAGATCTACTGTTGATTCATTGAAGCCTATATACGTTTCAATTGGTCATCGTGTTTCGCTTGATACTGCCATCAGGATTGTTAAAATCACTTGCACATTTCGTGTTCCAGAACCTATCCGACAGGTAGAACATAAATTTGGTCCATAATGATTATGACTTCTTCATTATAAATTCTGCCGATAAATTCTTATAATTCCTGTTATAGAAGTTCACTTTTTAATCTAAATAGGTCGAGCTATGTTTTGTGTCAAAAAGAACCTGTTAATTGTTGCGTAGGTTCATATGGTGGGTGGAGTAAATAGATTATTGAGCTTCCTCAACTTTCTTCCATGAATTGAATATCCAATGCTTGCTCTCGATTTATGACTTTTCTACTTAGTATTCATGTTTGAATCTTGCTTTGGGGTTGAGATATTGATGTGAGATCACTAAGATGTGATGTTTACTTCATATATGATTCAGGCTGACATTAGGTCAAGAGAATACCTCAGGAAATTTCAAATGGGAATGTTAAAAAGAACAACTTCATAGCAAAGGTAACTTTTTTACTGATATCAGTCATGTGCACCTGAGATAATTTATCTTAAAAAAAAGTGTAACCATTACTAGTTATCATGTTTTTGGGAAGCAAACACTTATCTGAGATTTACTCCACATGAAAATTTTAATCGATTCTATCTTAAAAAATGAAGAAGGATGATGGACTTGGGAGAAAATTAATGAAGGGGCCATCATTGGGTTCCATTGCCTGTGGCTGTATATTTAGTTCAACTGCAAGAGCTTGTAGAAGAAAGACTAGAAAAGCTTAAAAACAATTATATTGTTTGCTATGTCAGCATGTTCTTAAAAATAAGGTAGAGTTCACAGACAATAACGTGGTCCACAAATATTTATGAAGACAAATTTCTAGTGTAAACAAAGGGATTACTAGAAATTCTCAATCAAGCTCATCCTTCCCTCCATTGAGCTTTGCCTAGATTATTGTTTTTTTTTATTGTCTTTTAGCATTTTCACTTTTAATTTTGGAAACATATTCATATTTTGTATTTTCTTACACGATAATAATAATAATAATTTAACCAATTTTGATATAAATTAACTTCGACATACTAAATGTAAGGACAACTACGGGTACAAATATACAGGAGTGTGAATAAGAAAGTGGCCTACATAAAATTTGTTTGTTAATTAATAATTTCATGGCTGTGTCTTTTCCTTCGTGGTTTAATAAAAATTTATTCTCCTAATTAAAAGGTCATTCTGTTGATTCTGATCTTATATCATACGTGTAGCTTTGTACTGAGTGTTGTTTTCTTATGTTGTGGACAAGGTGATTGCCTAAATGGTGTTGTCCTGATTGAACCCATCAGATCAGATACACAGACTCACCAAATTGCTGCAAGAAAGGAGGAGCAGATGGAAACATTGAAAGCTGCTATCGGGTTGGGCTCATTGGACGATAGTAAACATGTTAAAGAATAGATTTCTGACATGAATGAGTTAACAATTGCTTGAACTACAAAATCCATCAACCAGGATGTAGGAAGGGACAATGAATGCAATGTCCCTCTCCTGTAAGTCGATCTGCTTCGCCCCTATATTCTAACCTTTATCTACTGCATGCACTGATTGAAAGACAGATGATTCTACTTCCTTTGTTTGGGGGAAAAAAATGATGACCTGCCAGTGGACTGGACTTCTGGTCGAGCAGCCGATTAAGATTCGCGCCGAAACGTCTTCCTTTTGATCTCGTGCCTTCGTGTATGTTTCCACTCATAGGTAAGGAATTGCACTTGTCTTCTTTTCTTTCCTCCTGGTAGTCTTTGTACTGATTTCATAGGTGAAACAAATCTTCCTTACTTTCTTCACCGAAACCTCAGCTTTCTCTTTTTGCATTTTAGTAGGCGTAATGGGTTCTCAATTACGGCTTTTGGCCTCAATAACCACTTTTCATCAATGATAGGAATAGAAGAGAGGACCAGAAGGGTGATATTAAGCGCCATGAGAAGTTGAACACTCTTTTTCGGAAGGGAATTTAATTGAAAAAAAGCATAGCGTTGAAGAAAAACATTTTCCCGCACGGGTTCTCTTGAGAGTAAAGGAACCAAGAAGAATCGCTTGATAGATAATCAAAGCGATGATCCTGAAAATGAACTAGACAGCAGCAATTTGGGTACGGAAAGGAAGCATAAGGAAAACAGAAGGCATGAGAGTGATGATTCTGTTCCAGGAAGGTAATTAAGCGATGAGTAGATCACCCTCTTTCAACCAAGGGGAAATAGGAGATTAAGTATAATGCTTAGCTTAGACAGGTTTCAGTATATTCTTTCATCCTAGTGATGGTGAAACTGAGAATGAAGATCGAACTCTCAGTCTGATTCAAGATCTTCTCTTTCAATTGTCATCCTTTGATTTGAACGACCAATCAATTAACCGAATTCATATGGCTAGTATGTATTCTTTCCGTCAATAGTCTGTGTGCGAGATAGAGGAGTTGGCCGAGCAATAGAGACCTCACCCTCTTCATGCAGATCGACAGGACCATAATCTACATCAAGGTTGACCCGACTAACCTTTTGAGGCAACCATCAAAGTCCATAGACTAAATTTTTAGTGTTGGACCATAATGAATTTTAGAGATTAATTTTGTAATTAACTCAAAACTACAGTAAACGACAAACTCATTATGACTTATAGTTGATGTAAAGAATATCATGCAATGATGCAATTTCGTATGTCTTGTTATGCCTTTCGATGAAACATTTCAAGTTATTAGGTTAGATGTTTTAAGTGTATAGTTTGATTTATCATCTTCGCAATTACAAATAATAATAGTAATAATAATAAAAAGATTTCAAGTTAAAATGCAGCTTATAATTCGAATTACAAATTGTTCCTACCTATAAATTATTTATGAGGTTTTATCAAATTTAATATGTGATGGGAAAACTTTTTTTTCTATTATTATTATTCAAAAATTGTAAAACTTACTAGAAAAATTGTAGTTTGGTTGTGTAAAAAAAAAATATTAGGACAACCCTCCAATGAAATAGGGAAGTGAGAAAGTGTTAAAATATTATTTTCCAACCTTTTCACTATTCAATAAAAAAAATATAAACTATTATACGTGTATGTCTGTATTATTATTATGATAGATTTGTTGACATAAATAAAGAAGATATTCTCAAAATTTAAGGAAAAAATTAAAGTTCAACTGAAAATAAAATTTTTAAAGTTCAACGTTTAAAATAAAACTTCTAAAATGTCAAAAGTATAATTGAACCAATTTCATACTTTTAGGGACACTTTTTGATCCTATAATATTAATATCCATAAATGTTATAATGTCTTAGCACTAATATTAGTAATTTGACTTTTATGGGTAAAAAACAATACTTATGTAAAAATAGTATTGATACAAAAATATTTTTAGAATTTGGGAGTGTTTAACTAGGAAACTTTAGTTGAATTAAAAAAAATTGTCAACTAAATGTAGATTGAAGCCAATTCATTCCTACTTTCTGACTCCACTTGTGGCCAATCACCCTTTCACTATGGTAATTTACTTCAACAACGGCCACCTTGATGATTACCTTGGGCAACCAATTTCATCAATTATCTCCAACGATTATTTTGATGTAAATTAGCTTTTGAAGTTGGTGTGTAACATCGTTTTAACTCAGAATCACATTACAAAACTTTGCGAGCATGATGACTGAACCTATTAAAATTCAGTCCTTGTAAACATGTAATATGACAATGGTCATAAATGTTCAATTATTCCATCTCAAGAATACTCAAAATTACTTTTCTTTTCTAAGAAAGAAGCAATGAAAAGCTGATAAGATGGGCCAAACGCAATTAAAAGCTGCCAACCGTGGCAGCCACAGGATTGTAGGCTTCGACTCTACACAAAAATGGATCAGCTAAAGCTCTAGGAAGAAGCTTTAACCAAAGGATGAATAGTGAAAAACACAACTTCTAATTTCTATATCATATATTATCAACGGTGTAAAATTATCAGCCACGTTGTTCTAACCTCTTGAACGATCTCCCGATTCGGGACGACAAGAATGGCCTAAAGAGCTGTGTTGTAGTTAGAGAAAATGTGCAACAATCTTCCCAGAGTTTCTGGATAAAATTTCCTCGCAAACAGATGGCATGGTCTCTTCACTCCGTTCCATATGCAGGGCCTCAAAGTCATCCTCTTCTGTAGGATCAAAACAAAAACCATTTTCACACAAACGGTTTATATATATATATTCGTCTATTTTCATAAATCAAGTTACAAGAGGCGATTTATTACTTTTTTTTCAAGTTTTGGAGAAATTAAAGTAATTTCAAGCTTTACTTGTTTAATAAGTTGAAAGTACAACCACTTTCCCAATTTCCAGTTTGAAGAGTACATCATGTTTTTGGAAAAAAAAACCCTAACCCCTACCCAACCCCAAAATATTTTGGTTGGATTGGGTTAACCCCTTATATAAAACTGATAGGGTTTGAACTTTGACCAACCCAAATTTCGAGTAGGTCCAAAGAAGACCCCTAACCCAACTCAACCAATGAAGCATAAAGCTAGTACGTGAACCTGAACATTGACTCATATACAATCTTCCTACCATTAAGCATAAAGCTAATATCTCATCTTCTTTTTTTTCTTTTTGACTCTTCTACATGTGAGAATTGTCACGTCCAAACAAGCAGAGACGAGGCCACCAATTTTTTATTAGGAGGCCAACTTTAATATGGTAACTTTATATAAGTATAACATTCCAAATTATAGATTGAGACTTTGAGATCTTAGTATGTTCTTTATGCTGGGCCAATGGCTGGAAAAACTAACTGCAGAATCCAGAAGAAAAAAGAATCAATTACATACCGGGACAGTAGTTGTAACGTGAATGATCTCGTCTATTGACTGCGAACACAATGACATAATCAAAACCAATGCTTTCATATACTAGAAGCATAAGTATCAAAAAGAAGTAAAATTATTGGTCACGTACGGTGATGTTCCTCAGAAGCTCATAGGTGACATCTTGAGTCCTATATGTTTTTGGATGCCACTTTCCCTCAGACCAATCAACATGCGTTACTGACCAATTTGCAATTCCACCAGGGTCGATCATCTGATGTGAAACAATAGATTATTCAGAGTAGACAGAGATAACAAAGCTATAATTGTCTAGAAAATGATCGTGTACTGACATGAAAAAGGGTTGGAAAATAGTGCTCATCGGCATAGCAGTTGGGGCCATCCTTAGTTCGCTAAGAAAGTCGAGCAAGAGAAAAACAAGTCAATGAATAGAATTTCTGATGAGTGATGACTTGAGAAAGAAAAGCACAGAATACTTGTGTATTAAATCTAAAGCAATCAAATCAAATAAACTAGTAAACAAAAACGAGAAAGAACTCATTAAATAGTGTAGGCATAAGACAACCAAGATAATATAATACTGCAAAATGAAGCTGCAATGTTAATATATGACAATCAAGCACGCACTTCGACACTCAATTATCCATTCGTAAGCAAAATATTCAGCCGACCTGTCTTCATAAAGCAAAAGATGGAAATGGAATAGACAAAAACATCAGCATACAAGATAGATGAGTGCAACAAGAATTAACTAGATCGCTTCAGTATCAATTAGCTAGAGTGCTAAATAACATGAATAAAGCCAGAAGCACCATGTATTCGAGTTCAAAATATTGATTTGATATAGACTTAAAGATTCTAAATCTCTGCCTGAGTTAACTGACGAGAAAGCAAGAATAAGTCATATGCAAGCATAAGCATGAACATAACACAGAAGCAATCTGATAATCAATCTATCAGAGGTGTAAACAGGTTCGGTTGGGTTGTCGGGTTACCATCCCTATGTATCAATTAATTTTTTCTTTTAACCTATTTTCTTCAATTAATAATAAAAAATATATTTTATATGTATAAAATTCGAATTGGGTTGGGTTGAACTGAATTTTTCAAACTCCAACCCGCAAAAAACCAAATTTTTTTACCCAACCCAACCCACATTTTAAACTAACCCAACCTAACTCTTATAATATGGGTTGGGTAGTATGGGTTGTCAGGTTATTCGATTCTTCCAGGCCTGCAGTTTATAATCAACACAAAAGATAAAGATCACTACGACCAACAGATTACCTTGCAGTAATGTTTGAATTTTGTATAGTAAAGACTGTCAGCCATTACAATAATAGCATGTCGACGCTTCATAGAAAACCACTGAAATTTACAAGGTTAAAAATATGTGGAGTGAGTATTCCTACTAAACGCCATCTTGAGAAAATAAAAATTTCATCAGAATTGACAGCTGTGATGAAAGTGTTCACATAGTAGCAGTAAGTAGTAACCCAATTATGACTACATCTACCTGAGAACCTTTACGGAAATCTTTCTTTTCAATTTCAGGTAACATGTGGTCTGAGTACCTACCAGTTCCATGAGGACCAGGGTCTTCAAAACTGTAATGAGAAACTTCTAATATCAGATTGGTGGGAGATCATAGTCATTTAGATTGGTCAAGGAGTTCAACTAAATTAAACAACCAAAGGTGTCCAATGTTAAAAAAATAAAGTTTCCTTACCAATCGATATAGCTGACGTTGGTAAATATCAAATAGTTGTAAATATACTCAAAGTCGTGAAGAGGTAAGCAACTGAAACAGAAGTACAAATAGTAATTAGATAAGAACCCCATTGCACGCAAATGTTGCAAAATCTTCAATCAACAAAAAACAAATAAAAAAGATATAACCACCTCTCAGATAATAAAACAAAGTGCTGATTATCGGGGTCTAAAAGTGCATTTGCCAAAAGTCTCTTCTCTGCATCAACCATAGAAATTTCTCCCCAGGCTACCTGAATATTGTTTGCTAATAGTTTCACATCAACAACTATTTCATATGGTAAAGCTATAAATATTTGAAGCTAAACAGCATCAACATTACCACCGATAACCAAGTACAAGGGTTAATATAAGATATTACAATTACAAATGATGTAGAAAAAACTTCCATAGAGTCAATTCAATGTTCTCACACCTATCGCCAATCTCAAGAAACCCATTTCCAGGAAATCTATCACATTCAAGTACTTCATCAAATTTTAGAAGCCCAGAAAAGAAGCTTGTCTAACAATAAAGCCATTGGGTATCAAATAATGAATCATGTATATAAACCAATAACAAGACAGAACAAATGACTATTAGTTAGTCATTTGTTAACATTTTGTCTGTTTTTTGAAGACAGTTTGACAAATCGAGAAGGAAAAAAGAGCCAAAGTCATTCTGGAATTAAGCAAGAGAAATAAATATGCGTTTTAACTTATCGTGGACTATGGTTTGAGATCCTTTTTCTATTCATTTTCAAGTCGCATCAAATATCTAACAAGTCTGCTTTACTACAATAACTGCATGGAGAAGCAGATAACAGTAAATATTCTTCATGACCCACCTTTTCACTGCGAATGTCACGACCAACAAAATGGGGGCTCGCACGCTCCACTTTCTCTCTAGATGCATGCACATATATAGAAAATCTGTCATCGTGGCCCTGAAAGAAAAGAACTGGGTTAAGCACCTAACTCAATAAAGTCTACCGACCCAAAGGTGCGGCAGAAGTTTTACATGGCATTCATGCCCTTCAAACTTCTCCACTGAAAGATAAGTTTAACATGTATGTGTGCGTATACATAGCTAGCAATTCCCTAAACGTGAGATTCACAGTTAGAGCGAAGATTGTCTCAAACCCTCCATGGATCAAACTTCCAAGTTCTAATTGACTAATGATTTCATGCGGGGAGGAAATTGTTATGCTAGAAAACTGTAAATATTTCACTGAAAATATCTCAAACGCAGATAAACTAAAGAAAATAATCTCTAATACAAATTGAAAAAAAGAAATCAAAGCTCCAAAGTTGAATATTGACCCTTACATCAAGAAATTTATGCCATAGCTTCTCAAAAGGTAGTGAACCTGGAGTCAAAAACATAAAGGCAATTTTCGGATTCTTAGATTGAGCTAGAGGTTTCTTCAAAATTTCCTTCATTATAACCCGAGTTGCAGTCTCTTCATCAGTTAATTCCCGATAAGCAACTGGCAGTGGCCGTTCAAATGCACCATTGACACAGCCACTGGAAAAGATATAACAAAGCAGAGAGGTTCTATGTGGATAAACATAGGCACCAAATACAAATATGCTGACCAACGAAACCAATATAACAATGTCTACAGATGGCTTTAAACATGGCCTTTGACGTGATCCTGGCATACTGAGTGTCTAGTGTGCAAGCTGCCATGAACGGTCAATTTTTTATAAAGGCGTTGTGGCCATGTTTCTCATGTATCCAGAAAAAGTCCCATCGCCATCAATGCCTCGTCTTAACTACAACAAATATCAAACTAACACACTCGTCGTTTACCAGCGAAAACCTGAAAAACATCAAAATTCTTAGCAATATTCAAAGATATAATCCATTAAACTATTGGTACAGTTAAATTTACTATAATCCATCAGCTTAAACTTTTAGGTCAATCTTTGAGTTCAAATTCATTTCTCTCTTCAATCAATATTATTTTCCACTTGCTCTTTTCAAATACATTAAACAAATAATAAATTAAATACAAAGAAGGTCCTTAGATAAAGCAGTGGAAACTCTATGCCTAAACCAGTCACCTCAAAAAAAAAAATCTTCAAGTCCCGGAAGAGGAACTACAAAATAAGTCATGGAAAAGTCAGTCCTTCGATCAGAAAAAGGCATGAGCAACCTTATTGCAAGTCCTATTACAAAAAAAATCCTTGTGACATTAACCTAACAAGCACGAGAAATAATATCCTCACCAACATTCCACGTCTCAAATAAGCACACACAATATTTGTTAACGATTTCAATGACCTCCAAAGAATTTGAATCAATCCTTATTTTCCACTTGTTGAGTGTCATCGTATAACGTAATTCATCAACTTAAGATCTTGGATCAATCGATAATTATTTAATATAATCTAAAAACCCAAGTGACAAAAAACCTAAAAAAATCGATGGATGGCCGCGTCCATAAGAAAGGTGGTGAAACAGATATATTAAATTAATGGACGAGAATATAAGCAAACAAATAAATAACCCAAATGCGTATAATTCACGAAGCGGAAAAAGAAAGAAGGCGAAGTGGAATCGGGGATCGATCAAGAGTATAAATAAACAAGAAATGCATAAATCAGAATGGGGAGCAGCATCAGAAGGGATCAAACAAGGAAGAGCAGTGAAATAGATGAAATGCAGAAATGATGAAATGGTGATACGAATGAAGAAAAGAACCTGAGATCAAAGGAAGGAGAGAGAGTAAAGTAGGGAGAGAGTGGCAGACATGTGAGTGAAGAGTGAGGAGTGAGGAGAATAATTATTGTAGTGATCCCTGGACATGGTTGATGTTGATGTGGAAGGTGAAGAAGAGTGGGTTTACAGATTCCAACTCAAAGCGAACGCAGCGCCTCGGTCCCCTAACTTCCAGTGTTTCTTTTCCACGTCATTTTTGTCCATTTTTGCCACGTGTCTATCATGCTCCCTTGGCCTTAAAATATTCCAACAGTACAGTAGGAGGGAATTTAAGAAGAATAGATCCATTTTCAAGGGGTTTTTAGAAAAGTTGAGTTTTAAAGCAAATTAGCTGAAATGTCTAAAATATCCTTACATACAATTTTTCTTTATTCTTCTTTTCCCTAAAGAATATTATAAAAAAAACATTTTAATACAATTCTAAAATTCGTAAAATATCTTTGAACTTTAAAAATTTTCGAAAATATTTTTATCTCTAATTTTGGATTAAAATCGTTGATTCAACTTTTGATTAAAATTTTAAGTTAAGGCATAAAATGTCATAATATTTTAAAATAAATATTTATTTTTAAAGAGTGCTAAAACAATAATTAGTCGCATAAAATAATGAATTTGACTATGGACACGAACTGTGTTTTTTTAAAAAAAAAAAAAAGAAAGAATTGTTTTTGTTTTAGTCATAAAATTTGCTAAAAGTTGAATAAATAAGAATTTCTTATTCCTTTTTAAGTTGAGAAGCATTTATGATACATTCAAAACAAAATTTTAACCATTTTCATTTAAAATTAATATACTTTTTACTACTTTTCACCTCTTTTAAACTTTTGAAAGTCTATATGCATTTTTATACATAAACTATACAGTTTATAGTCTTTTTTTTTTTTAATTTAACATTCTTTTGTTAATAATATATTATTTTAGTCTCGAGCTTTTAAGTTTGTTCAATGGAACTGTGTTTTGTAGTAAAAATGTCAACAATAACGACAAGTTAAAAAAATGCTAAATTAGTGTGAATGAAAAAATTGTTTAAAATATTTACAAAGACAATTTAGAATATAAATTTAATATTTATAGACATTATGAAGATTGAAATTGAATAATTTAAAATATACAAATTGAAATTAAACAAACTTCGTAATTTAGGTGGTGATAGACTATTTTGCTAAGTTGGATTCTTTTGTGTGCTGCATGTTACTATAAAAGTTGTGTATGTATAGTTAAGTATGACAATGTAAGCGTTTAGTTGTTTATTAGTAAGAGTATCTCTATTTGAGTACGTTATTTCCAAAATGCATGTGGTGATGCTCCATATTATATTAGCAAATTTTGTGTCGTGTTCTATCATTTTACTACACGTTTCGTAACTTAATGTTATTCGGGTTGTGGTAACACTGTATTGCATTGCATTGTGCGTAAAATGACATTTGTTTCATTAGTTGTATTGACGAATTTTAATCAGTACGATTAACCTTATTTTGTTCTCTATGTGTTAATTCATCTGTGAACTTAATTGAAAAAAATATCAAAATACTAAAAGCACATAGACAAATAGAAAACCGGGTCAAAACTCCATCAAATGTCCAATATGCTACTAAATTCTAAATTGTTTGTTAGGATAACGAGTCAATACATTCAAACTAAATTTTTTTGTTTATAAATAGAAGTAATAGTTTTGAATCACAAATATCATAATTAATGATACACTGTATGTCAACCGATGGTCGATTTGGTTACATTCAGTAGGTGTTAACAACCACTTAATTTAAAACTTGCAAACCAAATTCAATCGATACTTCGTCATTTAGAGTAACCATGGTCAACCAACATCGTCCATGATCATTAGCCAATTTCTATTAAAAATTTCAATGAACAAATCCTTTTAGAAGGTATGGAATCAAATAAATTTTTACCTAATTAAAAAAAATGAAAATGTATTTTTAAAAAACATTTATTTTCATTCCAATCAACAATTAAACGGAAGAATAAAATTGCATAATTTTCAATTGGCGAAAATCAAAAGCGGGAATCTGAAAGATAAGGCTGCAATGAACTTTGCTCACTTGGCGTAAAGACAACCCCGCAATTCATCTCGTCGTGGGTCCGACCTCCGATTCTCCCCACGCAAATTTCAGCGGCGAGCCAAATGCCATGCCAGCGTCCATCTTCTGATCCTGTATGACTTCCATGGCTGCCTCGGCAACCTCCGTTGCACTTTTTCCTTCAAAACTGGTTTTCAAGGGACGATTCGAGCAGTCGAGATCGAAGTTTCTTACTCCAACCTCAACATCTTCAATTCCATGTCATTCCATTTCAATTTCATCTCCGTTCCATCGGCGCAAGCCATTCGGAATCCAGGCGTCGGTTTCGATCTCGGATCCTCAAGTCCGAACTGGTCCTGATGATCTCGTTGCGTCCATTCTCTCGAAGGTAATGTTTCAAGATTTGCTTAGTTTAGTTGATCTTGCAACTGATTATAGGGTAAATTATAGTGGCTTCGAATTGAATTTGGGAGAATTTTAGTAGAAAATGTGTAGCAAATAGAGGTCAGCAAGTTGCGGCAACAAGTGGTACTGGACTTGGAAATTTCCAGAAATTTTTTCTGGATGATGATCATTCGGTTGGTAGAGACAGTTTACGTGATTTCCACACAAGCTTCTTAAGATTTCAGTATGATCTTAGTCAACAGTGCATAAGTTGATGTTACACTTTGAAACAGGTGACAGGAAGCGATAGAGGAGTATTATTAAGTGAAGAACAGCACAAAGAGGTTGCTGAAGTAGCTGAAGAATTGCAAAAGTATTGTGTAAACGAGCCTGTTAAATGTCCTCTCATATTTGGAGGTAAAACTTAAACAGTTTTGCTGTTTTTTGTTTGATATGTTTGAATATTTGATCTACTCATCTTCCTTATGGAGCCTATATTCGAGCTTTGTATCCGCATAAAGAAAGTTCAAGGAATGATTTCATATCACCGTATTTGAAATACCAGAAATGATTTGAATTCTTTATCTAGATGCTTGCTGAAAAGGAAATGGGGAAAAACCGATACAGTCCTTCACTCCTGATTTATGAGAAGGTTAAATTAGCTGTTTACTTGAAAATCTACAAAATCATAAGAAATCAACCACTTTTGTCTGAATTTCTTACGAAGCAAAATTATGCTTTAAATTTAGCATGTTCTAAAACCATTTTGGTTAACTTATATGCTTAGTCTCTAAACTTTGAGATTTTCATACACCTAGTTTCAAATTTTTTCCATTACAAGACACAAGTCAGAAAGCTCAGAACTTCGTTTGATATCATATTCAATTTTATATTTAATAGATCAATTAATTCTTAAAAATTATAAATTTGTCGTAGACTTATAAGACATTGAAGAAACAAATAGACGAAAACCTAAAGTTGATAATTGAACCAATCATATTATTTGAATGGATGACAAATATTTGAATTGATTTGCAACTCCATCCGAATCTAAAATCACATTTAGACCCAAAAAGAGAATATTTCATTCAAGTTGTTTCTCATTTTCCAGCTCTAGTTTCGCTAACATGATTAAATGCTTGGTATCTCAGCTTGGAATGTTGAGTATTGCTCTGTACCAACATCGCCTGGGGGTGGATACAGAAGTGCAGTGGGTCGCATTTTTTTCAAGACAAAGGAAATGATTCAGGTTGTGGAAGCTCCTGATACTATAAAAAACAAGGTGTCATTTTCTGCCCTTGGTTTCTTGGATGGACAAGTCTCTTTGACAGGTAAAACTTCAAATTCCTTTTGTGAAAAAAAGAACTTGAGCACTACATTGGTAAAATATATCAGAAAATCAAATCAATGGCTGGAACATAGCTGACATAGCCTCTGGATTTTTGGTTGACTTGCTGTGATATATGTTCTAGTTGAAACCACTAGTTTTTATTAGAGAACTCGATAGGACTTTTGAGAGTAATACTTTTAAGTGAAATATCTTTAAAGAACTTATTTTGAAGGAACTAAATGTAAAATAGCTTCACTTAAATTATTACTCTAAACACTGATAGAGCATCATGGACTCGATGTTTCCAAATAAAAAAAATTATTACTCTAAAAAAGATACTGTTTCAACCTAGCAAAAACGAATTCTGTGGTTGATAAATGATAATCATTTAGTTTTTTTAATTAAAAATATGTAATCTACTTTTGAGTAAGTAAGTATTGAAACAACTTGCAAAATTTGGAATATGTTATTACTCACTTCAGCAAGAATTACTTTGTTACTGATTAAAGCATTTTTTTTCATCATGATTCTGAAGGATCATGAACTTATTGACCAAGTTTTAGGAATTTAAGACGCCAACCCTTACTCTTAGAATTGCTTTAGATGGTTATGTTTCATCCAGTGTCTTCAATTTACCTGTCGATGGAGGAGATTCTCATGAATTCTCCCTTCTTTGATGAAGGAAAAATTTCGTGGCAGATTTGTTTTTCTGCTGTTTTATAGGATGGTTGACTTGCAAATTTTGGAATATGTTTTAAGGTTTCTAGGGATAAGGTTAGGGGCGTTTGGCCATTGAGTGAAGGCTTAATAACTACGGAATTAAGGGTAGAAGTGTAAGATTGAGTTCTTCCGTAATTGAGAAAAGTAGATGAATAAGGGAAGATGAAGTTATTGGATAAATATGAAAAGTAGGAATTGAGAAAAAGATGTAATTATTCAATAAATTTGAAATGTAGAAAAAGATAGAAAGATGAAGTTATTCGATAAATGTGTAAATTACAATAATATTTACCATCAAAGTTGAGTTATTTCTTAAAGTAGTTGGTGAACTAAAAACTACATCTTGATTATGATTTTTTATTTGCCCACCCTTATGTAATAAAATGTGAACTTTCTTTTTCTTTCATTTTCTCGATAAAAACATGTTCCCTACTCATAATATACATGTGTTATGAATTTATAGGAAAATTGACAGCACTGGATGATAAGTGGATTCGAGTTGTGTTCGAGTCGCCTGAACTTAAAGTTGGAGGATTAGAGTTTCGATATGGTGGCGAAAGCGAGGTACAACTCCAGATTACATACATAGATGACAAGGTTCGTTTGGGAAAGGGCTCTAGAGGTTCATTATTTGTCTTCCAAAGACGAGTTTGAAGTTACTAAATTAAATGTAGTTAATGCTCATCATCATTTGATATCTCTATGCTAATTTTACTCTTTGTGTAGAAAGCTAATATGATCGATATAGATGAGCGTTATATTATCACGAATATTCTTTTAGAAGGAATGATTAAAAATATCTCAATTTCGTATTTCATTTCAATACTATGATTAATTTTCTTAGAAATTATATTAATATCATTGAACTTTTAAAAGTGTTCGTAACATTAAATATTTTTTTAGTACACTAATTGTAGAATGCATGATTAAACTTCCGACCTTTAGAGATCGTAGGTCATGTTAGTACCACTGAGTCAAACTTACTTTGACATTACATAAAATAATTGTTTTAATCTATCATTGTGTTTTCGTTATTTCTTTCTTTATCTTTTGTGGTTACATGTGACTTTTAATAAAATTGAAAGTGTAAGATAAAAATTGAAACAACTAAACTATTGAGAAATAAATATTCACAGCTACCATTGTATAATTTTCATAACTTAACCAACTTGGTGTTGCAATTTATTATTATTTTTTCTATTGAGAAAGATATTGCAATTGTTTTTTATATTGCTATTTTCGTTTAATTCTTTCACTACAAACCCTATGTAATAAAAAGAAAAAATGACTGATATTTAAAATTTTACCACGACAAGATTTACATCACCAAATATTAGTTTTTCAATCATTAAAATATACTAGATTCTTGCATTCTACCATAGAAGAAGATAATCATATTATTGAAAAATTGAGTGGCATTGAATTGATTAAAAAATTGAGGGTGTGAAGCTTTTACCTAGCAGCTAGAAAATAGGGTTAAATTAAAAATGACAAAAACAATATTACAAATCGAACAAACAAAAAAAAACTCAATCAAAACATGAATTTTGGATTACGTTACGTTACAAATTTATTCCATTACATATCATTAAACAACCCTCAACTTGTGAGGAATGGATTAAACTAACATATATTGGAAGAAAAATAATAAAATTATAAATAAATAAGATCGGATAAAAGTAGTCTTAATCAGGAAAACAAAATTTCGAGTCACAACAACAACGAGCCTCAATATGATTAGATAGTTACAAATATAGCAATAATAATAAAAAAATTAACATATATAACAATATTTAGTTTTTTTTGTACATACAACAAAGTCGATGAGTGCTTATATGGTCTAACAATAATATGAGGAGCTATAGTCTCCTTAAGTATTCTTATATCGTTGATAGTCTATCATGATAAATCATACAAGTATATTTGCATAAGTGAATCACTCTCATTTAATCATACAAGTATATTTGCATAAGTGAATCACTCTCATTTAATTGCAATTTTTTTTATGATGTTATCGAAACTTATTTACAAAATAATTAACTATATGACTATATTTACAATTTTACTATATAGTTCATCTTTACAATTTTACTATAGAGTTCATTATTATTCCTGAAATTGCTTGTATTTATTTACCCTATTTTAAAAAAACATTTCGGGTCCAGCCCAATACACAAATGTGAAAATTATAAAAGAAATGTAGAACGAATTGTAAACAAATCGAAGAAGGGAGGAGGGGACTGCAGTCTGGGAGCGACGGCGGAGCACAGCCAGCTGTAAGAACATCGCCGCAGCTGTCGATTCACCGGTGTCGTTGAAGCTTTGGCCGAGTATTGCCTAATTTCTTCTTTGGTATCGGATCACGAAGTGAAATTGAGGGCAAATATTTGGCGGCAATTTCGATCGACGATGGTCACGGCGGTGAGTTATCCTCTATCTTTCCTTTATCATACATTTCTCTGTTAAGGAATTTTCCCATATGGCGTTCACATTTTCATTTTGGTGGTTCAGTTAGCAATTGAATCGGCACCGTCCCAAATTCTTGTGCTTGGATTTCTGCACGGAGCTCTTAACTCCCTCAAGCGTGATATATCTCGGATGTTCGCCGTCTTCTACGGCCGACCTGACATTGATGAAGCGGCGAGGTAAAATGACTACACATTTCGAGCCTTTGGTTTGCTTCGGCTGAAGGGAGTGCGAAACTTCATCAACTTTACAGTAATTAATCGACCTTTTATTTGTTAAACATTAAGAAGTGGAAAACATCTTATTTTGGTTTATTTCGTTTGCATTCTTGCTTTGGATTTGCGTTACCTGGTTTTGGGTTTTAAGGAACTTCTTTATGCGTTCTAATTCTAAACATTACATGCGTAGGTCTAATGAGGATGAGGATTCATTACATCCTGCTCTTAAAAGTTTAATGACAACTGTCGGTGACCATTGCTATTTGAGATCTTCGGATTGCTTTTCAGAAAAGCGTAATTTTAATGGCGAAGGTGATCCGGGGGCTGTTTTCAACGTGTTGGACGCTTTGCTCAAGGGTAGTCTAGACCGTTTGAAGACCATGAGGTGATTTTTGCTTTTCTTTGATTAGATTTACTTTTCAATCTGGTCCTGTAGCTCGAAATATCGGTACTCGAACATCTTTGACTTAGACGTTGATAGATATCTCGCTTATGATCTTTCTTATTTAATGTCCCATTGGAAATTTCCTTGATTTAATGATGAATATCACATAGGTAAATCTTGTTCATTGCATGGAATCGGTATGTGTATGTATGTGTTTGTTTGTTGTTGTTGTGATAAGACCGTCTACTTGGAAAATAATGGTGCGTATTCGAGTGTAGAACTACCTTAGTTTGTGAAAGTTAGTTGTTGGTGAACTTTGCTATCAAGCAATTATTCATTTACGAATGACCATCAATTGAAGGTTTGGCGGAACTGAAGGGGCGCAAAAAATAAGAGTTTAATAAGGTTTTAGGTAATTTTTGGGAACTAATGGAAAACTTGGAGTTCTGAATGCTGATCTTTTTACTAAAAATTCTGGTTTTTCTCCAGTTTTCTTAATTAAGACATTGATGAGTTGTTTCCAATCCATCGTGATATTTACTCAAATAACTGAATAAGTTTATATGTTTTCTTTCCAATATAGCTGCTCACTGCTTATTTCTTTAGAGTTTTACATTCATTGAGTGCCGTGACATATGATTGTTGATGTACTGTTCTTCCTAGTTGTGATTTGGATAAGAAAATAAACAAATTGGATGACTGATGGAATATCTTAATAATTTATTATTATTTAATCACCCAATTGTTCGCTATCAAATAAATGATTTTACATGCCTTGAATGATTACAAAGTACGATATTGTGAACATCTATTAAATGTCTAAAATGATGCAGGGAAAGCATATGTTTGGCGAAGTCAGGTCTTCAAAAGTGTGTTTTGGAGGCTGTTCAACAACCTGACTACACAGTCATGGTTAGGGATTTGTGTTTAAAAGGAAAGTTTGGAGCAGCTCTTTTGCTTCGGAGAAAGTTAATAAAAGAAGGTTTTGCTGTTGATTTAGTCACACATAATTATCTTCTTAATGGACTGTGTATAAACTGTGATATGGAGATGGCAGATTCTCTATTTAGGGAAATGCTAGAAATGGGTCCTTCTCCCAATTGTGCCACATACAACATCATTATTAAAGGTTTCTGCCTTCGTATGAATATGGATAAAGCTCTTGACCTATTTTATACCATGGTTAATAGTGGTGTTAGGCCAAGTAGAATTACCTATAACATACTCTTACATGCATTGTGCAAGAGAGGCATCTTGGTGGATGCTAGGAAGCTTCTTGAAGTTATCCTAGGTGATGATATTAAAACAACAGATGATGCAATCACATCAACTATACTGATGGATAGTTGTTTTAAAAGTGGAGACACAATCCAGGCCGTTGCTTTATGGGACAAGATGGTTGAAAAGAAGACTGAGATTGATGTTGTTGCATACAATGTTCTTATTCACGGGCTTTGCTTGAATCAAGACAAGAAAATTGCGCTTGGCTATGTTGCTGATATGCTTAAGAGAGGTTTTCTTCCCGACATCTTTACATACAACACTCTAATCAGTGCTTTTTGTAAAGAGGGCCAATTTGGTGATGCTTACTATATCCATGATGTCATGTCAAGAATGGGTGTTTCTCCAGATCAAGTTTTATACAAAATGATTATTCAAGCTCTATGCATGAATGGAGATGCTATCAAAGCCGATGAGTTTCTTCACTCAATGTTAGAAAAATCAATGGTGCCTGAGCCTCATATTTGGAACCTGATAATTGATTGTTATGGAAGGTATGGATATCTGAGCAATGCAATCTCCACAAGGGATCAGATGTTGGTTGCTGGCGTGCAACCAAATGTATTTACTTACAATGCATTAATTCATGCACAAGTTAGTGGGGGAAACATATTTAGTGCATATTCTTTGAAAAAGGAAATGCTTTTGTTAGGTCTTTTTCCAGACGTTGTTACTTATAATTTATTGATAAACGGTGCTTGTAAGCATGGACAAATTCGTTTTGCCCTTCAATTATATGATGAAATGCTGAGAAAGGGATATGAAGCAGATAAGATAACATACACAGAACTAATAAATGGTCACTGTATGTGTGGTGAAATGAAGGAGGCAGAAGATCTATTTTTTGAGTTGCATAGATCTGGGTTGCCAATGGATATTGTTCCATTTAAAGTTATTTTTGAAAAGTACCAAAAGATAGGAGAGCCTGACATGGCATTGAAATTTTATCGAAGGTGGTTGGCAAGGATGGCTTGAGGAGCTGTTTAACAAAACAAATTATTTGGGGCTACGACACTATTTTTGCCATTTTGGTCCACAATCATAGGAGATTGGCGTACAGATCTCTTTTACTGAGCAAGTATAATCCGGCCTTCTGTTTGTGGACATTTCTGATGGGTAATGTTACCCGCCTTGAGGTATGTCCATGCTAATGCTTTGTCCTCTATTTCTTTGTCTGTTGTTGTCTTCTCTCTGTGCATAATGTTCTAATGATTTCAGTATTCATCACAACAGGATATCAAAGCCTTAATTGTATTGGTCTCTTTCCATAAACTTTCTACTTTACACATGATGAAATATTATGAACTTGGCGATTTATATAATATCCTAGGGCTCTTGGCACTTGTACCACTGTTTTCACTGGTTTTAGAATTATATTATGGTTGGAGACACAGAAACCAATTTTGATTTATAATTGCAGTAGTTTTCACTTCTGTGTGAAGCAGATGTTGCAAAAAATCCAATACCGAGCTTCTAAGAGGAACCAATTCAGAAGGTGTTTTGGGGATGAATTTTGGGCTGTATGCGCCTATTGCAGAAAACATTAATAATGGATTTATGCAGCTGTTGTAACCTCAAAACATTAGTAATGGATTTATGCAGATGGGATGAGACTCGAAATTGTGGCACAAAGTACATACCTT
This sequence comes from Cucumis hystrix, assembly GCA_025688845.1. Classification (NCBI taxonomy): domain Eukaryota; kingdom Viridiplantae; phylum Streptophyta; class Magnoliopsida; order Cucurbitales; family Cucurbitaceae; genus Cucumis; species Cucumis hystrix. The sequence continues at coordinate 14,971,741 of CM046885.1, read as the reverse complement.
CACCTGGTCTAGTTGTGTAGCCCAGCAATGAGGATGCAGTCGAGATATTTTGATTTGAGGAGTTTGGAGTGCAGCATCACTCGACCCATAGTTGAAAGCAGTAACTCTCATTTGTATGTTGCAAAGTGGGGAAGTTGTTTGTGATGTCGTGGTTAAGTTCCTTGCCTTATCAAATTGCCGAGCTCCTTGACTCACTTTTTTGTCAGTCAAGTTAGCAATAAACGAAGATGACGAAAACCAAATAAACTCAAGTCTTCTTTCATGGATCTCGAGGCTTGAATGAAACAAAGTAGCCAAGCCATCATATAGGGACCCGTCTAGTGGTACATTTTCCAGTACCATTGGTGTATTTTTCCAAACAAGGAACACTGACAGCACCACAGACAAACCCGTGGTTTGAGTAACAGTGTTCATGCTAATTACTAGAGCTGATATAGTAACTTAAGTTCACGATGCAGTGGTGTCGGTAAAAGACACTGTTTATTCAACTCGCAATAATGGAGTCTACTTGTTCTTTTCCTCAGCCCGACCTACCTTCTAATCTTATCCCCAAAGTTGGCCCCCCCAAGCTGAAGAATCGAGAAAAGAAGAGGACATTTTATACGTAGATACAAGTTTTTTTGTACTTGGATCAGAGGGGGGGGGGGGGGGGGGGGGGGGGGGGGGGAGGTAGTAGGTAGGGAGTGAGTTAGAAGGCATGAAACTCTGGAAATAATGGTGAATGTCGACTTCCAAGGACTTGTACTGAAGATGCTAATGAAGCCTCTCTTAAATCCAGTCAATAGGGGAGGGGTCTTACATTGTGCTGGGACAAAGCTACTGAGCCAATGACTAATGTTTCCCCTGAAGTTTGGAGGACTGTATTCAGCGTCATTGAATATATATATATATAACTACCAAGGATTCTTCAGGGTAAAACTATTGAAGGATGTGCAGCCAAAATCACTTTGTCACTTTGTCAGTGGGTGAAAAGATGTTTCATTTTAAATGAGCCATTCTCTGTATGAACTTATGACATTTTCTCTTTTTCTTCCTATTTTTAGTTCAACAAATGCAAGGATTGGTAAGCGATGTTTGTGTTGATTTGTTTTTGTTGTATTTTTCCTTTTGTTTTTGAACATAGACTGTTCAAGTAGAGCATGTTTTATGCCCTTAAGCCACTGTTTGGTATAAGAGATGGGAATGTGGGAGAGAATCTATGAGGTCCTTAATTAGTGTATAGGTTTTAATATTATCATTAATGCTATTTGGCATATTTGGTTTATGATTTATGGTTTAGACACAGGTTTTAAAAATATTATTTTATTTTTGTCGAATTAGGTTCGGTCTCGGGTTGAATATGTTTTCTTCTCCAGTTTAATCCAACTTACACACTCGCATTTGTTGATAAGTTTGTGAATTTTTAATATTTTTCTCAATTGGAATTGTATTGATTTTTGTCTTTGTTTAAGGTTTGTTATGGAAATCATCCAATTTTATTCATTATTCTTTAAATATTTGTAATTAATAAGAACAAATAATTTGATTATTAAACATTAGGGTTGGGATAATTTGATTATTAAACGTTAGGGTTGGGTTAGTGATGGGTTGGTAAAAAAAGCTCTTCTAACTCAAACCGTGCACACAGCACACATATATTAATCAACAAACTTTTTGGCATTGGAAAATCAAACGTGAAAAAGTTGGAGAAGAGAAAAGACACTTGAAAGTAAACGAACAAAATGTAGAAGGTTTTACAAAGAAACAAAAATTGTTGAATAAAGTTAATAATTTTCATCTACAAATATCGAAAACAATTTGAGAAGATACAATTATCGATTGTCTTCGATCTCAATATTTGTTACATTCTCTCATACAATAATGTTCTAACATAGACTTTTGTCAATTGATAGTGAAATATTCCTTGATTACTTTTTATGCCCCTAAAATATTTGCTTTCATCAAAATCTTTAACTTCAAACTATAAAACTATAAAAACATTACTTTACCTAAATCAATTACTGTTTTAAGGTTATTTTGACACATTTTAAATTTTATTTTCATTCCGGAATAAAAGTGACGTTCGAGGGTAAAAATAAAATTCATAGGTATTTTGTATAACTCGACATTTGTCTTGATATAATGGATTCATTTGTGCAACACGCTTCACTACAACAAATATGAGAATGAGACGATAAGTTTCTTTCGGTTTTTCTTCATAAAAAAAAAAGATTTGAAGTTTTGATGTTAAAAACAAGTGTCTCAATTAAATTAGGTATGTATTCCGAAAGTGAGAAGATACGTTAACACAAACATATATTGTTCGGTTCAAGTTGATCAATAATATATATCACTTTTATATTCTCACATAACTTTTTTCACAATTTTTATACAAGCAAAAGGATGATCGTGAATATTATTATCACCAATTGAAAAAGTGTGCTTAATTTAGAAGTAAATACAATTTTGAATTTCTACCATTTAAGAGTACAACAAATACAAGCGACTTCGTTGTTTTCTCTATTTCAAGAAAAACCAACGACAAGAATTTAAAAAAACGACCAATTATTCAATGAATGACAAACTCGTTAATGTCTTTATTAACTTGCCAAGTTTACTTAGCGCGATCACATAAAACATGATGTGAAAACAATATACTCAAAATTTAATATTAAAACGTTTCCCATATTTCAATATCTCAAATGTCCTTATAAACCATCATCGATAAATTGCACAATTTATTTAGATACGCAGATAAACAAAACACACACTAAATCACTATTACAAAATGACACTTATTTGATTTCCTATAACAAGAATATCATTCACCTCACTTTTTTTTTTAAATCAACAAATTAGAACTTAACGCTACAATGACAAATAAATATAAGTCCGAACATATACCTAATTCATGTGAAACTTTAAAAAATCAAAATATAATAAAATGAACAAAATATTCATAGAATATAGCAAGTCTATTTACGATAGATTGCGATATACTACGTTTGTATTATGATAGACACATGTGATAGTCTAATGTGATTTTTCATGAATAAATGTCATATTTTGTTATACTCGAAGATATTTTAACAAATTTTGACCTTTAAAATAAATTTTCTTTGAAAATCTAAAATAAATATAAAAAAGTGAAAGAATAAAAACATAAATAATGACGTCATAATTTGATGGGATAGACTTCGAAGAGCAAAATATTAAGGTGCAACGCAGCATAACCCGACCCGACCCACCCGAACCCGAATATGTTTGGCTCCAAAATCCAAGTTTATAAAAGAAAAATAGAAAAATAAAATTTACAGTTGTCCCTCTCAAACTCTCTCTCTCTCTCCTTCGTTCTCTCTCTCTCCTGAAGTCCGTTCTGTTCCTCTGACCCTTCTGACCCATCACCCATTACAGACCCCCTGCAACCTTCTCTCTTTTTCTTTCTCCTCACTAATTTTTCTTCTCATGATTGATCACTCTAAACAATGTCACAACATACCTTCTTCACAAATTAATCGAAACAATTGCTGCCCACAACCTTCAATCACCGTTACAGAGTTTTTTTTCCTTCGCTTAATTTCATGTCGTTTTGTCTTTGATCTTCTTCTACCTTCAGCTCACACCAAGCTTCTTCACTTCCTGGTAAACCCCTTCAACTTTTTTTCTTCTTAGGATCATTTTCACTCTTTTAATGAAACTGGGTTTCTTTTTCTTTGTGGGGTTTTTTTTTTTTCGTTTTTCTCCGTGGGCAATAATCCCTATTCGTTTTTTTTAGTCAATTTCTATGTCATTTGATTGTCGTATATTTTTTCCCCCTAATTCTGAACTACAGAATGTTGTGGGTGGTGTTGTGTTTTGTGGCAATGGAAATTGTATTCTTCTGTATTATTTTGAGGAAATTTACTTGGTGATGGGTGGGGGTCCTTTATAAGGACTCTATTTTGGATGTAGGTTTGCGTTGTTCAGGTGGGTGCTTCTTTTTTATGTTAATTTTGTTACAATGGACATTCATGGGTGAAGTTATTCATCTAAATGATTTTCCCCAGTTAAAGAGATAAGTTGATAATGTCTTTTATTTTGCTAAAGAGTCTCTAGAAGATGTTGAAAGACCGTCGACTTAGTTAAGGAACCCAACCCGCGTTATCTTTATTTTCTCTAGCAGAATTTTGGTTAACATCGTGAAGTGATCATATATTGCAAAGTGCAATTTGTAACCTGACACAGATGATTATTTTGATTTTTGCCAGCAGAAATGAAATACGGGTTCCAGTTCTCTTATTATTATTTTTAACATTTTCTTTCCTTTTTAACTTCTCTGTTTTTATTATTATTTTTTTTGGGGGGGAGGGGTGGTGCAAAAGGTTGGTTTTGGTAGGTTGTATAGGTTTCCATATTTATATAAAGCATTGGGACGCTCAATATTTGTCACCCTGTTGGTTTTTTGTGAATATGGTGTACATGTCATTTGACCTTATGAATACTACATTGAGTTGAAATGGTGTTATTTCTGAACTCAGAATTAGTTTTTCTTCTAAGATGAGCCGACCCACTACACGTAGTAAGAACAAAAGGCATAAACAAGAGGACAGTGCTGATATCAGTTCTGATTTATTGAGGTAATAGTGATTTTGATTTCCATTTTCTTTTGTACAGATTTGTAACCTGTATTAAGAAGTTCTGAATCAAGTTTTATCGTTTTCAGGAAAATTCACTCATCTGGGGCAATAACCAAAGATGACATCAATCAGCTCTATATGATCTGGAAGCCAATTTGTCAAGGATGCCGGCTGAATACTAAGGATAACCCTAATTGTTTCTGTGGTCTGATTCCACCTCCTACGGGGAGCAGGAAGGTTGGCTTATGGCAAAAGATTTCAGAAATTGTGCAAGCTCTTGGTTCAGATCCTTCCAAGGATCAACGTACTTCTCCTGACTTTCCTGCTGGTCTTACAAATCTTGGTGCAACTTGCTATGCCAATAGCATCCTCCAGTGTCTGTACATGAACAAGTGCTTCAGGGAAGGCATATTTTCTGTGGAGTCAGATGTTCTGAAACAAAATCCAGTTCTAGATCAGCTTGTACGACTCTTTGCTCTCCTCCATGTCAGTAAAATGGCTTATGTGGATTCATTTCCTTTTATAAAAACACTGGAGTTAGATAATGGTGTCCAGCAGGATAGTCATGAGTTCCTGACTTTGCTTCTTTCTCTGCTGGAGCATTGCTTGAGTCACTCAAAGGTTTCTAAAGCAAAAACTATTGTTCAAGATCTTTTCCGTGGAAGTGTGTCTCATGTAACTACGTAAGTTGAATTTATTTTATCAGAGTTTAGTTGAATATACTAATTAATATTTTGATTTCTTTATTGCACTGACTCTCACTTTATTTTCGTCTATTATTCCCCAAATTTACTGATTGATTTTATGCACAAAGCATTCATTTATGTCGTCCTTTCTTTCAGTTCCCCAACCATTCTGAATATTAGGAGGCTTCGACATTTTATGTTGATGAACTAGTTGTCGTTGTTCATGTTATGATGGTGCCCTGATCACATCATTTGTAAAAATGAGTGGAGGATCTGACATAATTGAATTGATATTTTTCTTTCCTCCAGAGACCTGGTTGCTATTATTTTTTATCATGGATCTCTCTCTCTCTCAGTTTATGTTGGTAGGACAAGGGTTGGGGACTAGGGGAAGTTAGATTCTCATGCATTCTTTATAGGGGAGATTAAACAATCTCCAAAATTGTTCCTCATCTCCCCTCTTTGTATGGCCGTTTCTTTAATACATGGTCTTTTTTTCTTATTGGAAGGGGAAAAAATTCAATACATTTGTTCACTGGTTTTCTTTGATTTAAGTTTAAGTTGAGAATGATATCTTGACTTCATATTTAGGTGCTCACAGTGCGGAAAAGATTCCGAAGCCTCTTCCAAAATGGAGGACTTCTATGAATTGGAGTTGAATGTTCTGGGCTTGAAAAGTTTGGATGAAAGTTTAAATGATTATCTTAGTGTGGAAGAACTTCATGGTGATAATCAATACTTTTGTGAGTCATGTAAATCTAGAGTTAATGCCACGCGCAGTATCAAGCTACGTACATTGCCCCCTGTTCTAAATTTTCAGCTTAAGCGATGTGTTTTTCTTCCAAAGGTACTGAAAATCATCACATCTCTTTATTGGCTGTCAGTAGCTAAATGTCATTTGAGAAGTAATCACCAGATTATGGTGTTTTCATGTTGATTCATTCTGATTGAACACCTCGTTGGTTTTCCCAATTATGAGAAGATCTTAATAAAAGTTTAGACTAGTGATATATGCTTTTTAAAGTTGATTTATGCTTATTTTTGTCCTAACTTTTCTTTTGGGTTTGGTTGTTATTGTTGCTTTTTGTCTGCAGACTACAACCAAGAAGAAAATCACATCTGCACTTTCTTTTCCTGGAGTGTTGGATATGCGGGAGAGGCTAGCTGAGTCTTCACAGTCTGAATCAATATATGACTTGTCAGCAGTTCTGATTCATAAAGGTACTGCTGTCAACAGTGGCCATTACATAGCTCACATCAAGGATGAAAATACAGGGCAGTGGTGGGAATTTGATGATGAACATGTCTCAAAATTAGGTCACCATCCATTTGCAGAAAAATCATCAAATACTAATTCTAAATCTGTTAAAACTGAGTTAGCTGTTCCATTGGGTTCCAAGGAAGAAGGAAATGCAACTGCAGAAGGGAATCCAACGAATGGGGTTCTTCAGCAATCAACAGAGTCTGGTGTCCGTTGTCCCACTGACGTCTTTTCATCTAATGATGCCTATATGCTGATGTATAATTTAAGGTGCACAGGAAAGGCCACAAATAGAGTTACTAGCTGTATCGTTAATGGTAAAGAAGTAGAAGGCAACATGGTTCCTTTCCAGGACGGCCTGTTTCTTCCATCGCATCTGTGTGATGAAATAAGTAGTTTAAATGAATCACATGTTATAGCTTGCCAAGAATATGAATCAAAGAAGGAAGTTGAACTGGGTTGTATCAATAATCGAAGACAAGAGGTCCGATCAATTTTGTCTGAAGCCCCTGTTCACTCACTTGAGGAATCCTTTTGTTGGATTTCCACTGACTGGCTTCGCCAATGGGCTGATAAGGTCACCCCACCGTAAGTACATAAATAATATTTTTACATTTCCACTTGCTTGATGGTCATGCTTTTAGGTGCATTTTTTTAAAAAGAGGAGTTAGGCAGATAATCAACGTTAAGGGCACTTCAGGAAAAAAAAATATCGTATGGGAGATACTAAGTGCTGTAAATAAGTAATTCTTGGGAATCATATGTTTCTATTATTGCCTCCTCAAGCTTTTGTATTGTTTTTTCTTTCTTCGACAGTGCAACTGCTTGAGAACTCCCATCAATCTTACTTCTTTTTATTTATTACACCTTACTTTGTCATGGTTTGCAGCATTCTTGATAATTCACAAATACAGTGTTTGCACGGAAAAGTTCCAATATCAAAGGTAACCAGCATAAAGAGATTGTCCGTGAAGGCTTGGGATAAGCTATCCTCCAAGGTATATGCTTCAATTGTTTCATATAGAATTCTATTGATTGGTATATCTCTACTTGGTCTTAGAATTTCATCCTTGTGTGATTATTTGTACTTAAATTGTTCTCGATGTTCTTTTTAGCTCTAAATTCATCTTTTTCATATGGCTGACTGCTGTTTCTGCATTCTTGAAATTTAGTATGGTGGCGGCTCGAAACTGACAAATGAAGATATCTGTATGGAATGCCTTATCGCTGGTGCTCGAAATGTAGTTTGTGCTGACAGCTACAGGGACCGGAGAATATCAATGAAAGAAATTGCGTTAAGTGCACTTTCGGGAAATTATTCAAATGGAACATATGTTGTTTCTAGGACATGGTATTTTTTCGGAATTCTTGAATTCTCTTGTCATACTGCTTTGTTGACGCTTCTTATTGGATTTGCTTCTTGCTCGAGTGTTAAATGTCTGGCCTTGTTATTTGTTGATTTCGTTTCTTACCTATAATTTTGCTGTTCTCACGACTGTAGTTGTTTTGTCTCTAAAGCTTGTATATTACTTTATTTTGAGGAAGAAACTATTTCGCTGAAATAAACAAAATAGGGGAGAGGAAAGCTTCAACTTGAGTTCTGGAAGCTGCAATTAAAACCTTCCAATTAGAGAGAGAAGAAAAATCATGGTTACGGAAGATCTGGATGGATCAAGTAAGAGTGAGAAAGAGCCATATGATCCTGCAAAACAGAAAACAATCGTCCATCTCATTAAAAATGTTCTATGGTTTCTTTGAAGCTATAAAATCCAAAAGGAAGCAAACATGAATTAGATTCATCTTCATCCAGATAGTCTTGACTTCAGCTTTGAAAGGTTTATCATCAAAACAATATATACAGTAAGTTAACGATATTACTGAGAAGAGCTACTTGTCAATTGAAAGAATAAAAAAATGTGCTATAATTTAGAAGCCATCAAAGAAAAGATGAAAAGGTGGTCTTGAGTTTTTTGGTTTTACTGCACAGCATATCAGTTTGGAGAGAGATAGCTTTTGGTATTCTTACATTGGCACTTTATCACAAGTACTAGTGCTATTCGAAAGAAGCTTCCATAGGAGATCTTGACCATCCTTGGATAGGAATTTTTCCAAATCCTGTTGAAAAATCGACAATCAAGGACTTTGGATTATGTTGAGGGGATGAAGAAGTAGCCCATCAGTCACCTTAGTTTAACCCTATTGAGCGATCGCAACCACTTCCCTCCATAGTGCTTTTGTCTATCACTGTCTAAAGCTTCTATGTAATTACCTTGATCTCTGAGTTAATCTTGTTCAGCCATATATATCATTCGTGCTTGTAGGTTGCAACAGTGGGTTAAAAGGAAAATTCTTGATGCTCCTTCTGAAGCCGATGCTGAACCAACAGCCTCAATCAAGTGTCCTCATGGACAACTTTTGCCAGAGCAAGTTGCCGGTGCTAAGCGAGTGCTGATTCCAGAAGATCTCTGGCTTTTCATATATGCAGATGCTTTGACTGTAAAACCTGATGATCCTACCGGGGTTCCAACTTTTCCCTCTGATTCAAGACAATGCTCTCTGTGCAGTGAGGAATTGTCTGAAGTGGCAGTTATGGAAGATTCTATAAGGTCATTTCTGTTAGAATTAGCGGGCTTGTTGTCTGTTGAAAGCCCGAGAGTTTGTTAAGATTTTATAGTGCCCTAATTATCTTTTATTATTTTTATTATGGGTTCCATAACCTATAAATATATGCTCCCTGTATCACTATGAGATAGAGAAAAATAATAAGAATATAGCATCATGGTTTTTCTCCTTGTTCTAGGGTTTCATCGTAAAATAGTTTGTCTTTCTATTTTTCTTCTTTCAATAATTTCAGTATGTTCAAGTTAACTTTTTAGTTGATTTGGCTGAAGAATGACTTAATCTGTTGTATCTTTTCAGAGGAGTGAAGCTTAAACAGCGACAAAATCACGAAAGATTAGCCGTTGGAAAATTCATTCCACTTTCTTTGAATTGCAAGTATTATTTGGTGCCTACATCATGGCTTTCAAAGTGGAGAAACTACATCAATGCAAGTGGAAAGAGTGCTTCATTTGTAGAGAAGCCTGAAAATTTGGATGGTGTGATCAATCTTCTGAGGTGTGAAAAGGTAATGTCACTGACATGAGATTTTTCAATTATTGATTGTCCAGTAAAATCTTTTTAGGCAGCATTTCAGAATGCATGATGTCATTTGATTATTTAAATTTGTATACCTTAGCTTAGTGAAAGGAAATTCTTCTGGTTAATTTGACTGTGATTGTGAAGCATGGTTCTAAATTTTCTCTATTGATCTTATGGTAATTTGTCTTAATTTTCTATTGATCTCATTATAATTTAGCTTAAAAACTAATCAAGGAATTCCATTATATTCATATCCCTTCTAATATTAGATTGTTGAGTACTTTTTTGGTTTTTTGTTGGGGTAAACGATACAACGATACATTAGAGAATATATTTTATACAAAAACTAGCTCCATGTAAGACATAAAGGAACGAGTAAATATGGGACTATGGGGTGTTTCCAATTCTTTAAAATGAGGATTTGATTAAAAAAAGATAATTTTAAATATAAACATATGATCTTTATTCATATGAATCTATTAATTATGAAGATAGTAAAGATTCAAATATTTATGAGTTTTCGGTACAAGGAAAAAGTAATCAAGAAAGTTCTCATAAGTATAATGTTTCAGATTTTTCCTCTATTAGCTTGAGCTCTTATGAATTGGTTTTCTTCTAATATTAAAATTATTGCATTAATTTGATTCATGTGCATGCATCTGGATGCAGCATTCACGCCTCCTTGAAAGACCTCCTGACCTGATCTGCAAACGTGCTACTGTGCAGCAGAAGTCTGCTGTAAGTATACTGCACAAGTTTATTTGAATGCAATATCTTTTTTTATATCTTAAAGCAATTTCTCGAACCATCTTCTTCCTTGGAAACATTTTTTTTAACTTTACTTTTCTTATACATATTGTTTATTATTTTTTTGGGGAAGAAATGGGAGATCATATTAAAAATGAAAGGTGAAAAAGATAAAAATAGCCCACAAGTCCATTACAAAAAGCTCTTCCACTTCGTCATCAAAAGTATAGAGAGACTATGATCGAGTAAATATTAAAACATTTACAAAGCACAAAAAAGCCGAGCGAAGTAGGCAGGTTAAGGAGTTCTATAAGTTGTTGAAAAAATGAGTATTCCTTTTCAACCAGAGTTTCCATATTAGAGCATTGGAAGCTGTTCTTCCGCTCATTGGTAGTACGCCTTTTAAGGGGCATGCAGAGATGCTTTGGTGCAGTGGAGTGTTTGCTCTCCTTTGGAGACTTTGGTTCGAAAGAAACTCTAGAATCTTCAACAACCATGAGTCCAACAGGGAGGTGTTATGAGATCTTGTCATACTCTTTGCTTCTTGGTATAGTAATTCTAAATAATTTTGTAACTATAACCTATCTCAAATTGTCCCCAGTTGGATTTCTTTTTTGTAACCATTTGGTATGTCATGTGGGGTAATCTTATCATCCCTTCTTTTCTTAACCTTCTTTCGATAATGAAAAGTTTGTTCTTATTTTTTTAAAAAATTTTTTTTGATCATGTTGAGTCATAGGGTTATCTTTCTTCCTTTTTTTGTTTTAATTTTTAAAAATAATTACACATACATAGTCTTTTACTTATATAGTTTATTAATATTATTTTAAAAAATTCTTTGATTACGTTGACACCACAAAGTTCTGAGTTCAGTTATTATTATTTTTATGAGTTCAGTTATTATTAATCATTTAGAGATGTTGTTTTACAATGTTTTGAGTTCTTTCATTTTTATTTTTACCTTATTATTTTAATGTTAGAAACATTTTTCTGTTTGTTTCTTTAAGGTAAAAAATTAAATTTTGACTTTATACTTGTTAAGTGTTGCAATTTTTACTCATTTTTTCAATATGTGTTAATTGGCTCACTAGTTTTGACAAGAATAGTGAAAGACTTTTTATATCCGATGTCCCCAAAGGGACTAGTGAAACAATTCTTATAAACTCATTACTTAAAAATGAAGTTTTGCACAAAAATAATTTTGAACACACAAAATAACCATTAAGTAACTTTGTCAAAATTCATAAATTTCAACAATAAAAATTTAGCTCTAATCCCCCTTCTCCTAATATTTTATCAATTTCATATTGTATATTAGTTTTACAATTCATTGAACTCATAAGAGATTTTTTCACGGTACTTGAAGCAAGAACTTGTCAAAGGGTCAAAATTGCAACATTTGTTTAAGATTAAGATACAACTTGACAAGTGTAGGTGTCAAAATTAATTTTTTTTTCCTTTTTTAATCATATGCCATGACTTCTCTTACACAATTTCTGAAAGTTACTCTCATTTATGGTCAATCATGTGATTATAAATCCTATGAAGTAAAAAAAAGTCCTTTCCCTTCACATTTCATATTTTTTTACGTCCTTTTTTTTTTTGTTTTGTTCCCTCAATTTTAGGCAGATGTTTTAACAATCATTTCAGAGAACGACTGGAAATCCTTCTGTGAAGAATGGGAAGGTAGTGAGGCATGTGGCATCTCTGCTGTGGTTGAGTCAAGTAGTTGTGTAGGGAATGATATCGATGGATCCTCCAAAGAGAAGACGATGGCTGAAGAGGATCTCTGTTCCAATGATGAAGTTGGGGACTTCAAACAAATTCTACTAAAGACTGATCCTGAGGTAATCATCCTTAAATATATTTCCATTTGCTAGGATTTTTTTTTTCTTTTTATTATTATTATTTAATTGAAATTCTTAACTTTTATTGTGAAAAAAACTAAACCATACACGGGCTTATAAGAATGAAAAAAGCCCACAAAACAAAGAGGGAATCAACTACATGAAGGGACTCCAATCAAGTAAAATAAAACTTAACAAGTAATAATTGCCAAAAAAACCTAGACACCAAGGCCGAGAGAGAAATAGATAATGTAAAAAAGGCCAAACATCACAGTTGGAACTCTCTCCTACTCATGAAAATTCTTTTGTTTCTCTTGCTCCACAAGCCCCACAAAATAGCACATTCTCCAACCTGCCACAGAAACAACTGTTTCTCATGAAAGGGCAAACATTTAGCATATCTTTCGAGAGAAAACACTGAGAAGAAATTATTAACCGAACTACAAAAATTCATTTAGGCTTCTTAAAGCGTTTCAAAAAGCTCTTAAATTACTTTAACCAAATATATCATTGAAGTTTCTTAGCCACCAAGCACATTAAAAGCTTCCCTTCTGAAAATCTTCAAAGTTTTTTTGGCTGATTAGAATTTTCAGAAGCGTTGGGTGGATCCCGTGGCATGTAAAATTTATGTTTAAAGATTTGAATTACCATTTTGGTTTAGGAGCTTTCTTGCCTCCCCTTTTCTTTTTGCCAATATACAACGAGTTGGTGCTTTCCCGCTGGTGGCAGCACTGAAATCACAAGATTCAATATTTTAATCCTTTCATTGTTAATGTACTTGAGAAAGTACTCAGTAGTTTGGTTTTATCTATAAAAAAGGATAGCAAAAGCAATTGATCATACAGTCAAATTCTCTTATCCTTGCATTGTGAATTACTAACGGCTGAACACTAAAATAAAGCTTGAACTTGAAGTAACCATAAAATGATGTCTCCCTTTCTTTGCCCTGAAAAAGAAGTCCTCTTTTTCTGAGTATAAATTAGCTATTAATTATATATATAGGTTTTAAAGAAAGAAAATTGTTACGGATTAGATATGAATTGAGGTGAATTGAGGTTAAATTTCTCAACTGACTTGCGATATTAATTGTCTTGATACTAAAAATCTTGCTTGCTGCTTCATTGGTCCTGAATGATCTTTTGATGGAGCAGATATGTGAAGAATGTATAGGAGAACGAGAAAGCTGCGAGCTAATGCAGAAACTAAATTATACTGGCGAGGATATTTGTGTATATTTTTCCCGAGGGAAGGATGCTCCAAAATCAATTTTGGAAGCTCCTGAGTCCACTGTTGATCCAGATCGTCGAATCTCAAAGCGTGCAAGGAAGACAAATTCAGGGAATTTTGTGAATCTGAAAGTTTCTGGTTCGACATCTGTGTACCAGTTAAAAATGATGATATGGGAATGTTTTGGGGTAAGCTTTGCGGAACAGATGGCATATGGCGATTGAATTGGTTTGCCGAAACTATTTTTCATCCATGCTTGAATAATGTGCCCAATTGTTTGTTTTATTTAATTATGTATTTATTTTATGTTGATTCCCATGTTTATTAAAATGATAATCCTACAGCCCAGAGATAGTCTACTTTTTCAACCTTAATCTTATAAGACATTTATGTGGGGGAAAACTTGGATTTATTTATTTTTTCAGTTCATTGATAGCTACTGTAGGTTTGGATGAACACTCCCTGTCTCCCTCCCTCCTGTTTCTGTTTGTACGTTTATTTTTCTTTTTTCTTTGAACTTGCATTTTGGTGAACCAAGTTTCGGAGAATTTTCCTAACCCCAACACATGCCAAACAATCCTGATTAGTAGGAATATAAATCCATATTCTTGGAATGCTCTTTCTGATAACAATTTCCGTAATGTAATTAATACTATTCAGGATGTCTTTTTGGAAACATCTAAAGGCAGTCTGTTTCGTTTATGTTATAACTTGTCATGATTCAGAAAAGAAATAGAAAATATTTTCCAACTAAAAATGGAAAATTAATTATTTCGTTTATGTTTTGAACTGGTTTCTGCAGGTTGTGAAGGAAAACCAGATACTGCGCAAAGGTAATAAGATAATCGATGGAGAGACTGATACTTTGGCGGACAAGAATATATTTCCTGGAGACAAACTATGGGTAATGGATTCTGAAATTCACGAACATCGAGATATTGCTGGTCAGTACATTTTTCTTGTGCAAATTATTGTTTAAATTCGAGTCTAAAATCAGCAGTCGAATCTTGCAATTTTTCCTCCTTTTGTTTTGATGTTGGTTTGAACTTTGAAATGATATTTTTCAGTATCTTCTGCTATACCTTGGAATAATATTTTTCAGTATCTTTTGTATGTTTGTTTGCATAGTACTTTTCAGTTGCTGAAAAGTAATATGCAAATAAACATTCCCATGGAAAGGAAAAGGTGTAATGATAGTAGTTCCAGATTTGGCCTTGGCCATTGTCATGAAGTGCTTTTCATTTAGGTGCATTTAGATACTCTAATTCTGTATGTTTGCCTGCTCACTGAATTCTTGGATAAGCTATGTTAACTGACGACCCACCAATAATATAACATACCTCTTCTAATCTAGTCTCATCAGTCATCACAATTATGTAACTGGAAGCTTCTGCATTTATAAACCTTTTTTGGGTCATTGATGGCTTACTGTAGTGTAGACAGTGAGTGACTGTTATTTTGTCTGAGTCTGTTACTGCAGTAAACCATGATCTTCTAAGAATGTATTACATTTTTCTGCAATTCATGTCTGGAATGGTCAGCATTGTATTTTACAACTCTCTTAATAGATTTTCAAAAATTTTCGAGCTGTATCTTAAATAAATTGATCGTTATTGTCCTTGACTTGTATGCTTGTTGTCATGGACAGACGAGCTTTCCGACCCCAAAATGAATATCCAACATACCGAGGAAGGGTTTCGTGGAACGCTTTTGGCTGCTAATGTTTCATCTGAAGTTGTTTAAGAAGCATTGAAACATGAGGGGCTCCTGCTGCCTGTATTTACAAAATTTTGTAGATCTTCATAATGAGGGGAAAAACTATTGCACTATGCTCAGCATTTTGTTGTAAGTTGCACCTTTATCGTCATTCATCTCTTTTCAAGTTTTTCCTTTCTATCTTTTTATTGTGCTAGTGAATTTTGTCACAGTTGCTGAAAACCACACAGATGGAACACACAGTTTTTTTTTCTTTTTCATGGAAACCACAGTTTGTTTTGGTCACCCTAGATTGGAAGCCTTTTTTGTACTAGGTGTTTTTCTTGGCGGGGGTGGCTTCTACCCTTGGCTTTAGGATGTTCCATGATCTTTTTATTTGAAGAAAGAATTGTCATAAAAGCCGTTGCTGCTTTATAGAATATTCTCAAGGATTGGTTAATGGCCCTTGGTTTTAGCTTCAATTGTATCATGATGTAATAATGATTTCTGCTGAGATGAACACGATGAAGGCTGGAGATCTTTTTATGGTTAATTTACAAGTTTAGTCCTCGAACTTTCAAGTTTGTGTTTATTTGGTTCATAAACTATTGAAAATGTCTAATAGGTCCTTTAGGCCCTTTACATATTCACATTTTTTAAAAATTAATGCAATTCATCTATTAGATATAAAATTAGGTTTTATGTCAAATAGGATCCTAAACAATAAATTGTGTTTGATACATATGTGAATATAAGAAAATGCTAAATAGGTCAATGATTTACTAGACCTAAAATTGAAAGTAAGAGACCTATTGCACACCAAATTGAAAGTTAAGGCCAAATAGACACGAGTTAGAGTACATAGACTAAATTTGCAGTTATGATTGGATGATTCTCACTAATGGTCTATTTGAAGTCTTGCAAAAGTGAAAAGTGAAAAGTGAAAAATGAAAACATCATATTCCTAATATGTAAAATATTCGAATCTCTTTGCTAAAAACCTCCATGTGAAGGGTTTCCATGCGAAGGGTATAAAGTATCCTTGGCCCTATATTTGCTTGTATATCTCATTTAGAATCTTATAATCTTCTTGCATTGCTTTTTAGTCATACTTTGTCAAAATGTATGTCACTAACCTTTACGTTTTGTTGGATAAATTGTACTTATTGGTTGAACCGAAATGCGCTGCATTGTAACAATACATAAAATAAGTTATGTTGTTCAATGTTCATATTGCAAACTGCTAATGTATTTACCTTTTAAGGTCTGCTATCATTTTCAGAACCAGCTTGTGAATTGAATAGAGAAACTCTGTGTTTTCTGTAATCAGAGAAGGGAGCCATAAAATGTTGGACTGTGGATGCTACAGAAGACAGACAACGAAATGCAGGTTTTGATTGAGCCCCACCACAGAGCTAGTCATTAGTTTTTCCTTTACATACATTGGCTGTATATCATGTTTAAAATGTCAAGCACATTTGAATTTGCTGATTGCTCCTTTACATTATGTATAAAATGTTTTAGTGGTAATTATGCGTACTACAGTGTAGAGTGTACGAGTCTCTTTTTCTTCTGCTAGATTTCAGGAGATAATAAGATAAGAACTGAACTTGATTGTTCGAACCACCCCAACATGGACCAAGTTTTTCTTTCAGGTGCGCTTCAACTTTAAGAATTTAAATTATGTTTATTTATGCGACCTCTGAGTTCTATAATGTGATTTTTTGTTTTAATCATGTTGATTGAAAATCATGAACTTGGTGTTCCATTTTGTCTGGGTTTCAGGGCCAGGGGAATACTTTGCAAAAAAGAAAAACATGAACTTGTATTTAGATTTTAAAGGATTACTTCCATGTGAGTAGTTCTAACAATCAAGTTCAGTTCTTCCATAAATGTTCACAATTTTAATGTTGAAAAAGGAGCTTGTTGAATTTGGTTGAGTAATTATATGGAAATACTTTAGAGAAATTAACTGCATATACCTTACAGTTTATGAGTATTCTTTTTTTTATAATTTGATGTATTCATTATCCTTCTTCCTATTGAAAACATTACAAAGATTTTTTGGACAGAATCAAATACATTCTTAGGTAGATTAATCTTTCGAATCCTTATTAAACAAGCCCTAAACGTAGATACTTAGTCTATAGAATTTCTTTTTAATTTTATGTTTAATTCTTCCTCTTTTTCTAATTATAGTTTTTTTCAGTTTGACAATAACATAGAGGGAAGGAGATCCAAACTTTTGATTTCAATGAAAAAATATAATTTTTTACGTATTGAACTACGCTCAAATTGGGATTTACACATTCTAAATCCTACTATATTTGTAATTTTATATTAGTTCATAATCTTATAGATATTTTATCAAAATTATGCTAAATTTGTACTCAGCTTGTTCTTAACTATTTGGAGTGAGTGACACCATACAAATCCAACACCCACATGTATGGTTACACATTAATAACAATTTCTAATATATATGTATATAAAAAGTTAATTTTGATTATCGATACTTTATTAAAGTTAAATTAGAACTTTAAAATCTTGATCCAATATTTGTCAAATCTGAGCTTGAGAATTTAAATCTGTAGGTTATATTTATGTCGACAAGAGTGTTCAATCAAATTGTTTTAAGTTCAACGAATCTAACTAGAACAATTTGAAACTCTAGCTCTTTTATTAATGATATATATCTTAATTAGTAGACATATGCTCAAGTTTTTTAACTATTGATTTTTTTGGTTCAATAATTACGAAGTGGGATGAAAACTCTTGAAAAGATAATTATTAATTTTATCCACTAAACTATACTTGGTCACATATTTAGCCTTTGAAAGTAGAATTACAATGTATTCGTTCTACGACCTAACTATTTGATAAGTCCTAAATGATGTCTAACCCACTTTAGAAACGACAATTTATCAACATTTTACTTATGTTGTCACAATGTAAAAATACATAATCGATCCCGATGTGTCCATCAATTCTTGTTACTTGCTACCAACTATTTTTCCCCTTATATTGTGAATCATTAATGAAATTCTCGCTTCCCTTTCCTCTTTTCAGAATTTAGCAACTTGCTACTCAATCTAACCTCTTTTTTCAGGTAAAGTTTCAAAAATAAAACAATTTAAAAATAACAAAATGAACTAAAATATTTACAAAATATATACTGTCATAGGCTACTATCTATCATGCTTAAAAAACAAAATAGTATCAACATGAGAAAAAGCACAAATAAATACTATCAGTATCTTGATTTATCATAAATAGATGGTGATATTTTGTTATATTTATAAATATTTTTTAGAAATTTTAGAACATTTTTATATATATATATAGAAAAAAAGATTTTTGTCAATATTTTGTCTCCACAATCTTTTCTAAAATAACATTATTAAATATTTTTTGAAGTTTTATAATTTAAAATAGTAAAAAAAAAAGGAAGAAAAAAAAGTAAAAATTGAAGAGTAATAAAAAAGAGAGAATAAAAAGAAAAAATGGAGATTGAAAAGGAAGAAGATGATGTAAGCAATAATGTTGATCGTAAAATAAGGGATTCCACGTACGATCAATTACCACGTGTTTTCCATAATTCATTCAGTGCTATCATCAGGATATGAACCTTCGCCTTCCTTCATTTTGCTTTTCAACTATTTCTTACTGCCATTTCCTTAATTCTCTTTCACAGTCTTCTTTACGCTCCGTCGCTGATATCAGAGATCCTTTCGCCGCTCTCCGCCGTCCGATTGACTGTCGGAGGACCATAAAATTCCACTCCACGGTGAAGTAAAGTGGTTTCTGTCTTGAATCTACTTCCTCAGCTGCCTTAGGGAGTTTGATTCTTTTTTTTCTTTTTCTTTTTTTTTTTTGCTTGGGGCTTCGATATTTATTCTTTGTTGTAATTCATTTTGGGAAATTGTGTTTGTAGAGAGAATGGTGGTTTTAACTACTAAATTGCTTGGGCAAGGAACAGGGTCGTTTCCATTGCTTACTGCTCACAAGTTTAGTTCACCGAGGTATATATTAGTTTATCATTAATCATTTTTTTAATTCAAAAGTGAATCTAGCTTAATTTTGGCTCTTCAACTCAAAAGTATATTTATTTATTTATTTCGAGTTCAATTGCAAGTGGGTACGCGGAAGTATTCACACTTGGATTCAAACTTTTGACCTCTTGGTTGAAGACATTTCTGATCAGTTAACCTTGTATTAATGTGTTTGAATGAAGATATTGGCATCATTTGGATTTATTTCTTATACTTTCTTGATTCAATTGCTATTGGATTTATTTCTTATACTCTCATTGTTTTCGCTTTAAAAATTGTTACTTCAACTCAGGAAGAAATTTGAAGCGATTAAGTTATCCAAGGCCACCAATTCTGAGACTAATACCAAGAAGGCAAACTTATCTGTCAAAAAAAGGGAGAAGATCAGATTGCCTAGTTATAGTGGCCAAGGCAGGACGTATCATATCAGAGAATTCCTGAATCACCCTTCAGGAATTGAAGCAATGCTTAACAAAAATGCCTTGAAAAGTTTCCAGTTACTTGATGCTAACACATACAGGTCTCTTCCCTTTGTCTCTCTGGTGGTAGTTTCATCCTATTAGTTTTTAAAACAATGGCATATGATTTTTCTCTTTTGCATCTAATAGCCTAAAGTCATTACCTTAATTGCAAGTTATTATGTCCTCTTTGAGGTAAATGGTTAGTGTTTTGTTTTTGCAGATGCACTCTGCCTAAATTGCAACTTTTGAACTTTGAAGCTGCACCTACACTGGATTTACGAGTGACCCCGACAGATGAAGATTTTACCGTTGAGATGCTTTCGTGCAAGGTGAGGAGTCTAGTCACTGAATGAGTTGGCAGGTAGAAACAACAAAGATTTACAAGATATCCATTTGCAATTGATTTTAAGCAAGTTGAGTGATTGAGATTGAACCACCGCAGGAGATTAAGTTGGATAGATAGTCATTTCATGATCTTATTACACTTGAGCATGAAGAAATAATCCTTTTAGTATAATAGATTAAAAGTAAAGGTTTCTCTGAGCTGCATCCGAGTGATCTTTAAGCCCGGTTTGATAAGTCATGTTGTTTTAGGGTTTTTCTTTTCTTTTCTAAATTGACACTTAAATTACGTCCACCTATGAGTTTCTATTTTTTCATCTACCTTTATCTTCAAAATTCAAGCCAAGTTTTAAAAACCAAAACAAATAGTTTCAAATATTTTTTTCAGAAAAGATAAAAACTATTATAAAGAAATGATGAGAAAACATGCTCAATTTTTAAAAACGTCATGGTTGGGCCTAAATTTCTTCTTCCATATATATTGAGGAGAGGTCTAAATTGTTTGATGTGGGAGTCTGCTGGTTCTGGCACCTTTGGGTTTTTGTTAGATTGATTGATGATGTGATAGTCATGCCCATTTGTTTTGAAGTCTACAGGAACCTACTATCGTCTGTCCAGATGAGAGTTAATTGGAAATTATGAATGAATACACGTGCATATTAAGATCATAGTAAACTTTGTTTGTTGTCTATTCAATAGGAAGCACAGTACAAAAGGTTCAAAATTGGTGACATTTGAAATTTTATTCGTAGTTTGAAGGTTCTGAATTGGTCGAACGTCAAAACGAACATTTTTCAGGTAAACTGAACTTCCCCTTAGATATGAGAATTATTGATTTTTCAATCCAAGTGTAACACAACGAGCCAAGGTATATTCCCTCATCTAAGAAGTCAAAGATTTATATCCTCTCATGTCTTGTTGAACTCTCTAAGAATTATTTGTTTGTAGATTTGACGTCTCTAAAGAATAGAATCACTTTTCTAATTCATTGACATTTCAAGTGACGGGGGCAAGATGATCTTGGTGCTCATTGCTTTTAAATGTGCAGCCTTGATGATTAATCACTTGACATGGGACACAATCGATTCAAATTCATATCTGGAAGTTGATGTGAAGTTGAATTTGTCTCTGGAGGTTATAATCTTTATCATCAATATCATATTTAACTAGCTATCATGTACTGACTGAATAATTCATCTCTTATGCAGATTTATACACTTCCCTTCACCCTAATGCCTACCGCGGCAGTTGAGAATCCAGGGAATTTGTAAGTTATTTAGTTGCATTGGATAACTATTTGATTTTTAGTTCTAGAAAACTAAATTGGTAAATATTACGTACGTCCACCTATGAGTTTATTTGTTACTTATTTATTTTCTAATAATAAAGTCTTCATAGTTTATGTCTAAATCTTGGAAAACTAAAAAACAAATAGTAATTGAAATTTTGTTTTTGTTTTTAAAAGTTAGCTAAGACTCCAAAAGTTACCTTCAGAAAGACAGACTCCTTTAACTATACTCTGTCTACTGTGTAACTTACTTTAACAACATGAAAAGGGAAAGAAAGACTTCACTTATAACTGATACTGTTCTAGCAACCTCTAGCAAGAACTCTTCTGTTTGCCAGTCAATCTCCTAAGCTATAAATAGAAACTGTTATACCAGCTTTTGCATTAGTTTTTCAAATTCAGTTTCAATGATCGAGTAAGACCCGAACTTCAACTTGATGAATACTCAATATTTTTCCTTTTGCTGTGGCTATTCATTATTCTTGGTTATGCATCGTTTCTTATAACTTTAAATTATGGTGACACAGGATGCTAGAAGCTCTCTTGGACAACCTTGTTCCTCTACTGCTGCGGCAATTATTGCAAGATTATGAAAAATGGATTAGTCAGCAGCTAGATCATTCTCAACTCTCTATCTCTTGATTCACTGTGAAGTTAAACGACAGCCTTCAATTTCAAGCTACCAGAGAAGCCTAGATTAAGAGAAGTTAACTGAAAGAAAAAAGAAAAAAAAAAATGATTGTGAAGTGTGTCTTAACACTACATTTCTACATTGTACATTGTTTAGGCTATTCCTACAAAACGGAAGTAAAGTAGTCGATTCAAGGCCACATTATAGTGAAGTTTAGAGACCTTGTTTAGTTTGCAACAAGAAATTTAATGAAAAATACAGTTTGTATTTGAAGTTTTTATTATTAATATGTTTAGTAAAAGATTCCAAAAACTATCTTTAAACTACGATTTTAACAGTTTCGTTTTAAGAAAATGAGTACATATGCTAATTATTTAACTTAAACAAAATTTCAACGCAACTTTGGCCTTCCATTTCAAGAAACTAAATACATAACATGAAATTTTGGATTTAAATGACAACCTAAAGGTTTTCAGCACACCTTTGACCTTTTGATTTCAAAAGAATGAATAAAAGACAACTTCAAGATTTAAACAGACTTAAATGACAACATGAAGATTAGAAATACTTTTCACTTGAGATTTGAACTTCCATTTTTTTAAAAAAAATAGTATATGTCAATGAATCTCTAAAACTAGACTTATTTAGAGACCTTAACAACTAATATAGTAAAAAAAAAAAATACAAAAAAGAGACATTATAAGCACTTCAATAGATCTTTAAAATTTACTCCGGAACTCGAATCTTCTGGCATATACAAACAACTTGCTACACAAATAGGATTCAAATATTGGATCGCCTTTCCAGAACCTGATGAAAAAAATTCATCAATGAACAATACACAAAAGGCAATTCCATTTCTGTCCCTTCCCGTAACAAGCTTTTCTGTAGCAACTATGAAGGAAGTTGAAAGCAAACAACATTTAAAATAAATTGTCTTTACAGGAAAGAGGAAAGATACAACCTTTCAAACAAGGCATATCATGATTCAAGCTCTAGAATTGATAGAAACAATAAGCAAACATACGGATATTGAACCCAAGCCTAATGATTATCACGTCTGCTTGATCGAGATTCATATTTGGCCCTCTTTCTGGAATCCTCCCTATCTCTTGTAGATTCTCTAGTTTCATAATCTTTCTCAGATCTCTGCCTGCTACTTGGTTGATACTCCCCTCTTTCAACTTCCCTGCTTGATTTTAGACCCTCATCTCTTTCATGTTTTCTCCCTCTAGGCTCCTCATATCTGCTGTGCCTTTTTTCCTCTTCAGTATCTTGATCAGTCCTCCGATGGTGATGAGACTCGTTAGCCTTGCGATGATGTCTACTTCCATGCTCAGTTTCTTCAGAATATCTGCTTCCTGTTCGAGTTGACCTTCTGTCGTCATCCTCAATGTGTGCACTGTAGCGTGATCTAGTGTTTGATTCAGAGTCAATTTTGGAGTCTTCCCTGTACCGTCCATCCCTTGTGTCATCGTACCTACCACTCCGTGATCTTCTGCTTGATTCAGAATCATGTTTGAAATCTTTCTTGGGGTCAGAATTTCGATTTCTAGATTTTGACTCTGGCTCTTGCTCATTTTCAGGACCTTCATCAAGCTTTCTCTTGCCGTTCATTTTATCTGTCCGTTGACTTGCATGGTTGAACTCATTGATAGAATCTTTCTTAAACTTGTACAAACCATCTGCATGGTTTTTCCCTCTTTCACGTGCTCCATCAGTTGATTTTACTCCCTTCTCTAGATCAGAATCGTCAGATGAATATTTCTTAGCTCTCTTGTGTTTAACTGCTAGGCTATCATCAGAATTCTCACTGTCATCATGTTGCCTTTTACCATCTATTTTTCTTTGTGTAGCTATCTTACCACTTCTACCAAGATATTCACCTTCTTCTTCGGATTTATCACCAGTGTTGTGTCTCCTACCTTCTGCACGGTCTAAGTTCCCTTTTCCTCTTTCACGAGCTCCACTGCTCAATTTTCCTCCCTTCTCTAGATTAAAACCGTCACCAGACGAATATTTCTTAGCTCTCTTGTGGTCATCATCACCCTTTCTATGAACTGCTAAGCTATCATCAGAATTATTGCTATCATGTTGCCTCTTAGCATCTATTTTTCCTTTTGTGGCTATCTTACCACTTCTACCAAAATATTCACCTTCTTCTTCAGAACTATCATCAATATTGTGCCTCCTACCTCTGCGCCTCTTCATTAATTCATCACTGCTAGAGCTGTTATCACCACTTTTTTCATCATCAATGTTAGGTCTGCGTCTACGATCATCTTTCTTAGGATACTTTCTTGACTTTTCAGAATCGGATTCACTATCTACCCTGCTCTTTCCTGTACGTTTGCTGTGATACCTATGCGTACTCTTCATGCGACCTACATCAGAATCAGAACTGTTATGGTCAGAGCTGTCACTTTCTCCATATCTTTTACCATGCTGGTTTTTGTGTTTCAGTTGCCTGTGTTTATCTTCAGTCCCACTGTCAGAATTGGTTTCATCAGTAGAATCCTGTTTCCGGCTTTTTTGCTTCTTCACCTTTTGACTTTCATGTCGACCAGATCCTTTCTTGTGGCTGTCCGTCCCAATCTTATCACCATCCGTAAAGGAATCAGAATCATCGCTATCATGCCTTGTGCTTTTCTTCTGCTTCTTTGAGGTGTGTTTCTTGTCAACATCACTGTCGAGATCACTTTCATGACCTCTTTGATTATTTCTCACACTCTTCTTGGTTGTCTTTTGCTCTCCATCAGAATCAGTATCAGAAGAATAATCACTATCATGCCTTCTGTTTTTCTTATGCTTCCTCGAGGTCGAATATTTCTGGTCAAGATCGCTGTCTGAGTCAGTTTCAAGATCATCTTTCCGTTTATTTCTCGAGTACTTTTTGGTTACATTGTGCTCGCCACCAGAATCAGTTTCAGAAGAATCATCACTATCACGCCTTCTATTCTTTTTAGAGTTCCTTG
Organism: Cucumis hystrix; assembly: GCA_025688845.1. Lineage (NCBI taxonomy): Eukaryota > Viridiplantae > Streptophyta > Magnoliopsida > Cucurbitales > Cucurbitaceae > Cucumis > Cucumis hystrix. Next base: position 14,946,793 of record CM046885.1, on the reverse strand, counting down.
AGGCGACGTATTCATTGTTGACATCAAGGTCAAGGTCACTTTCAGAATCATTCCTTCTACGATCTCTCAAGTTCTTCTTGGTTCCCTTACGCTCACCAGAATCTGTGTCAGAAGAATCATCCTTGGGTCTTCTTTTTTTATCCTTTTGATGACCTTTCATCTCTTTTGAAGCCCCTTTTTTGACATCCTTATCATCATACTGATCTTCAGTGCCACGCTTTTTCCAGTTCAATTCTCTGTCCAGAAAAGAGTGTTCAGACTTCTCATGACGTTTCATATCAGCATTCTGACCCTCTCTTCTATTCCTTGATGGATCAGAAATCTCTTCTTTAACCTGTTCACCATCATCCAATGAACCCAACCCAAGAGCAGCTCTCAATGTTTTCATCTGCTCCTCTTTTCTTGCAGCAATTTGGTGAGTCTGTGTATCTGATACCCTGTTCAATCAAGGGACACCATTTAGACAATCACTTCGTGCACAGAATAAGAACGCAGCACTGGTCATAAACTATAAATATGATAAAAGATCAGAGTCGACAGAAATATAGTAAGTACTAAAATTAGTTCGACTTCACAAGGAAAATAAATTTGCATTAAACCATGAAGGAAGAAGACACAGAGCCATGAAACTAGATGCTAAAAGGCCACTTTCTTGTCACTACCCAAATATGGTTTTGCTCCAGTCTCCTTCCCAGTTCTACATTTTCCATTAAGTGAATAGAAATGTTGTGCTTCACATTCACACTCCATTCTTACGTGGTACAGTCATTATTATTTCTCAAGAAATAAATTACATCATCTTACATATCATTTATGAAAGACGAGGAGTGCCTTCCAATTCAAAAAAAAAGGAAAAGAGCAGCAATATGCAAACAAATTTAGTATAAAAGCAATTAACAAAAACTAAATACCAAAAGAATGGTATTTGAGAATTTTTTATTATAATAATAGAATAAAAAGGAAATCTCAATGACTTCAGCAATTTATTATTCAATCTCATCAAGCTTTTGTGTATCAAACCCACAAAACGAACGAGTGAACACCATACCTCTTTTCAGCAAGAACAATGGCAGAGGATCCATCTTTTTCCTCAGAACCAGAAGCAGCTTCCAAATTCTCGCGAGCTTCCCTCAACTTTTCAAAAATTTCCTTCTCTGTGTAGCCTTGTTCGTTGAGCTTGTCCTCAAGTATGACAAGTTTGAGTTCAATCTGACGCTTGCGGTCATGCTCGAGAATGTCTTTATTAGGTTTCTTAGAAACTCCAGCAGTGCCCTGATCTTCTTCAAATCCTCTGGTGCTTTCAGCAACCTTTCCAGTCTTTGGCCTCACAAAAAACTTGTTCGTCTGGATATAACCATTAGTGCCAGACCCTCTAGGAGTCTGTAATCCAATACCGTTATACATAGTCCTGCAGCTTCACCAACCTAGAAAGAATCCAGTCAAGTACTATAAATAAACCCAAATCACAGAACAAAAAATTACGGAAAAAATAAATAAATCTCAAGCACCAAATAATTAAAAGTGAAATCGAAGATCAGAACTGGGAGCAAAAGAACGAAGATTCCATCTCATAAACCCCTCAAAATAATATTTTGAAATCTACACACCTCAAACTTGAAGAACAACCGATAGTGAGAGATAACAACGAAATCAAAGAGAGCACCAGAGACGGAGAGATCTTAAACGATCAAAGGCGACAACATTGAGAGACGAGAGATAAATGGAGATCAGAGACGGAGAGGCTTGAGATAAATCAATAGTGTTGAAATGATTATAAAGAGAAATTGGGATTTTGGGTCTGAAGGTGAAAGAAAAATAGGCGCGATGAAGAACCCTAGCTTATTAGATATTTTTGTTGAAATAAAGGGTGCTTTCGTTGTATAATTATATGCGTTTATGGATGGATATTTATAAAATCCATAAAAACCTTTTCTTTATTAGGAAGTCCAATAAAAAAAATTATTAGAAATTTCATTTACATAAATAATACCAATATATTAAATATTTATAAAATAAAAATAAAATATCTTTATTTTATTTCATTAAAGATTTATAAAAATATTTATAAATAAAAAGAAACTACTTTTATTTTATTTTATTTCATCCCATGATCTGCAAATTATTTATTTGATTTAAAAATGTTTTTGGAAAAAAAAATCCAAAACAATGAATACAATAAATTGTTTTGTTTTCATGGATGTGTTTGAGAACAAATTAAAAAGTTAGATTTGAAATTTTCAAATGTTATAAAAAAAAAATGATATTATTTTTAGGGAAAGTGATTGTGTATGCAATTTTCCTTAAAAAGAAAGATCACCTTTTATAAAGAAAATTTATTTTAAATGATACAATTTTTTTAATATACAAATATAACAAAATATGATTTGAACACTTTTTTCATTATAATTGTCTATTTTTTTTTTTATTGAACAGATAAAATTTTATATTATATTTTATGATAGTATTTTTTGGAAATTTGGAGGAGTTGTTTTTTAATAAAATTAATCCAACACAGAAAAAAGAAATTGTAATAAACCTTCTCTCTGTTTTATCAATTGCTTGCTCTCGCTCTTTAAGCCCTAATTATTCTTTCCCCATTCTTGTCAGCCTCCATCCGCCCTTCACTCTCCCTTGCCGGTTTGATCAAAAATGCCGGCAGTCGAAAGCTTGTTAAGTCCATCCGCATCCAAGCTATTTACTTCCAAATCCTTGCTCAATCCTTTCATTTCCAGTTCCTCGATCTTCTCGCCCGCTCCGCGATTCCGCAGATTACCTTCTTCTTCTTCTTCTTCGTCGCTGTCGATCAGATGTTCAGCAACTCAGCAAATGGAGGCTGTGGTTGATTCTGTTACTCCAGGGCAGTTCCGAGTCGATGTTCTCTCAGAATCACTGCCATTCATCCAGAAATTTCGAGGTAAAACGATCGTTGTCAAGTATGGAGGTGCCGCCATGAAATCGCGGTCGCTTCAAGCTTCGGTTGTTAACGACCTTGTTCTTCTCTCCTGCGTCGGCCTTCGCCCGATCTTAGTCCATGGCGGTGGGCCGGAAATCAATAACTGGCTCAAACGCCTGAACATTGAGGTCGTTTTCCGCGACGGTCTTCGAGTGACCGACGCCGAGACAATGAAAATAGTATCGATGGTATTGGTCGGCGATGTGAACAAGAATCTAGTTTCATTGATCAATAAGGCAGGAGCATCAGCCGCAGGGCTCTGTGGTGTGGACGGCCGGCTACTCATGGCTCGGCCAGCTCCTAACGCGGCACAGTTAGGGTTCGTAGGCGAGGTCGCACGTGTGGACCCTACGGTTCTACAGGCACTTCTGGACAAAGGCCACATTCCGGTGGTCTCATCGGTGGCTGCCGATGAGTCAGGGCAGATGTACAACATCAACGCGGACACAGTCGCTGGCGAATTAGCGGCGGCGCTAGGGGCAGAGAAGCTGATCTTACTAACGGATGTGGCGGGGATTCTGGAAGATCGTGATGATCCGAAAAGCTTAGTGAAACAGATAGACATTAAAGGAGTGAAGAAGATGATGGACGAGGGAAGAATCGGCGGAGGGATGATTCCGAAGGTGAATTGTTGTGTCCGATCGTTAGCTCAGGGAGTGAGGACCGCGAGTATCATCGACGGAAGGCTGGAGCATTCGTTGCTGCTAGAAATCATGACAGACAATGGAGCTGGAACCATGATTATTGGCTAAGGTTAGAATTTTTTTGAAGCTTTGAAGTCGTTCAATTTTCTTGGAAGTGTATAAATTTATAAATGGCGAAATATGACTGATTATCTATTCTGGGAAAACAGATTTGGATGAATTTGTATGAGTAAATTGGGATTGAATTCGCTAGAGCCTGATGAAATCTGAATGTGTACATTAATAAAACTATGATTAAATTTTCATTCTTTGGATTCTTAGAATTTTATTTTGGGTCAAATTCCGATTCCGTTTCCGACTTTGATCATTATTATTACTTTTAAGGTATACCCATTTGTTGTATCTCAATCATGGTGGACTGAGAGTATATCTTATTGGATATCTTACTTCAAAAGTTCTTAGCCATGAGTATAATTAGAATCTCTTCTTCACTCTGCAAAGATCCTCTACATAAAAATCTCCTGAAATTGTTTTCTGATTAATTTTAATAGTCTTACAATTATTAAACTATTGAAAACTAAGTTTAATTACACTTAATTTGGAGAATTATTTTATGGTAAATGCTGAATATATTTATAAAATATAACAAATAAAAATTTCAAAGTAAAGTTATGTTGATATATTTGAAAATTTGAGTCAAGAAATTTGTGGCAATGTGTGACATGAACCTCGACATCGCATTCGACCGGTCCTAATAGAGTATAAGCTAAAATATTTATGTCAAGATTAGTTATTTCATATCTATATATGTATGTATTGTTGACCCACGTGTATAACATTAATAATAAAATCTAAGACGAAAGTAGTAAAAACTAATTATTAATTAAATATTTTTACTTACAAAAAAATGTTCATTTTTATTTATATTTCATTGATATACTCTATATCTGTAGAAATTACAAACTTGATATCCATTTGTAATTGATGTTTAATTTTCTTATTGTACATTAGGTTAAAGTTTATAGTAAATTATATTTGTTTTTACTCAATATTCTTTACCGTGTCAAAACGAATACTGATGTTTTAATTACTATGCTTCGGTTCACTTTTCTTTACTGTATCAAAGAAATATATATATTTGAATACATAATTTTGCAAGTTTGCTAGGATAATCATTTTGTCTAAATAAAATAAATTAAGCTTCTATGTTTATCGAATTTGCATTTTTCTCTACCGTGGTTGAATTCTTAACAAAGTTAAAAAGAAAAAAAAAAACAATTTTTTAGTTTTGAAAGTTATTAATAGATACAGTTTTTGAATTTAGTAATAGCATCTATCTCGTTATAAAAAAAAATTGTAAGTAAAAAGTTGAGTGCTTTATAAACTTATATTTAAAAACCTAAAAAGTCGAGTGCTTAGTAAACTTATATTTAATTAAAAAAAAGTGTTTGTTATCTATCTATACAAAAACTTACCTTATTAAGTTGGATAGCTATACAATAGATATAAAACAAAAAGGTTGCCTGCCATCTAATTTGATCGATTTTTCTAATAAAATTCCAACTTGATTATTTCTTCCTTTGAACTATTTGATCCATATCCAAAAAATTTCCGAGTGACATCACATCTTAACGTGTTAAAAATGAATGTTCATTGATTTGAAATTACAAGGCACAAGACCAAGAGTTAGTATCGACAATAAAGAGTACATATAATAAAGATTTGAATGAGGAGTATAATATGTCTCCCAACATATCTAAATATGAAATGACATAATTGAATGTCACTCATGGAATAAATATTGGCTCCATTAGCACAAAGTGACAAAGAAAAAAGAACACAACAATAAAAAGAAAAAAGTGAAAGATGGAGGACCAAAGTGGAAATTTGAGATGCCAAATTCGATTTCCCTTTCAAATGAAGCCTCCAACAATAAACAATGTATCAAAATGTCATTTATGTTATGCTGTTGTATTTTGAAATTGGTTCAATTTTAGTTTTTATTTAGTCTGTTTTTAGTCTTCGCCTTTTTATTTTTTAATGATTTCTTTTGCATTTGTTTACTCGTGCAAAACAGCTCGATTGTTAAGGAGAGGATAGACTTTGTTATGGTCAAGTATCTTGACCTACTGACCTTTATTAAGTTACGATCCGAACATAACTCAAAGACAAATCGACAGTTAGATAGTCATAAATTCGATAAGTGATAGAGCAGGAACTAGAACAATGATAACCGAATTCGCATAGTATATGTTAAAATACTATTTTAGTCTCTATACTTTGAAATTTGTTCAATTTCACTCCATGTATTTCAATCGTCGAATTTGTTCATGTACATTCAATAAAGGTTTTGTTATTATCATGAAAACATATCAACATAGTATATTTCATCGTAGGAAAATTATAACTAATATCAAATTAATTGTGAGAGACTAAACAATTGAAAGTACTCAAATAAAATCTAATAAACTTGAAATTTTAAGGATCAAAATTGAATAAATTTAAAAATACAATAATCAAAATGATATTTCTTTTTCATTTAATCAATTTCAGAAAACAATTTTAAACGACTAAATTTAAGATTTATTAGTTTTAGAAAATTAAAAATAGATACCTCAAAACAAAAATATTATGATAAAAGATAAGAATAGTGAGACTCTAAACATATATTTTTCTCTCTCTATATATAGGGACTTTAAACAAGTAGTTGAATAGGATTTGATCAAACTTATTTAATATAAAATTAAAATTTTAAGATTATATTAAACAATTTATTATAGTTGAGAAATAATATGAATTCGAGACCACTTGGTTTTAAGGGTATTTGACACAAATGGTTGATATAACATAATTTTTTTTCTAATCTTTATAAATGTTTTAGTTTATTTTGTTATATTTAATTTATGAATTTTTTTTTAAGGTTAGACCAACAAAATTTAAAAGATAATAAAAGTAATAATAATTAGTCCACTGTGACGGTTGAGAGGCGGCGTTAGAAGTTCCGTTTGGTCCTGCGAAAGGACGGATCTCTGGATTCTCATCCACTCCCATTATCCAATTACTTTTTCTTTTCCTTTTTTAAGAAATCCCTTTTTATATTATTATTCTATTTTGATATATATATATATAAACACAGTTTCAGTTCTCATAATTTAATTATTGAATTTTAGTATTTACATTTTTAATAGATTTTTAATATAGTCCCTTAAAGCTTATTTTACTAAAATTGATAAAATAGTAATGACAATTTGGGATATTTTATTAAAATATTGCTGTTTTCAAAACATTATCAAAATAATGCTATTCCAAGAAACAATTTATCAAAATACTGCTTTTTTTTTTTAATTTTTCCTATCACTTTTTTCTTTTCTATTATTTAGATAAAATTAATTATTTAAATATTTCCCTTTTTATCATTTAGACAAACTTAATTATTTTAAATATTTTTTATTTGAAAAAATAAAGTAAATTTAATTTTAAATTATTATGTATATGTTTTAAAATAATTATTTTAAGAACTTCATTTTAACTATTTTAAAATTATTATTAATGTTAATATAAATAAGGTAAAAAAGTAAAGATAATATCAAATTTGATCTTAGCATACTAGATATAAGGAAATTCATAGGGACATTTTTAAAAACAACAAAATAAATTAAAATATTTATAAACTATAGTAAAATTTTGAATTCTATCAATAATAGTCACTAATAGACTTTTATCATTGTAGCATGCCAGTGATAGAATTTAAAATTTTTGCTATAACTTATTAATATTTTGTAAAATTTGGTATTTTTAAAAATTTCTCAAAATTATATCCTAATTTTGGTAGAATAAAAATAAATCCTACTCAAATCTCGTATAATGGTTTCATATGAGTTATCTAATAATTTCTTAGTTATTTACTATTCAACTTCCTCACAATATTTACAGTGAAAAAATAAGTTAAGGACACAATATGTGATAATGAAAAAAATATGAGAAATGACAAAGAAGGAGAAAACAATGGAAGAAGAGATGAAGAAATGAGAATATGAAGAATGAGAAGTACTAATATAAAGAAGATGTGCATACATTCAACGCGAAATTAAAAACAACAAAAAATGACGGACAAATATATATGTATCATTTGTGTTGTTTACAAATGATCATATGATATATAATGTCGATGGGGTTGATTATGACAAACCTCCATGTGAAAACTTAAATAGAATGTAGGATCTAATTTGTCATAAACTTAAATGCATAACGAGTGTACGATGATAGAGAAATGCTAGCTAACAATAAATATAGAGACTTTAAAACAAATACTAATGATGAATTCGAAGAGATGAGCTTGATGATAGTGAATATGAATTTTCCTCAAATTCAGTGAGTTAGACATTAATGAGTAGATAACGTTTAGGAACACTATCCAATCATAGTCTATGTGGTGACTGACAACACGGAATTGTACAAGAAAATGTTTTGTGATGACAAAAAAATGTTACAACATATGGTTAGTCCAGTATTTTTGCTATTAAAAGTCATACACCATGTGAAGTAGTAAAGAAAACAACGACAAAGTGAGTTATTCGATGTGAGAAGTCGGAAGAGTGAGAAAAATAAATTAGTTAAAATGAGAGAGAAAGTGAGTTTTTTCGTTAGAGGGAGAAAACTAAATTAGTATTCAATTAAAAATAAATAAATAATTAAAATGTAAGAGAATATTAAATTTGTTAAAATAATTCTTATTTAAAACGACGACGACTTTTTTTAATTCAATTTTTTAAATTCTTAATTCAACATATTTTAAACTTTTAACATTCACATTTTAACTATTTTCTTATAACTTTTTTCTCACATTTTAATTAAATTAAAAAACTAAACTACAAGAATGAAGAAAAAAAAGGAAATAGAATCAAGACTCGACCAAGGAGGGAGTTAAACTGCATTATTTCAATCAATAGTTTTAAAAGAACACTAATTTGATAAATAGTTTTTGAAAAATTAACATAAACATAAATAGAATCAATTTTTTTAATAGAAAAATAGGTTTTTTTGTTAGAGAGAAAAAAATAAAATACTATTAAATAAAAAAAAAAGAATTTAAATTTTATCAATAATAGAACAAGAAAAATAAAATTTAAAAAAGAATAAATAAAAAACAAATGGAAGAGAATACAAAATAAATTTATATGAAAAATTGAAGAAGAAAGAAAGAAAGAAAGAAATGGGCGAGAGAATAAAGATGGGGGGAGAGAGAAAATTTGCGTTATTTTGATAAATAGTTTTCAAAATTGCATTATCAATATAGTTTTTCCAGAATTTGCATGAACAAATTAGCAATAAACTCGCAATTGATATTAGTTTTAAAATTTATCAAAACTACACAAACAAAAAGTGTACAATAAAAAAGTATAAGAAAATATTTTAGTTTTATTTATTTATTTATTTATTTGTATTATCTATTTTATAAACTCCAATCACCAAACCTTTTTGGGATATCGAAGGTGGAGTGAGTTGAGGCATACAAATAATAGAAAAGGACAAAAGAAAAAAGAGTGAATTCAAATATAGTCCATTTAATAAGATATATTTAAGATAGTTTTCCTTTTTTTAATTTTTAAAACATTGATACGTAGTAGATGTTGATAGAAGTCTATCGATGTATGTCATTGATATAATCTCAAAGTTTACTATATTTCGGTTCATCATGATATATTTTAAAATGTTAATTTCTAAACATCTAACAAAATGTAGTTTATCTTATTAATTCTACAAAACTAATACATATCATTGTTAATTTAATTTTTTTTTTAGTATAACTTGGTTGTAAGGAAATTTGAATATGTGACATATTGTCCTCGTGTATGTATAAGTGGAAATTGTTAATTTAATTTTTGAAATTGTTTTGTTGCTTCTCACTATGAATATGAATGTTAACTTAGCTTTCAAATAATTAGGTATGCAAATAACTCAAAAGAATATTATTTGAAATGGGTTAAAATTTTCATTCAAACTTCGTATAGAAACATGGGCAGAAATTAAACCAAACTATATACAAAACTTTTTATGATTTTTTTTTTAAATTAGGGAATGAGGAGAGGGTAATTATACACATGAAAATCGATGCCTAGATAATTTTCAATCTTTAAAGAGATAGATCGTATTAACTACAATTGAATTAAATTCACTCTGACTCGTGAAATATCTAATAAACTCGTCCTACCATACAAAAGTTTATGATTTTAATTAAAATAATTACAACATCACAATATAAATTAACAAATATTGAAAAATTTAAGAATATATATTGATATTTTCTCTAAATGGTTTGAGAGTAAAAAGGAGAGAAAGAGAGAATTAAAAAAAGAAGAATTATAATTTAAATTGAGAATAAAATACAAAAAAAATATAATAAAAGGGCCAATCTCACTGTATTTTATAAATTAAAAAAGTAACAATTTTAAAAGTAGATAATCATATAATTACCGTCTGATAGTACTATGATTATCGTCTGATATCACTAATTTTGTCATATTCACACTATGCAAAAAAAAAAAAAATTGTCATGAACTGTTTTTTCCTAAATATTTTTCCCAATTTTTTTTTTTAAATTTCAGATTTGACATAAAATTAGAAAATTTTAAAAAAAGAAAAAAGAAAAAGAAAAAGGAAAAACTAAGAAAATAATTTGCATATTTTGAGGGTTGAAAGTAAATGGTCCATCTCATCTCCTTTTAGTTCTATGAAACCATAAATAGCAAAAATCCAAAAATCCAAAAATATAAATTGACCGAGCGTAGCATAACTTTGATGTACCTGATTGCGACCCAACATTAACTGAGGTCAGTGAGGTGGTAACCATGGTTAAAGACCGTGAACGTTTGTATCTTTGGTCGCCGTCTGCTTTGTCGTTTTCTAATGACTCGCCTTTTTAAAAGCGAAATTGAAGATGTTGAACCAACCAACACCCCATCTCTAAATACCCTTTTTATTAGTATGTAAATCTTAGTTGATAATATTCTAATTTTATAATTATTCTGTTCTTAGATTTTAATAAGTAATCATTTAATTCACTTACTCTACTGATTAATGTACTAGTAATTACTGTCTTTATGTACATTTTGTTTAATTGCTCGGTTAAGTATTATATTTTGATTGAAGAAAAACCTAGGCATGCAATTGTCAAAACTAGTGTAGTTGATCAGTTGATAAACGAATGTGTTAATGATTAAAATTGCTTGTTGCAATATATATAGAGATTGTATGCTAGTTTTTTACTATTTTATAGGACGTATTTTTTGGTCATTTATTTGAAGGAATGTTGTGAGAAATACAAAAATTAATGGCATATTTGCATTGAAAAATGTACGTCCTCTCTAATTTGTTTTTTTTTTTTAAAAAAAAATAAAAATTCGAAAACATAAACCTTACTTTTTTTACTCATTAATTTCTATGTACTATTTAATTTAAAGTAATGTTTATTTTTTAAAAGAATTAAGCAAATTTAAAATATTGAAACGAAAAAGATATCGTCATTTGACTATGAAAAATGACAAAATTATTATCAAAATTAATAATAATAATAATAATAATACAATCCCAAAAGCAATTACTAGTCAAAAGTATTTTTGATAAAGTAAATTAATAATAATAAATTTTCTTTTTTGGGTAAAAGAAGAATGGCAAAGTGATCCAATTTAAAAGAAAACACCATTTTCAAAGGTCATTTAAAAATACACAATTGGTCAACAACAAATTTAACTCAGTCAATGTAAATTTTTCAACTTTTAATCAATACCAAATTTCAAGAACAAGACAGAGATTTTCTTTGGAAATTTTGTTTTTTGAAGAAATTTTTTTTGCCTTAAATTACAAGTTTTCCATTCTAATTTTGACCGTAATAAATTAAATATTGTATAAAAAAAGGTGATAATACTAATTATTTAGATTTATTTCAAGTTTGTCACCTAGACATATCTAGTTACATTTTGGCTTCAGCGTAAGACAATCGTTACAATTATATCTTCAAATTTTCAAAATTAAAAATTAAGCTCTTAAACTTGTATTGATTATTTAAGTTTAGAGATTCAATTTTCATCGTCTGTTAGTTCAATTTGTACATCTATTTTAGGCTGTTTAGGATGTAAACTAAAAAAAAGTGCATTATCAATTTCATTGAAAAAACACATTCTAAAAGAGAAAATAATAATAACAATAAATGAAAAAATGATTTAAAAAAATGTCTTGTAATTTTAAATGTAAAAATAGAAAACTTTATCTTAAAAACACGTTTTGACCAAATTCAACTATAATAATTTCTGGGAAATTACACTATATTTTCGGGAATATATTTACTTTATATACAAAATTTAGAAAAGAAATAGATATTTATTTATATTATATATTTATTAATTATGAGATCACAATCTGTTGAATAAACTTTGAAATGATAATAAATGAAAATAGGTTTTAGATACCCAAATCCAAATAAGTTCCTTCAAAATCTGAAAGGTTTTAAATAAAGCAATGATTTCCATAGATAACCAAATATTTTTTGAATCACATTCCTAAAATGTTACCAATTTATTTTTATTTTTTTTGAAATTTTAGAATAGGTAAAGATTCAAACTTTACTTATAAATGAAAACATTAGATGAATAACTTAATCATTAAGTTACATTTAGATCCACAAATCTCCTTCAATTAATGAAATTTCATTATTTGAAGAAAATACAAAGAACCCAAATCATAAAATTTGATTCTTTTTTCATTCCAAAGTGACTTAGAATCTTAAATACACATGATTTCCTTGCTTCACAAACAATTCAAACACAATTTTATAAATTACAGAAATTCAAAACCTAAATTACACAAAACCCCTCCAAATATTGCCATTTGTGAAGAAAAAAAATTATTCCAAAAATTTCAAGATGCATGTTGAATTGTTACTCAAAACATAATGGGTGGTAAATATGAACGAAATTGATATTACATTGTTTTAAGTCACCATTATACGTGTCATAGATCATAATTTTCTTTCTACATTTAGGAGTTTTTCATTTTACAATTCGCATAGAGTTAGGAAATGGAGTTTCTAACTACGAGGTTGACCATATGGAAATTTGGACTTGAATAATGAACATCGTTCTACGTCTTCCTCACCATATTCATCCAACATATCCAAGTTTTTTTTTACAATGCATGGACTAGAGAATTAAGCCATGTTACAATTCCTACCACACACGTTCATAGCTACTAATTCCTTCAAATATGCTGAAGTTTTTCTTTTGACATTTGACAACGTGTGAAGTGCGAGAATCGAACCTCGGATTGCAACAATAATATAAGCATATAGTTAAATTATTGTCATATTAACCAACATTAACTGGTCACATTTAGAGTATTAAATGGATGGGGTTAAAAATGGAAGGAAAAGTGGAAAAGAGAGAAGAAAAAAATGGGTAGTGGGGAATTGAATTGAGAAATAAATGTAGTGAAAAGTAGGAAAACGAAGGAAAAATACGTACAAAATAATTCTCTGCCAAAATACTGTAGTGCACGGCATTGCATTAGTAGAGAGGTAAAGTTTTGGTTTTCTCATAGAGCTGAAAGAGGTGTGTTTCTGAAGCTCACTGCTTCACTGATTTTGAGGCAATTTCTAGAGAGAGAACACCAGAGAAGAGGAAGAGAAGAGTGCCTCACAAGTTTCACAGTTCGCCATACCAATACCCCATTTCCCCCCTTTTCCATTCACTAATTTTTTCTGTTCAGAACAACGCCATTACTGAAGTTTCAGAGCTCTTTCAGCAGATTTCACAAACCCAGGTAAAGATTTTCTCCCTTTCTTGTTTATTGTCATTCCCTTTTTCGTGTTCTTCAATCTGTCGATGATTCTTTGGGTTTTCCTCTTTTTGATTTTCAAATATTTATGGAATGTCCTCGAGAAAACGAGGGTTTCTGTTTGTTTTTACATTCTTTGGGGTCACCCCTCTTGGTAGTTTAATCTCTCCTTCATATTTGATTGTCTTTTCTACTCAATCGTTGGGATTTCTCATCTGGGGTTTTCCCATTTCAATCGGTTATTGATTGAAACTACTGTAATTTTCTATTGGGGGATTTTTTCTTAATGGAAATTGGGAAATGATACTGCATATTTGAGTTTTGGCATTGTTGTTGAGAGTTTTCACAGGGTTGTTTCTTGTGCCATTGGATCTGATTTTGCGTTCTCACTTTGTTCTAAATGTGTGAAATGTCAGTTTCTGCTACTTCTGAATTGATTCTGTGGACTGTGTTCTTCTTTTGGGGAGTTTCTTATCCATGATCAGATGTTAATGATGTCTGTATTTTACACTGCACAATGCTGCTGGGTTTCTGCCAATTCTGATGGATTCCTGAAACTATTTTGTATTTGTGAATGAGCCCAAATAACATTGATGTAGAAAAGAAGCTATGGTTTTGTAGGGGGGAGTGGCGAATCGAAACAATGCTGAGGAAGAGAACAAGGTCGGTTCAGAAAGATCAGTACAGAATGAATCAGATGAATGTCCCTTGTTCTGGTTCTGAGCTTCACACCAAATGTAGTTCTATTTTCAAAAGATCTCACCTGTTTACTGGGTTGTCTCCTAAAGGTTTAGAGTCTGATTCGGCCAAAAGTCCAACTTCCCCTCTTGATTTTTGGGTATTATCAAGTTTAGGTAACCCTCTTAGATCTCCTAGATCATCATCCAATGAGGGGCATAGAAAGAACTGGGATTCTAGTAAAGTAGGGCTGAGCATTATTGATTCTTTAAATGACGATGATAGTAAACTATTTGGGAAAGTTCTTCGATCATCAGATAGTAAGACCGCTCTCTTTGGACCTCGAAGTGTGGCCAAGAAATCTAATTGTCCACCACAGGCAAATCTTATCCAGGGACCTAAATCCTTGCCTAAAAACTACGCAATTTTCCAGGTACCAAAGACCAAAACTCCCATTGAACAGGGAAACTCTGATGTGATTTTTGAAATTGGAGAAACCCCGTTAGAATGTGAGCCTTTTGGGAACTACTCTCGTTCTTTTGATTCCTACAGGGCATTTGCTCCTCGATCTGTTATAAATGGCCACCGTGTTCGCAGTAGTAGTACTACTACCGAGAGTGTTGCTTCTCCTTGTTTAGTTGAAGAACCTCGAGTGTCTGAAAAATATCCTCTCACAAAACCGTGTTCGATTTCTTTAGGCTTATCCTGTGACAACGGATGTAATAAGCCTCTCTCAGCAAGTGAGATTGAGCTGTCCGAAGATTATACGTGTGTAATTTCACATGGTTCGAACCCGAAAACTACCCATATTTTTGGTGACTGCATTTTAGGATGTCACTCTAATTATTTGAGCTCATCTTCTGAGAATGAAATGAAGGAGATGGAATTCCCTCGTCCTCTTAAAAGCTTGAATACCTCCACATCATATTCATTAACTGACTTCTTAAGCATGTGCTACTCCTGTCACAGGAAATTGGATGAGGGAAAAGACATTTACATTTACAGGTTTGTCACAAGAATATCTTTCAGTCTCGCACACATTTTACAGTTTTGAGCCCTTGATTAAGAACTAACTCATGAACTCTTGCAGGGGGGAGAAAGCCTTCTGTAGTCTAACATGCCGTTCCCAGGAGATGCTGATGGACGAAGAACTAGAGAAATCCATCGACAAAACCTCCGAAAGTTCTCCCAAGTCCAGTGCTGACCATGATGAGGACCTTTTTGAAACCAGCATTGGTGGCTTTGCATAAGCGCTCGCCTCCAATGGCTGGTCACCATGCCCGTGGTTGATGAACCTATCAAAGGCAACAGACACCCTTTTGGTCATCTGTTTGAAAAGAGCTGTTTTTATGTCCATTGGTGGCAGCCATGGATGATCACTTTTGTAAAATGATGGTGTTTGTTTGCTTTGCTTCACCTCCCATAGTCATAGTGGATCATAATCTTTGGCCTTTTCCTTTTTTAACATAAAATTGACTGTGAATGCCCTGTGAGCCTATTTTTTGTGGCTCTTTTTTGAGTTTTTTTTTTCTGGCTTATGATTATGGCCAGAAAATAAAATGATGTATGGACTTGAACCTCCACCTTTGAATAGAATGGCAGTTTCAGTTCCATGTTACAACTTTGATGCTGGTATGAACCTAACTGTGACCTCCCCTGTTGAACTTTTAGTGGTTGTGTGCTAGAAGTTTACATAACAAAGAGATTTTAGGTCAACTCATAGAGTTCTCATATTCGTTCAGTACGGAGCCTCTATACTGTCCTTTCAAAATCAAGAACACTGCAACAAGACAGAATCAAAGATGTTCTCTCTACTTTTCGGTTCTGTGAGAAATTTTTTAATTTTGTACTTGTAGTCATATTTTCAGATGTCTTAACAATTAAGCTAGCTGATTTGAGTAATTGATTTTCAACGAACCTATCTTTAATTTTTTAAGAACATTAACATTTTTTTAATGAACTTAAAAACAAACACTAACAAATATATTCTGAATTATTCAAAATTTCAAGACTGGTATCCAAATAGAGAAACAAAATGCATAGATTTTGAATTCTGCCACTTAAAAATACAAAGCATAAGGAACATCTTGTAAATGTATCAATTGCAATTGGGTTATAACCATATGGGTTCTTGAGTCTTTGGGTTGGCCTTGGCCTTGTTCCATAGATATAGTTCATAATGGTTCAGCCTATGACTACAAAGTTAGAGTTCAGTTTCATAATTATGTTTTGGAATAATTAGCCAAATAGGATATTATAAAATCATGTTTTCAAAGTTGTCCAATTATTTGAAAATTTTCCTTATTAAATTTCATGTCTAGTTCTAATGTTTTAGATGGAAAAAAAAATTAGTTAAGCTAATATTTTTGTATAAATACTTCCTTTGTATATAAATTCTTTCCAACTTTGGAACTCATAGAAGAAGAAAAAAACCATACTTGAAACTTCATAATTAGCCTTAAAACTGATCAAATTAGGTATCTATTTCAACTTTTGGAAACCTAAGTTTATTTTTCTTCAAACAAAATTAAGCCCTATTCGATAACGATTTCATTATTTCCTTCGAATTTTCTAGTTTTTTTCAACTGTGTTAGTTTATTTTAAACTCCTCGTATTTAACGTATGTGAAAGATCAATACAATTACACAAATTTCTCTCATCGATTCCAATGACATGGGTACCCTCTTTTAATACTTTTGTACCGCTCACATCCTTTTTGTCATTATCATACTTAAGAATGCAAAAATCCAATACATTTCATCATAGTAAGATATATATTTGCATAATACAAACTTATATTGTTACACGGAATGTCTTCACTCATAATCATAATTCTCAACTCAAACAGCTAAACTTATATTACCATAAATTCAGACCGCTTAACTAGAATATTGTCTTCAAAGTTTATAATAGATAAAGTTAGGTTTATAGTGTGATTTCCACTCACTTAGCTTGAATCACCAATTGATATAACTCCACCACACACACTTACATAATGGAAAAATGATGTTACAAAACTTGTGGAATAGGGTAAGATATCACATCCCCCTATGGAGGAACTCATTGTTCTATTTAAGCCAACGACCATTCTTCACATGGCCAAAACTATTGATGCTTGTCTATCTCTTTTGTTTAAAGTTTCTCCTTTTTGAACCTCCAATGAAAATCACCCTAAACTCCACTAAACAACTGTTGCCTCTTGACTCTTCAAAAGCATGTCACTGTTTGGATACAAAAGTGGAAATTTTACCAACCTCAAAAATTAAAATATTGAATTTAAAGTATTAGTGGATATCAATAATGTTATTCACATTTCAAATTTATGGATATATTGACATTTTTATTTTGTATATTTTATCAACTTTGTAAAAGATATCTTTACGTAAATATTTAATATTGATATCAAATTATTTTATTTACAACGAATATATAGACGGGTGTACCTATATCTATCTATTTTATCTATATATATACTTCAACCATACATACCCACAAAAGTTGAGATATTTATACAAATACATATGAAGTTCTCAACTAAATGAAAAAAAACTTAATTTTTTTTTTTTTTCAAAAAAAGGTTTATCCCACAAACTTAAAAAATATTTTATGCTAAAATTAAAATAATAAAACAAAAAAAACTAAAAATATTCAGAAATATAGCAATATATATATATATATATATGATAGATAGGATAGACTATTATATATATTGTGTGGTATTTTGTTATACTATGGAAATAATTTTTTTTATTTATATAAAAGTCCTATAATAAGTTAATAAAAGTATTGTAATTAAAACAAAAACAAATCTGAGAGTTTAAAAAGAACAACTTGTTTCATGAAAGAAGTATTTGGATTATTTTAATTTTAGTCAAATTTTATGATTTTTGTATTGCACCACAAAAGTCTCATGGAGTCGCTCTCGTTAAGAACAAATAACACCTCAACGGGAGGAGGCGTTTTCAGGTTTCCACTTTTGTTTCTAAATAGTAATTACAATCATTTCATATCTTTTATTTTTCTCTACTACAATAATTCCAAATCTTGTTTACTATTTCGAGAGAATAAAATAACCAATATGAATATTACATAATTAAAATTTCAACCAAATGCGTATAGATTTGTACTTTCTAATCTCCATGTATAAAAGAAATATATGGTATTTACTCTGGGATGAACAATGCAAATAATACTCGTCAGGAGGTGTTTAAGTTTAGCAAGTCGTGAACTATTAGTCTAATAAATCAGTAAGCTTAAGGTTTATAAGAAGTTGATATGTTATAAAATTAATCAATAAACTGCTTGGACCAAACAATAACCAGAATTTACAATTCTACTTAACCAATTGAATTAAAGAAAGAAAAATGTAAATTGTAAAAATCATCCATGAAATATAGTGGTAGTTGTGATTACACGAACAAATTCTCAAATGTAAAAGTTGGGTCTTCAAATTTATAATAGTGGCAGAAATTGGGCCTCAGATAATCAAAATTGAAATTTTAAATTTTGTACGATAGTTACTATCTCTATAATTATGTAAGTTTGATGGTCAAATTTTAACACTAAGTTTGAGAGCTCAATTTTTAAGATTAAAAGTTTAATAATGTAATTGCAATTATCATCGTACTTATCCAAAAAGAAAGTAATTCTAATTCTCCCATTTATCATGGATCAACAATGGGTAATATTGTTTTAATTTCAATTAGTGAAGTTGAATTATAAACTACAATATAAAATTTAGAAGACATAAACTTAATTATTAATTTAAATCTACAATGGTAAACTTTAAATAAAAAAGATTAATCTTATTTTTTGGTATTAAACTGAATAGATATTTCAATAAGAAAATAAAAATGGTGAGTAGTGTCATAGCTTCAAATGTATAAGCATTAAATATAACAAACAAACAATGTAAATTTACTACATAAATATTATAATCATAGCTTAAAAAATAATATTGTCTTCTAAATATAAAACAAAGTCAACCTAGCAAGCAATCATTGAGATTGGAGAATGAGCAATGGTACATTGGCATATGCGATATACCTTATAGACTTATAGTTAATTAATTGTTATTCAAAGTGTTTTTTTTTTATAAAATAAAATATCTAAAATTAAACCGAAAATTAGGTTCATAGTCGAGACTTATTATTTTTGCAAAAAATGATCAAAAAATCGTGTTCAATTCATGAAATGTAAAAAAAGTATGGTTATAAATACTTTAGATATATTACTGATATACTTTTGATACACTACTAATATAAAATTTATACACTCAATCGATGTTCTTCACCCACTACAAAGTGTTGTATATGTAAAATAAAAAAAATGTTTCTTTAAAATATCTTATTCTTAATTTGTTGCACATTGAAATTTTCTTTTATAATGAGTGGATCAAAGAATCAAACATTTGACTTCGATATTGATAATACAGATACTTATCATTAAACTATGCTCATTTTGACAAACTACGACTACAATAATACTTTGTTCAGAACAATAATTAACAATCTTTTATATCCATTTTCTCATAGGGAAAAAAACGTTAATATTCATTAACATGTGAAGCAATTACATTTTTTTTCTCCTATTTAAAAAAAAAAAAAACTTAATATCCACTTAACTAGAAGTGATGCTCAAATTGAAAGTGTTTGTATTGGTTGTCTATTACAAATTTTTCACAAAAAGAAAATAAAAGGCTATAGTGGAGTTTAACTTTTTATATAATTAAAGGTAAATTTATCAAAATAAATAGTAACATTTTATAAATTTTATGGTTTAAACTAGAATACTTATAAATTAAATTTAGAGCAAATATAAACTTGCATTTTATGAAATTTTGGAATTTTATTAATTAAAATCATGAACTAATGAACTAATCACGTATCTTCCTCGAATTTCGTTTGACAAATATCAAAATTCAATTAAACTTGTAAAATTTAATGAGCTAATCAATTTATATGATCTTATTACAATTTTTTTAAAAATAATTTATGAATAATAAATGATTGAAGTAACTGAAGAGACGATTCAGAAAAAGATTGACAAAAAATTCTAAATCGACCGAAAGTTTAAGGCTAAATTTATAAAATTATAAATTTCAATTTATAATATTATCCAAATTTTCGTTTACAAATCTTGTTCACTATGAATCGAACAGACCAAAATGAAGTGTGCACATTTTTAATTATAACTCTAAGGAAGAATAAATTGATATTTTTGCCAAACAAATCTAAAATCAATCTCTCTCTTAGTTCACAACTATAAAATCAAATCCATTTTGCATTTGCAATTGCATTTATACCCTTTTCCCCACTTGGCTAAGTTCAACTGAAAAAAAACTCATTTGAAGCTTCTCATGGCCTCGCAAAACCGCCCTGCCTCAACCCTTGAAACCATCGAAAACCAGTCGGAAGCCATTAAATCGATGTCAATAAGCAGTATACCGGGAACAGTAATCAAAAAGCTGAAAACCAATCTGGTATTCCAGTCAAAATGGGCTGAATTAAACGGCGCAATGGGCGATTTAGGGACATATATTCCCATAGTTTTAGCTCTGACATTATCCAGAAACATCAATTTAGGTACCACATTAATTTTCACCGGAATTTACAACATCATCACCGGCCTGATTTACGGCGTTCCAATGCCCGTCCAGCCAATGAAATCAATCGCTGCCGCAGCCCTGGCTGATCCAGAGTTCGGCGTGGCAGAGATCATGGCGGCCGGAATCCTGACCGGTGGAATCCTGTTTGTTCTGGGTGCGACGGGGCTTATGCATTTGGTTTACAAATTGATTCCGTTGGCGGTGGTGAGAGGGATTCAGTTGGCGCAAGGATTGTCGTTTACTCTGACGGCCATTAAATATGTTCGTTATGATCAAAATATGGCGAAATCTAAATCTGGCGATGCCCGTGAATGGTTTGGATTAGATGGGTTGATTTTGGCCGTTGTTTGTGCTTGTTTTGTGATCGTCGTTAATGGCGCCGGAGAAGATGAACATCAGCCGGAAGGAACTGAAAATGAGGCCCAAGGGGAAGCAAAAGGAGGAATTAATAAAGAGAAGGTTAGGAAGATCATAGCTTCGCTTCCATCAGCTTTCATAATTTTTTGTTTAGGCATTCTTTTTCTCTTCATCCGAAATCCAAAAGTGGTGAAGGAAATTACATTTGGGCCCTCATCCATCACCATTGTGAAGATCACAAAAAGCCAATGGAAAAAAGGGTTCATAAAGGGAACAATTCCTCAGCTTCCTCTCTCCATTCTCAACTCAGTTATCGCCGTTTGCAAGCTATCCATGGACCTTTTTCCGGCCAAGATTTTCACCGTCACGTCCCTCTCTGTCACCGTCGGGCTTATGAACATCGTCGGTTGCTGGTTCGGTGCCATCCCGACTTGTCATGGTGCTGGTGGTCTTGCCGGTCAGTATAAGTTCGGCGGTAGGAGCGGCGGGTGTGTCGCATTGCTTGGTGCCGCTAAATTGATGCTTGGTTTGGTTCTTGGAAGCTCTCTTGCAAAGGTTCCATTTACTTTAAACTCAGCTTTTAACTCACATGGTCAAATAACTAAATTATATTCAAATTTGAGTTTTATTTGACTATTTTATGCTTTTAAAAACATAAAAATTATCGTTAAACTATAGTAAAATTTTAAATTTTATATCAATAATAAACACTAATAAATTTATATAAGTTTCTATATAATGTCATCAAATCAAATCAAACAGAAGTTTATTGGTCTTTATAATGGATAGAATTTAAAATTTTATTATATTTTTTAATTTTTTTTAACATTTTTTCATTTTTAAAATATATTTTATCTGGTTAGAAAATTAATTAATCACTACTAAAACTAATTAAACTATGAATATGACAATTCATTATAGCAATTTTATTTAATATTTTCAAAAAGAAATAGTTTGGTTTCTCTAAAAAGTTTCAACTTATTGTTTACGAATATATAAAAATTAAAAATTCACTTATTATCCTTTTTATCTCTATTAAAATTATTAGTTAGTATTTTTTGTAGTATCCTCGTTAATATATATGAAAACCAAATTAGATAATAACTAAATTGGAAATTCATAAACCCATATGTGATTACTAAGTTCAAATTACACAAGACTATATTATTATCATATGTTTGAAATATTGCTATTCAAATCCAAAAGTTTAAGCTAATAAGTTAATAATATATTTAATGGTGTGTTTAGGTTCTAAACCAATTTCCCGTAGGGATTTTGGGAGTTCTATTGTTGTTCGCTGGAGTCGAACTAGCGATGGCAGCGAGGGACATGAACACTAAAGAACAGGCATTTGTGATGTTATTATGCACTGGGGTTTCGTTGGTTGGCTCGAGCGCTGCACTAGGGTTCTTGTGTGCCATGGTGGTGCACGTCTTGCTTTGGCTTAGAAAATGGGGCAAAAGAGATAACTATTAGTCTTTTCCTCTTTCATAACTTTAGCTCTTAAAAGAAGAAAAAAGAAGTGGCATATTTGCTCTTGTAAGTATTTTGGATTGCTCTTGTAAATTTGTGTTTTGAAATTTATATGATCATCGTGATTTTATTTTATATATATATAGGGAGTTTATGTTTTGGGTTGATTGTATACAAATGATGTTGGAATTTATATAAATTAGAACTTACACTTTTAGTTGGATTAGAGAATGCAATCAAGAGTTTGATAAATTTTCGATGAATTTTATAATACTATTAAAAAAATTCTCCAAATGAAAAGTTATGATGGCATTTATGGTTACTACAAGAAAATCACTTTTTAGTAATGCAGATTGCTAAAGCTCAAATGATGTCCCTAAAACTAAAAGTATTAGCAATACGAGTCCCGTTATTAGTCACTATAAAAAAAAATCATTTTTAAGTGAGTTTTTGTCATGCCATGAAAATATTAGTATGTTAGTCTTTTTACACCGATATTTTCTATCTTTTTTTACTTTTATATTCAAACAATATGTAAAATAGAGAATCTTCATGTATTGATAGATAACACATATTTTACCTTAATGAAGATATGGTCAAATTAGCTAGGCAATTCAACCTTTTTATAGACGATGCATGATTGATTAATAAATTTGGTTTCCTATGCTTTACTTTTTAATCTAATAAAGAAACTATTTCAAAAGTTACTCCTCCTAACAAAAAAAATAAAAAAAAATTACATTCTCATTTTGCAATTAATCTATAAACTTTACAAATTATTTCTAAAATGTTTCTATTCTTTTAAAAACATTTTCAAAACAACATTTTCGATAAAAAAAAATCCATTACTATGTTTGGACAAAAGCCGAGACCTATAACATTGTGAAAATAAATCTGTGATCACAACAACATCTAATTTAGGTCCTATTTTTTATATAAATTATAGTTTAAAAATCATTTTGAAACATTTGAGTAACATGAAATAACAAATGTATTTTTACAAATTACTTTGTTGTTATTTTTGAAATTTAGCATTTAATTTGAATTGACAACCAAGAAGTAGTGGATAAATACAGTAGTCTTCAACTTTTGAGAATATATTCCTGTCCAAATATTGAAGAACAATGATCCTTTTGCTTTCAATTTCCTTTTGACTATCCTTTATGTTCATGTTACATGAATTTTCAATTATTTGTTATCATTTATTTTTGGACTTTTCTTAATATGCCATCAGAAATTAGTAATTATTCCTTTGACCAAAATTAAAGGAATGTTTCACTTTAATTCTCAATTTATAACCATAAATAATTGGGATGAGTTAAAAATCTAACAATGTCATGATCGTGGAGGTAAGGTGTCAAGCAACAAGAGCAAGATCACCGGTTGGAAGATGAATTCTAATGTGACTTGGTTTGGGTTGGATTATACGTGGCTCTAATGGACCTTTGGTTGGCATTGGATTCCAAAAGATCAAAAAAATAAAAGATATTCTATTTGATCTCTCTTCGCACTGCTGTTTAAGTTTAAGAACGTGGCACCCTTCTTGACAGTTGAATCTGACTCCTCTGATGTGATCGTTGCTCTTAATGGCAAAGATGGTGTGACCTCTTGAAAATTAAAACCGTTTTCTGTAATGTTATTTATTTAGTCAATTCTCTGCATTAGTCATTTTATGAAATGCCCATGTTCTTGTAATTCTACTTCGTGTTTCTTTTAGCAAGTTTTTTTTTTTTGTTCTCTTTTGAGTTCTCATGCTTCTTCCTTCTTATTGGAAGATCCTATGAGTTTTTTTTTTTGTTTGGAGTGAACATTAAGAGCGCGACAAAAAGAAGCAATTAATTCTTTTTCTAAAAAAGATGAAGTTATTCCCTTTTCATCTCTCAATTTTAAATTTAATTCTAAAATAATGTCGCTTTTTATTTTAAAACAACTTAAAATTAATGTTAATGATGCATTTGTAATATCACTAGAGTTAATAATGAGATTTTGAAATTAAAAAAATAAATTAAACCTTTTCTATTAAATCTTGATACCTATAATTTTGTATATGTATATTATATACCATTCGAGATGGAATGATATATTTTATGCTAGTTAGATTAGGTTTGTTTAAACCTTTTAATCTATTCTTAAGATTTTTTTTTTTAAAGGTATTGAATCCTAAAACATATAGAATCCAATGAAAAGAGTTGCATATAGACATTATATGATGAGAATTTAAACTTTGCTCTTAGTCATTCCCATGATTTGTTTGATTTTCTTTTCACAAAATATTTTATTGTTTTTACAAAGTTAATTTATTTAATATATGATCATATATATCAAGGTTGGAATTATAACAAATAAGAAAGGAGATTTTAAGTAACTATTGTTGAACAAGAAATTTTGGTCAATTAAACTGCATCGTGCGTATGATTATGATTTGATTAAATTTGGGTAATTTTTCGTACATTCAATCCAATTCAAGCCCTTGGTGAAAAATAAACAAGGACCCGAGCCCGCCAAAAAAATGGGCCAAAGCCCAAGACGCCAGCAAAATAGGCCTAATCCAAGCGCCTAACAACGAAGAGAGCGGATCACTGGAAACTACCAGCTCAATTGAAAGGCCCATTTTCTTTGAGAAACTGTACAATTGAATTCAAGTGTAGTAGCCCAGTGGGTCTGAATCCGCCCAAAAAGAATGAATAGAGTTGTCGTCTCAACGCTACTCAAATTCTTTTTGTTTTAAATCACTAACTTGGATAATTTTACTAGATAAGAATTATATGAAAGTGCTTGACTAGCTAACACATATACCATCATCTAAAGTTTGAATCACTATATGACTAAAATAAAACTTAAATCTTATGTATGGATAACTTTTTACCCATAAAAAAATACCTAAAAATTAAATAATAGATGTCATCACACTTTATCTCTTAAAACATGCAAAAGGTAGACGCGAGAGTCCGAAAAAAAAAAGTTTATAAAATGAGGCAACTAAGTTGAACGCATTTCTAGTAGTTGGAGTTTAGGCTCTTTAGTTAGCTTGTTTTTGCCTAATTGAATCCAATGAACAAAAAATCAATAAAATACATCATTCTCAATTTAAAAAGAAGAGCTAACTTAATTATCAATGTACTTGTGACGAACACTACCCAATAATATACCTTAGTTTAGTGAATGTCAAGTGATAAATTAGTATAAACTTAAATAAATAAATACTTAACTAATCTCAAACTAAAACTAAAGTTCCCTAACTTAAAAAAAACTAAAATCCCAAAATTTACAACAATTAGTTTTATGTAATGTAAAACCAAAGCCTATAAAATTTAATTAAACTAAAATTGCATTTATATTGATATTTAATTATAGTAATGTTATTTGTTACTCGTTCTAGAAAATGAGTATATCGATTCGATGAGTAGCCGGTAATTTAATTTCCTCCAATTTTTTCTGTTCAGCGCTTCTTCTCAGCTTAACTTAACTCCGTCCGTTACCGCCATATTTGTTCTTCTTTCCCCCAATTTCATTCCCTTTCGCCTTCAATTTCAATCTGTGATCAAACTCAATCGATTTCTCGCTCTCTTTCATCTTCAATTTGTTTCTTCTACGTTCGATTAGCTGCACCGACGGGATATTCAACGCGTTTCTGGTCGATTGGGGGTGAATGGCGATTTTGATCCAGATCTAGGGTTTTGCTTCCCCTTTTTCTCTGAATTTTGTGCATTCTACCATTTGTTTTCTACTCTAGATTTTTTCGTTGAGGCTCGAGGGATTCGGATCTCGCGTCTGTGGAGGTAATTTGATTGTTCGTATCATTTTTTTTTTCTCGTTTTGTCTTTGCAAATTTTGGTGATATGGAAGAATTCTTTGGTTTAGATATGTGTGGTTGATGGCGTAAATTGTGGTTTGAATTCTTGGATTGTTATGCACCGACATTTTTATAGACTGATTGGAATAAGGATATTTGCTTTGAATCCAGTTTCTTCGAATTATTATTGTTATTAATTTTGTTTCTATATGAATGCGAATGCTTTATGTATATTAAAATAAGCGATCTGAATTTTTGAATTAATATGGATTATAACATTGTGGAAGTAAGCGAGAAATGCTTGTGGCGACGGAAAATATATTGGGATAGATGGGTTTTATTTTGTTCTATAGGAGCTTAAGAAGATAATGGTTCAATGTTCGAGAATCAAAATCTATTGATGTAAATGCTTTTCATGATGTTGTTGTAGAGCTTCAGCTTACTGCGTTGAAGATGGCTGTCAAAACAGCTCATTCATTTAGAGATCGGACGCTGGAATTTCAGAACATAACAGAGAGGCTAAAGAAGTCTTTCTCATCTGGCACGGGAACAACTGGACCAAGTGCTGTTTCAAAATCAGAAGAGCAGCGCTCTGCTGTGGCCCTACAGTCTGAATTTAATAAAAGGGCTTCCAAGATTGGGTTAGGGATACACCAGACCTCTCAGAAACTCTCAAAGTTGGCAAAATGTAAGTAGTTGACTTGAAAGTAATATACAGTATGTATGACATCACTTGAACAGGATCTGTTCTATAGGTACAACTGTGTCCTTGAGTTCTAAAGTAATATGCAGTATGTTCGGGCAGTCCTTTATTATGTAATTCAGACTAGACGCCATATTCAATAAATATGTTCATTTCAGCCTGGCATATGGTTACATTAGTTAAATTCCTTAATTTTTGAGTTTGACCAATTTATTGTTAAATTCCATTAATTTGAGGACTTCATTGTTAAATTCCATTAATTTGAGAACCTTATTCAGAAAAAAATTTGGAGATTTCGGTATGCATTATCCCTTGATTAGATATTCAAGTAGGTCACATATTGGATGGTTCTTACGCTCTAAGCAGGTACTGAGCATTTTCCTTTAGATTCCATTTATTTATCCAAAGATGTCTTTTAATCTGGAAAAACTGCTTCAGTGGCTCATTCCTTTTGTAAATTGTATCTTATTAGGGTCTTAAACATTTTGGGTTTGATTTTATTTAGTCTGCAAAATGCAAGGGAGAACTCAGGAAGAAACATTTCTCTGTTTCATGTGGGTCATTTTGTTGTTGATTAGTTAATGAGCTTCATGCATGTGGACGAGGAGAAGACTTAATGTTGCCTCTGAAAATAATTTTTCTTGAAGATAATGCAAGAAACATTTGAATGGAAAACTTCCATTTTTGCTGATTGAATTTTGATGTTCACGTCTTGATTTCCAGTGGCAAAGAGGACTTCTGTTTTTGATGACCCAACAATGGAAATTCAGGAGCTAACTGCTCTTATTAAGCAGGACATTACAACATTGAACTCTGCCGTTGTAGATCTTCAGCTTCTCTGCAACTCTAGAAATGAAAATGGAAACATATCCAGTGATACTACTAGTCATTCAACCACTGTGGTAGATGATCTTAAGAATCGACTGATGAGCACGACAAAAGAATTTAAAGAAGTCCTGACCATGCGAACTGAAGTAAGCTCAAATGTTTAACTGCAATTCTCTTTTCTTTAATTTACTTTTATCCATCTCACTGATTACCCTTTCCAGCCTTTTTTGTTTTTCTTTAAATACTTACACCCTTTGTTGGTTTAATGAAGAATTTGAAGGTTCATGAGAACAGAAGACAACTATTTTCTTCTACTGCTTCAAAGGAATCTACAAATCCTTTTGTTCGCCAGCGCCCATTAGCATCCAGGTCAGCTTCTGGTGCCCCAAGCGCAGCCCCTCCTCCATGGGCCAAGGCGTCTACATCTTTTTCCAAAGCATCTCCGGGGTAAGAAATTTTAGAAATTTCCTGTTGTTATATTCACACATTTCCTTATTTATGTGAGACATCTTCTCTGTTGGCATGTATTAGACGATAGTGGGATATCTTTAAAAATAGTAATGAGAAATGAGCTAGTAATTCAAAATTTGGGAAAATGCAAATAAAGTAAACCAAATCCTAATATACCTGTTCATCCCTCGAAGAATTTCCTATTTGTTTCTATCTATTAACCATATACCATATTCCTTGAACAATTGTCCCGCTCCATGCTTACCATATTTCTTTGAGGATGGCCCTGGTCACCATGAGTAACTAAATGTTAGATTCGTCTTTTAAAAGATAAACTCAACCTTTTGGTGCATGATGCCCCTTGAAATGCTCATATATCTCATTCGTTTTCATTGGTTCATTATTTGACTTAGCAATCATTATAGTCAAGGCAAGGCCTTCTAAATTCATTATTACTGCCAATTGGAGGAATATCCATAATTCCATGATCAATTGGATTGATGCCTTGCTGGATGTGTTCTAATGAAAGTTCACTTGTAGCTCGTATATTTAAAAAATTATTTTCTGCTATATTACTTTGTTGCTTTCGATCGTTTTCTTTGGTCATGCTGTTTCTACTTTACTGTCAAAGTTAATTAAACGATTATCATGTGGTGAAATGAACATTATGTTACTTGTAAATTTACAGGAAGCAGGTGGATGGGGAGGGTCAACCATTGTTGCAGCAGCAGCAGCAGCAGCAGCAGATGGTTCCATTACAAGATACTTACATGCAGAGCAGAGCTGAAGCTCTTCAAAATGTAGAATCCACCATTCATGAATTGAGCAATATCTTCAACCAGCTGGCAACTCTGGTTTCTGAACAAGGAGAGATTGCTATCAGGTATTACCCTCATGCACCCATTTCAGAATTGCTGATCATATAACTTTACTTTTATTTTACAAACAAAGTATGAAAGATATATATAGTTTCAGTATATCCGTTACATTCAAGTTGATCTCAAACTTTAAAGAGTTCAATGTGCTACACAAGACTGAATGGTCTAGATATAGCCTTCATTAAGACTGGATAAGTAGTTAGCCTGTCAAATCTTCTAAATGTATTGGGTTTATTTACCATTTATTTTTTCAGTAAGATATAAATGATTGTAGTCGTGTAAGTTGGTTTCCATCTGATGTAGGGGTGGTTTTCTCCAAGCATGATTGTACTATAAAATTGGCTTGTGAGATTTCATTTCCGTTATTACCTTGTTATGTTTTAAATTTTCCATTTTTGTTGTTGTGTGGGTTTTTTTTTTCTTTTTCAAGAAACGAGAGATAATCATTGAAAGAATATTCAAACAAAGAGCGATATCATTGAAAGAGGACTTCAACCAAGAAAAATCTGTAGCCTTTACCTTTAGGGATGAGGAAGTGGGGATCCCAAGCCTAAAAAGAGGAGTAAAGCAAGTTTTCCAACCTAAAATATCAGTTTTTGCAAAAGAAATCCAATAAAATAGACAAAAGAGAGAACAAAGATACTACTCTTCTTGTCTTCTTGTGCTTAGTAATAAATTGGTGGAGGGAGGGACTTTGATGTGGAGAAATAAGACGAAAAATGCGTTTTTGTTCATTTTTCTCCGTGATTGTTAAAACTGAAGCAGAACAGGCTAGTCTTTATTAGTTGTATATTTCTGATGAATGAGTTCGTCATCTGCTGGAATGATGCATCAGATAACAGATGGATCTGGAAATTGGAAAGTACGTGTAGGCATTTCCATATTAAAACTGAAACTGAAACTTTAAATTTGATCGATGAAAATTACAAAAGAGAGAGAAGACATCAACCCATCACTATGGCGTAGAACCTTACGTAAAGTTGCTCAAATTGCAATGGGTTGAAAAGGTATTACAACAGAGATTAGGAAGAAAGAATAGATTAGCATGCATGCTCATGCATGGACCAAAACAGTAGTTAGCCTGTCACGTGAGTGCTGCAAGCGCCCAACTCATGGGATGAATAATTTAGGCAATTTGTCAAATAGCTGGTAGGCATTACCGTTTCAGGCCTATTTTGCTAAAAGAAAGTCAAACTTACAGGTTATCCATTTGGGTTTAGGGTTTAGGATACTTGTTGACATGGAGAAAACATAAAGGTCTAGTTAGTTTGTCCTAGAGAAAGGGGGTACTCTGAGTGTTGTCCACTTTATTTTTGTTACTTCAAGTGGTTGCTTTTGGAGAAAGGCTGGCTAAGATGATCTATTATTGGGGTTACTTTAGACTGAACTCAATTGTCTAGATAACTGTGCTCAGTTACACTACACCATTTCCCAAACTTTGTATTGGTTGGATGTCTCCATTGTTATACATTGTTTTTTCAACATTTGGAAGATGGATGAGTGCAAGGAGAAGTGAAAGAGTCAATAGCCCTTTTAGCTAATGGAGTTCCAAGAAACATTCCAATAGACTACTTGTATGCCAAAAGAGCAACAATTACTATGAGTCTAAACATACTCTCAAGATTTCTCAAAGTTTTTTCCTAATTCAATGCCCCACAACATCATACCAATCTCTTATCTAAAATATCTGGTTAAAACATAAATGATAGGTTTTAGAACATACTGGAGCTTATCTTAAATCATTTTTCATATTCTTTAAGTCTCCTCCAATTAGCATATGATTCAAAATTAATGTCGGTCGGTTGTTGCAGGATCGATGAAAACATGGACGATACCCTGGCAAATGTGGAGGGAGCACAGGGAGCTTTGCTCAAGTATCTAAGCAGTATATCATCAAATAGATGGTTGATGATCAAAATTTTCTTTGTACTAATATTCTTCCTCATGGTTTTTCTATTTTTTGTGGCATAGTCGTCAAAAGAGAATAATGTAATTGGAAAAACGAAAAGGGAAAAGAAAACAAAAAAAAAAACACAAAAAACAAAAAATACTCATCTTTTTTGTTGTCTATTAGTAGCCTTTCGTATTCTTTCATACCTCCTGTTGGTCACCCCCCCCCAATGCATATTATATTACCTTTTCAGACGGAAGACCTGGATTATGGTCACGTATAATGTTGTTGATAATTTGTCAGTTTGTGAATTGTAAGAGGCCTTAATTACATCTTGACAATTGCCAAAAGCAATTGGTAAACCCCTTTTTCTTTCTCAGTAATTTATAATTTATAGTTTCTGACTGTCTCATGTATTGCATTATGTAAGCTTGTAAATTTTCAGGTTCGTGTTTATTTTATGCTGCCTTATCCTTCTCTTATGATTTGGGGAACGCATCAAGTTTTCTACCGTTTGAAGAGCACTGTTTATCGGTCTCTAGAAGGATTTTAACAAGGTTTGAATGCTTTAATGATTGATTACATTTAAGTGGAAATGGAAGACGTGTTGTTTTGACGGTAAACTAAGCGAAAGAAATGCCAACTCAAAAAGTTATTTCACAACCACGTATTTCAAACTAACTTTTGAACTGTTGTCATAGAATTAGTTTAAAATGACTAACAGTTTCAACTACTCAGCAAAAATCGAATTCTCTTGAATTTTCAAATGTTCAAACAATAGTATTAAACATGGGATATAACTAAACAGAAAAAAGAAAAACAATCATTAGGGGTACCTTAATCCCCATGTCATTGTAGCCTTCTTTGATTTGGTCTTCAGAATTTGAACTTTGATTATTAATCATTTTGATCTTGAATTGTACTAAAACAAATGGACTCAAATCAATCCAAATTTTAGTTACATTTTTAATAGTTCTCCCCTCAAACTAAAGATAGCTAAAAGTCACTTTTTAGACAATATTTAGCCTAGAGCTTGTCGAAATAGGCCTGTATTCTTCACCACCACTGATGTGTTTCTGGAAAGGATGGCAGCCATGAAGAATAAGAAATAATGACAACAGATGGATGCAAAGAGTTTTAAATACTATTCTCGTGATGTTCTGAGGTTACTATTTGATATTCACACACACTATTCTGGGTTGTGGGCACCATTTTCTTATTGATGAGGCATTCAAATCCGCAATTTAGTTTGACCATAGAAAGAAATTTTGAACATAAGCAAAGCAGAGATTTACTTTCTCCCACCTTTTCATGGAAGTTTACACGATAACTTCTCGCCACTATGCCTAGGTTTCAAAACTGAACTAGAACTCATTGGTAAAACCACGACAAAAGAATATAGTACAAAAATGCCTGAAAATGAAGTATGAGGATATACAAAATGTCACCAAAATCTCCATGGATCCTTGTATGGAGGAACATAGTCTTCGGTGGGAGGAAGCAGTCGAAAAGACTCTACTGTTTTCTGCAGAAAAGGTCCCATCTGCTCGGAAAGAAACAATTACTGGAATTATTTGGAATTATTTGGTACTAATTTTCCATAAGTATCATTATTAAGTTCCAAAAAGAGAGTTTACCGTTTTCCATTGTGCGCCGAGTGTTGAAGCATTGATGGTATACAGAAAGCCTGCAATTGAAACATGATTAGTGCCCACAGTTCATGAAACTAAAAACATACATTTAGGAGAACGAACAAGCTTGTTCATCAATCGTGACAGAACCAACACTCGTACACATTTTCCAGTCCCTCATTGAACTTTGGATGATCCAACATAAAATCACCGATCAAAGGTCTAACACATTTTTCTTGTTTTCTTTTCCAATTGCAATATTTTTACGTCCTCGCTTTGATGTAAGTGTTTGGAATGTTTAGAAATACCTTCACAGTTCTTGAGTTCAAACTTGGGCTTATAAGTATTGTGCAAGGAATATACCTTACTGAGTTATCAACAAGGAAATTGTAATATGCTTTGCAGGTTACAAGACGGAAGTTATGCTATAAAATACCAGGTTTTGCTCATTTATAGCTTGTTTGACAGAATGCAGACTAAAAATCAAGAACTTACCATCTCGCTCTGCTGTTGATGCAACATAATGCCTATAAATGTTGGATTCTCCGACCTGCAGGATTCATTGTATTCCTCAGAAATCAAATATTTGTAATGTCCGCTACTGAGGGGGAACAAAGCGTTCAAAAGGGTCAAGACATACGATTTTTGTTGGTGACTTTCGAACAAGGTACTCAAAATACCAATATGGCTCACCATCAATCTGTGAGAGGACAATTAGAAACGCTCTATATATGCATCAATAGGACTTCATAGTTTACTTACATTACTTGAATTTGTATCAAGAACTGAACTCTCGGCCATTCGCTGACTTGAAGTCACCCGCTGCAAGATAAACAAGGACTCATGTTAAAATTTACCATTTAGGATATGGATTCCAATGAACTGAATGGAAAGTAAAGTTCAGCATTTCTCCAGGCATTTTGATATGGCTACATAAACCTACTCTCAGGCTTTGTGTCACATGAGTTCCATCTAGTGATTTTTTTTTTAATCTTGGAAAAAACATGAGATTGCTTCAAATAATATGAAGGAAAGCCATCGTGAAAAAGTAGATTGGTCCAAATATTTATGAGTAGAAAGCAAGCAAAGTATTACGTATTACCAATGCAGATTTATCGGATAAAACAGAGTCTGCAACATCTTTGGCTGCCCAAGTACTCTTGTCCTTTGATTTTATAAATATGGAATTTGGAGGGCCTATCTGAAACAAAAAAGATGATAAAAACTATCAAACTGAAAAGAGAAAATAATAATTGTTAACAAATTGAATAACAAATTACCGTAACCGAAATGATAAGGTTGTCAATGAAATCAACTCTCTCGGAGACAATCCTCAATCGAGCATCAGCTATGACATGTGCACACAAAATGAAGTTAATATGAAGAAAATCTGCATCATACAATTCATTTTGCTAACTAATTCAAAATCGAAAAACAAGCGTAGTGCGGTGGAACTCATTCTAAAATGAAACCAAACAGTGAAGTTTTATCATTCTTTTCATTGTGGGTAACAAATCTCTAATGGTTGGATGACATTTCAAGCTGCTCAAAGAACAAAACATGTTTCATTTGTTGGGTCTTGGAATCTGAGTTAAACTTACGAGATAATGGAGCGGCTGACGAATAACGTTCTGGTTTTCTTGACTCCACCCTTGAAAAGATGAAAGAGTTAGGGAACATATGATTTAAGACATGAAACAATGATGGGGAGAAGAAGAAAAAAACGTAAGCAAATGTCAAAAGAGTTAAATGGTACAATAAAAGTGAAACCGAAAGGCCAAAAGCTCTCAACAATAAAAAAGATTGAAATTATTTTCCAACTAAAGTTAGAGTTTTCATCAATAATCAAAATGGCATCATATTGGTAGTGAACTTAAACTTCATACTTCATAGATAATAACACACCAAATGCAATGCTAACCTTTCAAATTTACATCACATGTTCAGAATTGAAGAAGACTGAACTGTTTGTAGTGACTTTAGAGTGATTACAAACATCTTTTTTGCACTAAAATAACATTTTCTCAAGCACTTGGAAAATCATTTCTAATAGGATTTATGGTTGGTTTAGGCTTGTGCTTCTAAGCCTCATTCCAAGTGAAAAACCCTACAGAAACCTGTTTTTGACTGCCTGAAATATCGTTTTCTGGAAAACAAAATTACTGAAGAGTCAATCGATGCTTTAAGCCTTTAACCATCAAACAGCAACCTTTTTTCCTCGAAAGATTTCCAAACTTTTGATTATGGAATCTAAGATTCAGGTCACATTGCCAAGATATAGATTCTTGCAGAGTCAAATAGAACGTTAAGAACAATAATCTGCCATTTCACTTTGTATGTTCACCAAATATTTGTTGTAAGGATGAGCCATAGCCCGAGGAAACAGTTTAAACAAAAATCTCTACCATTTAAAGGCAAAATTAGTAGATGACAACTCCAGCGGATAAGTATAAGAATAAGCATTTATTTCATCAACCATTGTGGCAGCTTTCAACTCTTCCTCAGCAAGAGAACCTGAAAGTAAAGGATAAACTTTTATCATTCACAGCAAAAATATTACAGGACTTCAAAGAAAAAACAAGCCCCTCCGTCGAATAGCTCAAGCTAATCCATCACAAAATTCATCTAAGCTGTCATTTTTAACAGAGACGAAGCAGAAAAAAAAAAAAAAAAAAAAGCACCCCACAGTAAGAAAAACTGACCTAAAGATGGAAATGACAAAGCAACTGAAGAAGTAAGCCCAAATAGCAATAAATCCCTCCGGAGTAATCCATTTTCTGAGGTGGGTTTTGAGATTGAAATTGAACAGACATTGAATTTCTTGTACATTCCAATTCTTTTCCGACAAGGCAAGTTTTTGGGTTGGTTTCTGGGAGTTAGAGAACAAATTAGGAATAAGTATTCAGTGGATAAGAACCAATTCAATCAGTGAGTGTGAGATAGATAAAAATGGAAAGAGATAGAACCTGAAGAAGGGTAGATTAGGAAGAGAAGCGTTGGTGGAAGTAGAAACAGAAAGAGAAGAATTGAGAAGCGCCATTGCTGCTTCAGCCTGTTCTCTCTCTCGCTAGCTGCTTCCTCTCTCGCACTTTGTCTCTGCGTCAGCAACTCCACTGGTCACCCTTATGAGTTAGTTTGTTAGGATGATTTTCATCTAAATGTTGGGGGAATTGGTTCAAATTAACCAATGGAAAAAAAAAAAAAAAGCAACTTTTATAAGTATCTTTAAGCCAAAAATGTCCTTTGAAATCAATGGGTTGATTCATCTAATATTTCAATTAAGTTGATATCTTTCAAAAAAAATAACAAAAATATTTCTCTTGCTCTCGTTTATATTTGGGACATTTTGTCCAAGTTTCAAAACGAGATATTTTTATAAAAGTTTTGAATGCTATTTCAATTTAACTTTTAAGTTTCAAAATGGAAGTTTAGTTTTGTTTTAATTTAGTATCTAGATCTTAATATTTAACCTCGATGTTTATGATTTTGAGCAAGAATTGCACTGAGTTGGGAGTTCCAATTATTTGTTGAACTGCAAAATGTTGGTACTACAGTCCCAAAGTTACATTGTATGGCCTTGAAGAGGACTACGTAAGTATTGTTCGTAACTGACCTTTTTCACAAGTTTATTAACATTGAGCTTTCTGAATCTTTCAAATTTTCAACAAATTTGATTAATGAAGTTGATAAAGCCAATTTTCAAATGTTTAGTACAAAAAGAATGTTTTGAAAAATCATTTTGAAATTTTATGGTATTTTTCAGAGCAAAAAAAGGAATGGGTGAACTTACAAACATATATATATATATATGTATGTATGTATGTATATGTATGTTGTACTAGAATTGCATAGTATGCTCTACGGATGATTATTCGTTATCATAGCCATTATACCACAAAATTGAAGAGGGGCAATACAAGAGCAAGGAGTGTGATTATACAAGTATAAGCCTTTGCAACATCGGCAACTTTCACTTCTATCGAAAAGGTCAAAAGCATAACGATCTCTCCTCGTTCAAAACATCCCACGTGTACCATATGACCTTGCCTATATTGTCGACAATGGATGGATTTGCTACAAAAGGAGCTTGTTCAAGGCTCTAACGAATGCCGCATACGAACCCAAAAAATAAGGTTGAGCAGCTCAAGAGAGGATGAGCTTGCACATACTACACACTTGTATCCGTGAAATTTTGAATTCAAGCAGAACCCATCCAGAGAACTTATGGCACCAATGTAGTCAGCCCACTCCCCTCGCTAATCACCCTGTTGTCTGTTTGTCCCCTCGAGAGAGCCGATGATACTCTCACCAACCTCGGCTTTGCAAAGCGGGCACAGAGCATTGATCTTCAACCACTTATCTACGCAGTCCTTGTGGAAAAAGTGTGAACATGGCAACTCCCTCAGTTCATCATTGTTGGCGTATTTTGCTAGGCAGATGCAACAGACCTGCACATAATTTTTAAAACAATTAGATTTGGTCAATAAATTCTATGAGAATGAATGCACCAGAAACTAGACTCTGCTTGAAACATTCGTGGAATCATTCATGAAATGGAGAAGTATTAACCAAACCGCCATTGGTAAATATCTTCTTTTTCTTTTTAATGAAAATGACTTACAAAAACACAACAAACTTCCATCGTGCAATTTCCAGTAATCTATTTAATTTGTAATGTGGGATTTTTGTTTCTGGCAGATTCATAGAGAAATCTCAGGCCATAACCCTTCCAGCCTGTTAAATTAAGTTTCAATACTTGGCCAAATTCCAAAAATAAAAATGAGTTTTTAGATTAAAAAAAATCCATATTTTGGCTTGAATTAAAAACACTCCTAAAATGGATTTTTAATCTCAATTTTTGGTTTTTTGCTTTTGAGAAAAAGAAGGCAAAATATGTGTGTCCTTTCTATTTTCTTTTTTCAAAATGCAAGCAAGTCATCTTAGGTGGGAAAGAAAGTTAAAGAGGGAAAAATCAAGAAACTTATGGAGGGAAAATTTTGGAGAAAGAAGTATGAGAAGAAAATGCTAAGATGATAAAGATAAGTTAGAGGGAGAAGAAGAGGCTATGAAGAGGGAAAAGATAAGTTAAAGAGAAAGGGAAGAATTGTATAGGGATAAAGTTAGTAAAAAGCTTAGAAAGAAAAAAAAAATGATAAGGAGATGGAAATACTTTTAAGTGAGAGGAGGAGCGGGAAATATTTTAAAGTGAGGAGAGAAGGTATAGGTTGGAGAGGGAAAATGTGAAATTCTGAAAAACTTTTTAAAAACATTAATAATATTAAATAAATAAATAAAAGCTTCCCCAACGATTTCAAAAGAGCTTTTCAAATTTAAAAAATGAAATCCAAACGGTGAATGGTAATCAATATTCAAAAATTAAAATTAAAAGAAAAACAGAATGGTTATCAAATGACGCCAAAGGAACAGATACTAACGTAAACAGTGATAAAATTAGTATTCAATAGGACAGTATGTACTGTACTTACAGCATCTTCTCCAGAAATCACTCGCTCCTTTTCAGTTCCAGCAGCCACAACCCCTCCTCCTTCACCAGCCCCGGAGTTGTTCTCTCTGTCATCCCCACTTCTACTTTTCTTCAGTTTAAACTTATAAGTCGGTAATGCATTAATAGATTCCGATGTGGCTCCTCGTGTCTGTGACAAGTCCTCTCTAAACCCAAGGATGGAAATTATACAAGGAAGACAACAGCAGATGGTTACACATAGAATGAAAGGCATTGCATAACCAATACAGCTGAAGGTAAGAAACACTATACATAGCCTGCAAAGAAAGAAAGAAATTAACAAAATCCATTCAAGGAATGCCACCATGCATCTACAAATACAAATAGTCTAAGAGCACAAACCTGTACAAGTTAGGAGCCTCAGAGGCTGATGAATGCCCTCCAAAGATCCATACGTTACCAACTACAAACCAAACAGCAAAGAAGCAATCCAGACCCATCTTAAAATATTCAACCAGTACTTTTAATCTGCACGCAAAATTACAAAAAGACTCGAATGTAAGGGCAATTACTGTTCAACTTTGAGAGAACAAAAAAAAACATCAAGAAAAGTTTAAGAAATAAGGAATTGAGCAACCACAGTAAGCAAGCCACACCTTGGAGCATGATTTTTAGAGGTATTTGGTGTTAATCAAGATCAAGGCCAGGGTAGTTCTGGTATACGTTAGTCTCTATGTTCAAGGAAAAAGAATAAAATAAACGTGTAATGATGAATGTGTGATTCAGTCAAAATGGCAACCTGCCTAATGAGATTGCTACACCCTTATGAGGTTAGATGAACTGCTCTAATTATTGATCTACATAAATGTAATAACGCAGGGGAATTGGGATCTCATGCATAATTTGAAAATTGAAGTCAGTAAGAGATCTTGTACAAAAATTTCCAGAATTATTACATGGACATGTTTCTATCTCTCTCCCAATTCAACTTTAATGATCTAAAACGATGAGTTATCAACCACTTATTAAAGTATTCTGGTACAAGCATAAAAAACACACACCTTGCTGATAGTACTCCTGACCCTTGACTGCCTCTAGGAGATGGGGCAGGATGCTGAAGTTCTTCCCCTTCTGATGCCCTAGAAACTGAAAGAGAGAATGGCCCAGCAGGAACATTAATGCGAGAAGAATTCTGGCTGGACTGAAGAGAATCTTGTTCTGAAGCCTGATTGCGGTGTCGATAACGCCAGTATAGAAGAGGAAGGGTGGCACCACATCCGGATGCATATCCCACAATCCATGCAAACAAAGGGGCACGGGGTTTTTCATTCTTTGACAATGATAAGACAATAATAGCTGCAATAATCTGGCTCATAGTGAGTAGTAATTCAATAGATATCCATAAGCCAGAATTTAATGGACTTCTACGACGACGTGCATCTCCTCTTCTTATGAATGAGGAATTTCTAGAATTTGATCCAGTAGAAGAAGTTGAGGGTTGGGACAAGGGAACTCGTGTACTACTTGAAGGTCTATCTTCAGGCTGCGATGAATTTAAGCCATTTGAACTCCTACCATGTGGCAGACCAGAGGGGCCAGAATCACCAGCACCAGGTATGTCAATGATATGCTCATTGCTGTTAGAATGTTCAGGTCGTGCCATTAATAAAGGGTAAGAGTCTCCTTCACTATCACAATTTAGTTCCACTGAGGGAACGTCCATCTAAGTTCAGCAACACGATGAAGGAAAAAGAAAGCATAGAACTCTAAAACGAGGCTGCCATGTTTGTCCCACTACATGCCACTTCTGATTTGCAACTACTCACAAATTCACACCAATTTGATATACCAGGCCAGTCCAAAGTGTAAGCAGAAAACCAATTTGGCGGACACCACGAAGTGACGGAAAAGTAACAAAGTTCGATCTGCTAAAAAAGAAAATAATTACAACAATAAATTCTGACAGACCAATTACATATGCTCGCAAGA
The DNA here is from genome assembly GCA_025688845.1 of Cucumis hystrix. Taxonomy (NCBI): domain Eukaryota; kingdom Viridiplantae; phylum Streptophyta; class Magnoliopsida; order Cucurbitales; family Cucurbitaceae; genus Cucumis; species Cucumis hystrix. The sequence goes on along the minus strand of CM046885.1, from coordinate 14,906,626 downwards.
AACAGAAAAATGTTGAAATTTATTATCAAGCATAACATTTTTTTACAATTTCCTTTTACAATTTTAAGCAAGGGAAAACCATAGCATCCACCAAACAGGGACATAGGTTTGCTGAATTTAGCTCAAACATTATTTAAACCTTCCATGGAGAAAAATAACAAAAGAATGAAACAAAACATATTATATTTATTACGTAAACAACAAAAGAATGAAACAAGACATAATATATTTATAACGTAAACAACAAAGGAATTGAACAAAGCGCATTTCACCCAACCACTGCAAAACACATTAAGTAGAGACATAAAACGTTAGACCCAAAAAAGGAAAAAGAAGAAGAAAGAAGAAGAAAAAAATCTCATATGTAAATATATCACTTACAGATAACTTAATTGATGTTGCTGCAGCCCTTTAATGCAACTCTGTCAATCCACAAAGCTGCCAATCTGAAAAAAAAATATATCAATAATCATTTTAAAGAAGTAGTAAATGAACTCCAGAAGTTTAGCCATAGTTTTAACACAAATATGAAATACCATACTGGTACAAGTAGTAAAGCTTGCATTCAATTTAACTGGTATCTAAATTCTTTAGGCATATCATAGATTCATACACAACTACCATCGTAACTTCCAAATAAAGTTTAAGACACCTACAACAAATGGAAGATCAAATAAAGACTTCATGCGATAAGTTAGTAACAGCTTCAGTCCACGATATCATGCAAATACAGCTTTGGTTTTCCACAGATATAACCCCCTCCACACCATGACCACCACAACAACAAAAAAAAGAAAAAAGAAAGAAAAGGAGGAATGAAGGAATGAAGGAACGAAGGAACGAAGGAACGAAGGAAAGAAATCACATAACCGATAAAGGACCCCTTTCTTTCTCAAGATATATGCATTACTCGAGTCGTTAATGAAAAACCTGCAAAGTTCTTTTTCAACCAGAATTAAGAGGTTTAACACGATTTTCAGAAAAAAGAAAGATAAGATAGTTAAAGAAATGAGGTTTCCTATGTCCCGTACTATCAGAATTTCCCTTAAGTTTCTCAGAATCATACGGAATCAAACAAAGACTAAATGCACAGCTCCAATCATTCTTTCAAACGGAATTAAAAAATTACGAGTTGAATTTCCCAAAATACACGGATCAAAACACCTAACTACACAACGTTGACTGATCCTGTTGTAAATTAAAATGATCCAACCAAAATAACCATCAATTCAAACCCTAAACCCACGACAAAGAAAACAAAAAACCGTTTCTAAGTAGAGTTCTACATTGAAAGATACAGAAACACACAGAGCATTTGGCGATTTGAAAAAGGAAAAGAAAAGAAACAAAAAGCGAATTCTGGGCGAAGACAGAGAACCTCACCGGACTGAGCCAACGCCGATGAGAGGAGGGAGGAAAGGAAATCGGAGGAGCGGAGAGAGGACGGCGTTTGAAAAAGGGTAATTGAAGTGAATCGGAGAAATTGCTTTATCGGGGTGTTAGGGATAGAGTCAGCCAGCTCTAGACCTCCATTGCTTTCCTTTGCCTACCTTCGCCTGAGAATCTTCCTTCTTTTCTTTTTTTTTCCTTTTTGTATTTATAGATCACATTTTTTTTTCTCTCTCTCTCTCTCTCTTCTTTCTTTTTAATAAAAAATTTGTTATTATATGTTAGATATTCATTTTCCCTTTTTCTTTTATGCACTCACTTTCTTTTTTATTATTGTTGTTAAAAATGAAAATTATATAATTGAAATTAAACTCATAGTTTATTTATCAAATTTCAAATCTACGTTGAATTGTAGTTATGCATCTTTTGGTATTTTAACTTTGAAAAGTGTTTCTTTTTAACTTTTAACTTTTTTATTTTTATAAATAGTTGTTTTTATATATTACAAAACTAATCAAAATATTTATTAATACAGTAAAATGTCATTATTTATTAGTAAAAAATCATGTTTAGAATTTAATTTAGAAAATAAAAGTACGGATGCAAACTGCAAAGTATTGATCTAAATGAGGAAAGTGTGTAAAATATTGATGTAATTTGTATTGTTGGAGTTTATGAAGATAATATAAACCTATCTCTTGAGTTGTCGAACCCAAACTCCAATGTACTCTCTTCTTTAATGTGCGTCTAATTTGTTGGTAGTTGTTTGTAACATTACCCTATGAATGCAAAAAATAAAAAAATAAATAATTCCCACTCATTTCTTTAAAAAAAATTGTTATATTTTAGTTAATTTTACTGTGTTTAATATAAAGTGAATTATGTATTGGTGTTCGTTGTTATTATTTAATGTATTTTTTATTTTAGTTTTTGTTTGATTTTGCGTAAATGTGAACTATTAGAATGCTCCAATCTACACATTGGAAGGCTAACTTCATGCCACGTCACTGCTTTAATATTTGTTTTCTTCTAATTATTATTTTCTCTCTCTCGTTTATTGGTTTATTATTAGTCTATTGTTATTTTACCAACTTAAAAGTACACTTTCATTCCTATATTATTAGTTTAATTCACTCGTATTACTTGCAATACGTTCATTTTGATTCTTTTACATTATATTTTAAACTTGTATAATGTTCATTTTAATCGTTGTAATTTTTAAAAGAACTATTTGATTGCTTAGTTTTCATTTGAATAAATTAAAATTGTCACTTTTTAAACATTTTAAATACCAAAACGAACTAAGTTTAAAAGTGTAATGAATGTCTTGCAAATGCGTGTGAAACAACGTTTAAATTATATGAATTAAAACGAAACATTGCATGTGATAGGGTTTTGAGTTTAAAAAGTGCCTCCTGTGTTCCTTAAATTTTTAATTTTACATCTATTAAGTATCGAAATTTTTAATTACGGATTTAAAAGTTCCACCAAATTGAAAAGAGAAAAAAGTATTTTGATAATTAGTCCAATAAACTTTACTACAATTTTATACTTTAAAGTTTGTAAAATAAATTTATAATTTAACCTAAAATTATATACTAAAGAGTAGAGTGATTATTCTCTAAAGGTGCTAAAATAAAATAATGTTGAGAACTCAATGACCATAATATAAAATTTAGAAGTATAAAGATTGGGTTAGAGGTTGGCTATCTGACTCTAAAATGATAAAGCAGATCAAAATGGGTCTACTTGGCCCATATGGTAACAGGCCCAATTTGTATGGAATGCCAAATGTGGGCTAGTTCAAAGGCAGAGGCTTGGGCCCTTAAGATAAGTTTTAGGCTCATCATAAAAGCGTCGTCGTATTGTGCAGTGGAGTTAAATATGACCTGGAATATCAACCAACTCGGTGACCAAAATTACGTGGCACATGGTAATAATAAATCACATCTTCCACCACATGAAAAGAAAAATAAAAAACAAACTATCTTTTTAGCTTCAAAGGATGAATATGTGTTTTTTATTTCTGAATTTCATAAATCAACCTTTTTAATTTTCAAGTTTATAATAATAATATATTTTTTTTAGTCCATCAGTTTTAAAAGACGAATTCATAAGATCTAGTTTTCTAAAAATAATTGTATGATATTTAAAATTTTAAAAAGAATTAAAAACACGATTTTTAAAAATTATTTAAATTTTCATATAATTATTTAAAAGAAAAGTATAAAGTTATTTGAGGTTTCTTTTAAATTCATTTTTTAAAAAATTAACAACTACAAAAGTACATTTTAAAAATTAAATAACTAAATAAGTCTATTTTTGTAAACTAAAAATATATATTTTTAAAACTCACCCTATATATGTACTCTTAAAAAAAACTAAAAAATAAATTATTTAAAGAAGAAGAAACAATTGTGCTCAAATTTTTAAAAACCAAATAGAAAATAAAATGGGGAATTTATTATAAATGGGAAGAGAGTTTAAATAATTACAAAATAGACCAAAGCATAATCTTTATTTGTTCTATGTTTGTTTGATCCACACTCTTGAAATCAGACTCCTATTTTGCATCTTTTGACTCACATAGTTATTAATCATTGTAATTCACCTCATTTACTAATACCATTGATGTTGATAGTTCATATATACATGTGTGTAAATTTAAATTGTAATACTGTTATGAACATTGGTATTTTACCACTTAGCCGAGAGAAAGAAGAATGAAATGCTAGGGATTAGGTTCAAAGAATATTGAAAGATGTCCAATTCCTTTTATCGTGGCTTTATCGAATCTTTTCTAGCTGATGATGGTTAGTATTAGCTTCTTTCTAACTTCTCGGAATGAGGCTATCATTGTAAAAGTTCCACAAGGGTTATGCATGTATAAAGAGAATGAGATCCGTAGTTGCAATCCAGCTGGAAGTAGGAACTAGCCTCGTGTCCATTGAGCAAAGGATATGGGCCCAAGCTCGGTAGGATTGAGCATTCCTAATGGTTTCCCCATCATCCGCTATCACTTTGAATAAAGCAATTACCCCTTCTCATTCTATCAGTGGGGATTCCTAAGAGATCTAGTTGAGCAGGTGCGCACCTTTAGCACAAAGATTAGAAAAATTTTCGGCCCTACACATAAGTTGACTCAACTAGGTTTAGGAAGCGGGTCTACGCCATCTACACTAACGAAACTGATGAAGCGAGCTGGAAAATACATACGCATGGAATCAGTCTTTGTAGTTAAGAAGGACGACTTCAACACTTGCACGAGTATTCGCTTTGCTACTTTCTCTTGCACTCTTTTTGAGTCTTTACCTATCAAAAAGTGGTCCTTAATTGGCTCAAGATGAGATTCTTGATTTTTTTTTGTTTGGTCCTTCACTCAATGAACAAGACACAAAGAATATTGCGGAACCGAAAATCTTCTTTGCTCCTCAATGACTATCAACATTGATATTGATGTTAGACTCGTCGATATTTTAATTCTTTAAATATGTATCAAAACTCAACTTCAACTTTTTTTTTCAAGTTGTAAACATTTTTTTTATTATCGTATAACTATAAATTTTTAAACATATGACATAGTTAGTATACATATCAAAATTGTTTAAAAATTATTTACTCACTAATTTAATTTTTTAATTTATATAGTTTTTTAAAAGAAACATTTTTAAATATGAAAAAATGAACCAAAATATTTACAAAATTTCATATACATCATCGATAAACACATATAGATTTCTATTTGTGTCCACATAAATAGAAGTTTATTAGTATCTATAAGTGTCTAATAAAAATAAAATTTGTATTATATTTTGTAACTATTTTCAATCATTTTATCCTTTACAATAATTATCCTTTTCAAGAAATATCAATTTTTTTATCAACACTTATATCTAGGGACAGACATAGTTGATTGGAGTAAGTTTTTCCACCAAACCGACTATAGTTAGTTGAGTAAATATTTAAACGAATTCCGATTACAAAGGAGTGCAAACTAACCGTGGGTCGATCAATGAGTCGGTTTAAGCATTTAAAATAAAAAAGAAAAAAACTAAACCAAACCAACATCAAGGATTTGGTGGTCGATTTGATTTTTCGATTTATCATACTCATGTGTACTTGTATTGATATTTTGATTGATGTGGATAATTTAAAGGTGGATGATAAATCACTAATTTAGGAGTGAATTTTGGGAATTATGAATGGAAATGTATGGATAAAAAAGGATGAATTTTGAAAAGAAAAAGAAGAGATTAGAAAAGAGATTAAGAAGAGAGAGAGAGAGAGAGAGAGAGGATATTAAATGGAAAATAGGTGTCCTGTAAAGCGCTTGCATTTTCTCTTGGAAAATGCCAACGAGAGGTTTCTCCCACTCCCATTCCCATTCCCATTCCCATCTACCAAGAAAAAGCAAACCCAGACATAACACACCACCTCACTGCTTATTATCTTCCTTCATCCCTCCATTCTTTTCATGAACATCCAAATCATTTTCTTCTTCTCATCAACGCTTTTAACACAACAATCTCTCTTTCTTTCTATTTCACCTCATTTTATACAACAAATCTCTCTTTCTTCCTTAATCCTTTTCATTTCCTTTCAATTTCCTCTCTCTCTCTCTCGTTCTGTATAAAGTGTTTTTTATTTTGAATCATGGGATTTTGATTTGCTTTTGTGTTCTTCAAACCCTAAATCGTCTTCTTCTTCTTCTTCTTCTTCTTCTCCTCTCTGTTTTCGGTTTGTTACTTTTGTTTGTTAAGGCATTGCTCTGTTCTGGGATTTTTGGCGTTCTTAACGTTTGCTGAGGTTTACCCATTTTGTTTTCTTCCTTTTTCGTTTCTGGGTTTCTTTCAATTTCTGTTTTTTACTCTTCGTTTTTTCAGCTTTCCCATGTTATTCATCGGGAGAACTCGGACGAACAGGATTTTTGCGGATCTGGCATTTCCGTCGATGTCCTCTGCAATCGCTACATTTTTCCATCTTGAATTTGTTTCTCGTCTTCTGATTTGTTGAAATTCATGGCTGAAACATAGGGGGTTCTTTCCTCTTACTATTTTGGTTCTGTAGTGATCAATTTTTTTCCCTTCTGGGTTTGATCTTCCTCTTTTCCCTTGAATCGATTCTTCTTCACAATGCTGAAGCAGATCCTTAGCAAGCTTCCTCGAAAGTCATCTGACTCGTCCGATTCACCAAGGACGCCTCGGTCTTCGTCGAACCGTGCAAGTCCGAGAAATAATACTACGTCCTCTGGCCATGGGACCCCAAGATCGAGCGGTGGAGCTTCTGCCTCTGGACGGTCTAATGCTACTAAAAAAACTTCTTCTGCAGTCTTCCCTGCGAGTCTTGTGGCTGGAATCGAGCCGCTGGTGCCTTTCAAAGACGTGCCTTCTTCTGAGAAGATGAACCTCTTTGTGAGTAAACTGAGCCTTTGTTGTGTTACCTTTGATTTCACGGACCCAAGTAAGAATTCCATTGAAAAAGGTGTTAAAAGACAAACGTTGATTGAGTTAGTGGATTTTGTTGGAGCTGGGACTATGAAATTCAACGAACCTGCAATTCATGCTTTGTGTAAAATGTGTGCTGTTAATCTGTTTAGAGTTTTTCCACCCAATTATCGGGCTAACATGATTGGTGGTGGTAGTAATGGTGGTGAAAATGATGATGATGAGCCAACGTTTGATCCTGCCTGGCCACATTTGCAGCTAGTTTATGATTTGTTACTCAAGTTTATACATTCTTCATTTGTTGATGCTAAGGTTGCAAAGAAGTATATGGATCATTCGTTTATCTTGAAACTGTTGGAGTTGTTTGATTCAGAAGATCCCAGAGAAAGGGAATGTTTAAAAACGATTCTACATAGGATATATGGGAAGTTCATGGTTCATCGGCCGTTTATACGAAAGTCTATCAATAATATCTTTTATCGATTTGTATCTGAAACAGAAAGACATAATGGTATTGCTGAATTGCTGGAGATATTTGGAAGTATAATCAGTGGGTTTGCATTACCTCTTAAAGAGGAACACAAGATCTTCTTGTGGAGGGTTTTGATTCCTCTGCATAAACCGAAATCTATAGGTGCTTACTTCCAACAACTTTCATACTGCATTACGCAGTTTGTCGAGAAGGAACCGAAACTAGCGAGTGTTGTTGTTAAAGGATTATTGAAATATTGGCCGATAACGAGTAGTCAGAAAGAGGTGATGTTTCTGGGTGAGTTGGAGGAGATTTTGGAAACAGTTAACATGGTGGAATTCCAAAAAGTCACGGTTCCCTTGTTCTGGCGAATAGGATGCTGCATTAACAGTTCTCACTTTCAGGTAGTAATCTCCCAAAGCTTATATGATGCTGAAGTTTAATCTTTCAAGTTCCAGTCATTCCGTGATTATGTTCTCATAGTTTCTCATCGTGAATGGATCTATTTCAGTGCCATTGTCACATGCCGTCACATATATTTAATGTTTAGACAGACCTAAAATCAGTTTTTATAGCACATTTGGTATGGATGGTTCAGATGTTTACATCACCACTTAAACAAATTGGTTTGGTGGTGTGGTTTATTTTTGTTTCATTCAGTTAGATCACCTTTCACCTTTCAAGTTTAGTATTCTTTCAACACCATTGTTGCTGAAACTGTTCAATCAACATGCTATCCTTTTCAGGTAGCTGAAAGGTCCCTTTTCTTATGGAACAACGACCACATTGTGAACTTGATTGGGCACAACCGACACGTGATATTGCCGATCATACTCCCCGCATTAGAGAAGAATGCACAGAGCCATTGGAACCAAGCAGTGGTGAACCTGACCCTTAATGTTAGAAAGATATTCATGGAGATGGATGATGAGTTATTCATATCCTGCCATGCACAATTCAAGGAGGAAGAGGCGAAAGAAACATTAGAAGCAAAGAAACGGAAGCAGATATGGGAGCAACTCGAGAACGCGGCAGCAAATGTGCAACCAATGACGGGGAAAACTGCTGTCCTGGTAACTCCTTTAGCATCCTCAATAGCTTGCTGACCGTTGATGAGTTTGTTATCCATTGATGAGATGAGAAAAGAAGAAGAAGAAGATGAATTTCCATCTCACATTCAAACCACCAGTCCTCCCACAGTCCCACCATGTTTTTTCTTTGGTTGTGTGGAAAATAGCAAAGGGAACGTGAATGTGAAAAGAAGGGACATGTTTGGTTTGTGTTGGTTGTGGATGATGGGGAAATTGGAGTATGTAATTTTGGGTTTGGTCCTTCTCTCTGGCAAACCACCTTGTAATGTTAATTATGATGTTGGATATGTTAACTCCTACTCTGCAAGTTTATTGGAAACTTCTTGCAGTGCATTTCACAAATCCCTTCTTCCCTTCTTAAACTCTCATTCATTCTTTTAGGTAATTTTTTTCTTTTCTATACAATATTCGTTTAAATACTATGTTGGTCTATATATATATATACTATGCTTCATTTTGGTCCTTTATTTTTAAAATATTAGTTTTGGTCGTTTTTACTTTCAACTTTTGTTTATTTACTTTAAATACTATGTTGGTCTCTATAGTTTAAAAATGTTCCTTTTGAGCAGTATACTTTTTCAGATTTGGAAACTAAATTGAACATTTTAAAAGTTTGAAAGTTGAAGATGTAGAGACCATAATGAACATTTTAAAAACTATTATGACCAAAATAAAATGTGCTACACTTACCACCAAAATAGTATTTAAACCTATAAAGTGTGAATTGTGGTTATAAAATGATAAAACTCTCATCGTTTTTAGTTGTTTCTATATCCTTTATTTTTTTTTCAAAAATTGTTATTTACTTCATGTTTTATTTTTTTAAAAAAGAAAGTGCATTAATCAGTAGTTATTGAGTTTATGTGTTAACTCTTGTTGGGTTTTTTTTTTAAGAAAGAAAAACTTAAAATGATAAATGGTTATGGATAAAATTTATGATGGACCCACTGGTGTTGGTGAACACTCATCTTCCACCCTCGAACAAATTGCTAAATTTCTGTTTCTCAGGTATAAAATAATTGTATCACTTTGTCGTCAACTCCCAGTTTTTTCCCTTTCTAACGTATATAAATTGTCAAGTTATTGCAATCAAACACACAGAAGAATTGTCCTCTCTCTCTCTCTATTTGGTCTTTATATTTTGAAACAATAAATAAGTTGAAAACATGTTTCCTGTGAAAATTATTTTAGTTGGTTCAAAACTTTAATTTTAGGAAAGAATTGAATACACACGCCCACACAAATACACATATTTGTTAAAATTAGTAGAAACTTTAGAGAAATGTAATGAGATTGAAATGCATTGTAATATTAACCTAAAATTCACGTTTGGTTCAAATGTTTTGAGTCCAAATGATGATGCTAAACTTGTTTTATTTTTAATTAAACTCTATTTTCAATTATTTTCAATTATTTTCTCTTTATTTATCATTTACTTTTTTAATTCAATTCGACACAAAATTAAACACTCAATCATATAATTTTGATCACATTCAAACTCTCTCCAAACATCTCCTTTAATTAGGAATTGAATGGAGAATGAAAAGTTAAAATTACAACAAACTAAAAACTTAAGATGGAAAATTGAGAAGAAGGTGTAGGGTCAAAATGGATTTAAAGGAAAAAGAATGGAAAGAAAGCCGGGAATTAGTGAAGGGGAAAAACAAAAGAAAATAAAAAAAGAAAAAGGAATTCAAGGTGATAGTTGATGATTTAGTGGAATTCACGGCAAAAGGAAAAGAGGAAAGTCAAATGTATAAGTAGTAGGTAGGCATTCATGCAAGTGAGTAAATATGATGTTTTCTTTTTAAATTTTGTTTATGTGGTCATACAAGTGGGGGCATCAACTGTCTTTTAATAATCATATGATGTTTGCTTGTCCATCACTCTGTTTGTTTTACTCACTTTCCTCCAAAAATATGATGTTAACCAAACACTTGGACTTTAGGACTCGTAGGAAGATAGATACCCTGTTCCCTTGTTTTTTAATTTTTAAATTTTAAAATTTTTAAATTTAAATTACCCATTTTCGGAAAAGGAAAAAGAAAACACATAGACACAATTATTTAATTATTTAATTATTTAATAATAATTATTATTAATACTATTTATCAAGCACTAAATTGTGAGAAGTGGAGGGTTGCGGTATTTAGGGTGTGGTTGGTTAGGAAATGTCTCAAATGTCCCTGGAATTCAGGTTATCTGTCTGGTTTGGGAAGGCTGAGAGAACTGATTTTGTGGAGGCTAAAGTTGCCACACTTCCCAACTGTCACAATTGAAAAAGATTGATGAGAGAGTAAGACATATAACGCTCCATAACAATTAACAATCATCATCGCTTTCTATTTCTATTTTCAATTTTAATGGTTGGATAATCACGTTTTAAAGTATAAACCATGGGTTAAAACCTACTTTCAAATACCTCTTTTTTAACTCTTCAAAATCAATTTGTTAGTGTTTGATTTTAAGTTGTTTTTACCCCATTTTTTTAATTTTCTAATATGATTTTTAAGACCTTGTTTGGCTTTTTGAAAATGAGGTGTGTTTGCATATTTTACTCGTTAAAATTTTAGCAAAATTTCGAAAATGAAAACAAGTTTTTAAAACCATGATTCCGTTTTGTAATGATTTTGCTTTTAGTCTTTGGTTTTTGAAAACTAAAGCCTACAAAATCCGATTTTCATTTATTGTTTTTCAAGTTTTGTTAGCTAAGGTGTTTTAAAAATCAAGCCAAAATTTGAAAACTAAAAAAAAGTAAATAACTTTTTTTTTACTTAAAAATATTTGTTTAAGAACTCAACTCTTTTCATTAAAAAAAAAAAAAACTAATAATTAGAAGAAACCAAGAGAAAATAAACCTAATTTTCAAAAACTAAAAGTAAAAAAAGACAAAATAGTTACTAAAAGGATATGTATTAAATAATTTTCAAATTTTGGTTTGGTTTGTGAAAATGTTAGTACAAATAGAGGTAGAATGATTGCTTATAGACTCAATTTCAATTTTTTTTTAAGAAAATCAAATAGTTATCCAACGAGATCAAACACATGATTCATAGTGATTTCCACGACAAAATGTTAAAACCACTCTCACATGTGCACAAATCTAACTTTCAATTAGTTTTGAATTATTAAAAAATGTTTTGAAACAATTTTATTTTTTTAAAAAAAACTAACCTTTAACCATTTAAAAATTACTAGAGAAAATTTAGCTAAACTTTGTAAAAAAGATTGATATAAATGAGGTTAAAATATCATTTTGGTTCGACTTTGATAATTATTTTGTTTTAGTTTTTTACTATGAAATGTCCAATTTTGGTTATGAGTGAATAAAAAATAGTCCCTACTTGTTAAATTGAAATAAAAAAAAAACTGAAATATGGTAACGACTATAATTGAGCTTTATTCAAAATATGGAAAGCAAAATTGAACATTTCAAAATAGACAGACTAAAATAGAACTACTATCAAAGTATAGGAACTAAAATGATATCTTAATTTAAAAGAAAGAATGTGTGTCTAACCTTCTGTTGTCTATACTTTTGGAATACGGCGTTTAAACCGCAACTTGTGGAGTTCAACCTTAGATCTTCCAAGGCAAGTACGGGAATTTTTAGCTGAGAGGCATTGTAATTGGTATAATGCTCCAGAGCCGAGTTCTGCAAGTTGAAATTAAAAACCTTGCTTGGTTATCTCCATAATGTAGTTGAATTATTGAACGTTTGTACCATTGGGAAAAAGAAAACAAGAGACAAAAGGAAAACAGTAAAGAGATAAATGAAAACGGACCCATGGTTGATTTGGTTGGTGCAGAATCCATCTAGCTAAGAACACAACTGATGCAGCTACTGCTGAAGGCAGAAACCTGAGGAAACTGTACTCTCCAAGAGTCAACTCTGCTAGATAATTTGTTAAATGCTCCAGCTCCACACAAGATTCCTAGTAAAAGAGAGTTTTAGGTTAGAGTATTGGCATCATTTGAAACAAATAGTGAATTCTATAATAAATAAGAACGAGATTCAAAACCACTTTGGAGTTATTTGATGACATTCTTTTTCTATAATTTCTATTTTCTGAAAAACAAAAGTGCACCCAACTAAGGCCCGGACCCCAAAGACATTAAAGACTCTTTTGGTTCGAACTTGGGACCTCTAAACTCTTGAGATCCCAAACCCTTGCCAATGGGTCCACTCCAAGGACTCAAAACATAGCTTAGTTGGTTAAAACATATATCTCCAATTGAGAGGTTAGAGGTTTGAATTCCTCCACAGCACATTGTTGGACTTGAAAATTTTTATTTCTTTTTCAATTAAAAGAATAATTATCAAACATCCTTTTAATATAAAATCACAAAAAAACAAGAAACCAAAATGAAAAAGAGAAAACCTATATGTTTGATATTTTGCTTTTCCTGAAGGAGGTGAATAATGTACATATAGATGCTAAGACTATTGTTGCTAAACCATGAATAGACAATGAACAGGTTAATTTCTAAATTACTCTTATGCAATTATTGAAGTACAATGATCGTCCTAAAATACCTTGCAAGAAGCCCGTGCTACCTGCACAAATCTCCTGTAAAGATGAAACTTTTAGAACGACAATATTACATGGCTTGTTGATGGCAAGTCTCAAGAAAAGAAAAAGCTTATGGTACTAATTAAGGTACCTGAGAAATGTTTTTGTAGTGGGTACCGACAGCTGAAAATTAAGCACGTTCAGAACTTCACCCTCCATTTTTAGTACCTGCCACATGATATCAATCTAGTAGGACCAGTAACACTCAAGGCAAAAATTCTTGAGAATTATGTTGGAAACACACGAGTCAAATGGCAAAAATGTAACAAACTTAAGGCCTCAAGTAAAATAATTAAAATCACTTTTGTAATTTGTAAAATCATTCAAACAATATTTTTTATCATTCGTAATCAATCTTAGTAGTATGAAAAATATGTTTAAAAATGTAAAATTAAATATTAAATTGATTTTGAATGATTAAATACCTATTTTTAGAGTGATTTTAACCATTTGAAAAGTACTCTCAAATGTATATTTACAGGTCTCTTACATGCCATCATGCCTTCTAGGACTCTATTGGGGATCACATGTGATATGGGATAACAGAATTGCATATCCATAATCTTTTCTTAGGATTCGTGTCTACGTGTCTCCAGGTCTAATTGGTCGAAGCATGAGGACAAGATGAAATTTGCTTACGATGAGACAATTAATGGTAAAAGAAAAATGGGGAATCAATACGAGGAGTTGAAAATTACAGGCAGAAATTAAATGGTATGTTATAAAAGGAGAGGAGAAGAGCTATCGATATTTGTCCATAATATTACTGACAAAAATAGGGATGCCAATTGACCAGGAGCCTACCTCTTCTCTCGCATAGGTGTTGTCTGTGATGAAGCAAAACTCTTCCACAATTGGTGCACAGACTTCTTCATATTTACTTCAAGCACCAAAAAACAAACATATCACGGATTACACACTAATTAGTAGATATAGGGCATTATCCTTTCAATAATTTAAAAGCAAACCATCACAGCAAAATTTGAACAGAAATTTGCAGGTAGCACAGGCTTCTTGCAAGGTCTTTAGGACGATCATTGTACTTCAATAATTGCATAAGAGTAATTTAGAAATTAACCTGTTCATTGTCTATTCATGGTTTAGCAACAATAGTCTTGCCATCTATATTTACATTATTCACATCCTTCAGAAAAAGCAAAATATCAAACATATAGGTTTTTTGTTTTTCATTTTGGTTTCTTGTTTTTCGTGTTTTTACACTTTATTTTTTAATTGAAAAAAGAAATGAAGTAGTGCTCCCATTTTTTGAGTCCAACAACATGTGGTGGAGGAATTCAAACCTCTAACCTCTTAATTGGAGATAATTGCAACTGAACACAGATTACACACTGAAACATTTTATTTGGTAATTATGTCGAAAGTTGCACTGACCTACAAGCCTTCACATATAAAACTTTGTTTCAAGTTTGATAGCTTACAGTTTTTTCCACCATTATTTAGTATCAGGAGTTCATAAGAATTTTTCTTCACCGTCGGGAATTATACAAAATTTATTTAGCATCTTTGTGAGGCAAAATATTTCACGTGATAGTACTTTTCCTGTTTAATACCATGACCATCAGTCCACTAGATTTAGTACTTACGAGGCAATTAACATGCAAGTAACGCCAAGAAGTTGTAATTTATGCCTCTCAATGCAGCTTTCAGAGAGAAACCGATCGATGAGATTTACAGTGAGGTAAAGCGTGTCAGAGATCAATTTATATTCATCAGAAACCTGAAACAATGAGATTTCGGCCTAATTAGAGTTCAATCGAAATTCTATTTTTATGAAACCATATGTGGTGTTCTCAATATGTTATGACAGAAGAAACTGCGCATATAATTGAAGCCTACATATCTGAACAAAATTCAGCTTGTTTTTGACAAGCTATGAATGAGTACTAACCTCCACAAGCCAATCGATTAGAATGCCTCGCATGATTGGAGTGATATATTTCTGTAACTTTTCCATATAATTAGTAGAAGGCCTTTGATCAAGCTGAAGAATAAGATATTTCAATGATTTAGCACAAATATGTTATAGTCAGTGAAAGAGAGGCAAAATTATCGCACTCTTTGTTTTTCTTGATATCACATAAATCCAAAAATCTCTTTGAGAACTTTATGAAAATTTAACTATTTCAACACAAACCTCTATTACCCGATTAGTATCATATATATTATGGGCATATAGGGTGCATGCTTGAGGATCCTCTGAGTTTGAGACAGCATCCAAAGTACCGAGATGGTTTAATTTCTCACAAACAGCAGCCTCATCTGCAAAGTTAATAAGCAATAAACAAAATGTGGAAGAGACTTGTATTTCAGCAGTATGATTATTCTTTTGATGGGTGAAGCAAAATATCATTCAAGGAATGGATGAAAATTCTGGAAGATAAAAAAATTCTACAAGAAGATCTAAAACATCACTGCCCAACATCTCCTTTAATATAGAAGCTTCTTGTGAACCCCAATTTAAATTCAGTTTAAGTTATAGTCAGTGAAATTTCAGAAAGATCAGAAGAATAGTACGTAAACTGCACTTCTTAATGTATGACATCTTCTAAAGTAATTTCCATGAACACAATAATTTTCAGTCAATTATGAAGTAAGTGGAAGTCATTACCTCGTGGAAATATAATTATGTTCTCAAAATGAGAAGAATTAGACAAAGAGAAGAAATATAAGTTATCCAGCAAGATTTATTAGCAGTTTTTTAGCCAAAATGAATAACTTCTAAAAAAATTGATGTAGGTAAGCAAACAAAATGAATTATATACCACACACTTACATTGAAGCAGCTGAAAAGGAAACATGAAATTTAGTGCAAGCACATTTTGTAACGGCATTCCAAAAATCAAGTGGTTAAATTGCAAATGACATGCAAAATTTTTAAATAAAGTATCATACGGATTGATATAATTCTGTGTCATTATATGGTTTGGGAAATTCTATTGACTACAATCCTAAAAAACCATGTAACTCAAGCAATAAGTATCTACTTCTCTTGTGCCATTGCTTAAATAAGAAAATCTATATTCTGTCTATGTAGGCAGAAAGTATATTAAATGACATCATGTGGTCATCAAAGGTAGTTATGAAAGTAAAGGTCAAGGGCAATATAAGAATGATTATTAAAATGCACGTTAAATTATTTAAATAGATATTCTTTCTTGAATCCGGCGTAAGAATAAGATGGAGAGTATTTCCACGATGGCAATTACTTTGAAGATGGTATTTGGGAATGGCATTCTTATAATTTAAATAATAATAAACAAATATGATTTGGTGTCGAAATCAAGTTATGCACGAATAATATGCCATGACTCTGAACTAGCATTTAAACCTTTCATTTGGTGTTCATTTGATCCTGAGGGCAGGGGAGACGCATAATTTCTGCATCCTATGACACTCTGAAACTTATTCTCCTGCTTTGTCTCTTTTTTGTTTGGCTTCATCACTGGAGAGCTACGTTGCGATTCTGCCATCCCTTTAATGGATGAATCTTCAAGTGATTCGGTCTGTGAAACCTCTTGAACCTATAAATTTCCACAAAAAACAAATCCCGCACTTCTGTTCATTAGGCCTAAGTCAATAGTGTCAAGAATGATTAAAGACACAATTGGTTTCTCCATTCTTTCAGCTAGAGGATTGAAGACTTGAGAAATGTAAGTACTTTCATGAATTTAAAATTCAAACACCATTATGCAGTTGATAATTTAAAATATGAAAAATTTGCACCTGAACTTTAGAAGCATGCAAGTACCCCAAATTATTACTCTCACAGGACATGTTAGTAACATCCTTGAGCACTGCTCTTCTTTTGCGCCGAACACCAACAGTAATAGTGGCAGAAGCATTACTTCCATCTAGCTGTGCTAGTTCAGAGTTTTCTGTATGACCACGTTTGCGCAATTCTGTGAGTGAAAGTTGTAATGAGGGTGAAATAGCTCCTATTCTACTGGAAGACTTAGACTGGGATCGCGTGATTCTGACAGCACCCTTAATTTCTTTCATCATATTCAACAGATTTGTTGTGTATGGACAAGGAAATGCACGGCTATAACTTCAACAACCTGCATTTGTAACGTTAAATTAATGATCATGATAGGAAAAACTAGGGCATTTGAACTGGCAAAGATAATTTTGCCGCTATAAATTCGAAATCAAAACTGATTCCTATACCTATATGAAAAGAAACTGAGCTCAGATATGTGCATGTTGATACAAAACCATGTTACGCCTATTTTTGTGCTATTGAACAAAACCGAAGAAACATTACACTTCTACACATCGTTCATGTCTAATAATATCCAGAAAATCCCTTGCTAAATTTGAACGAAACATCAATTCCTTTTTTTTTAGCCTTGATAAGTCTCACTCAATTTCACTTGCATTATCTGCCAGAGAAATTATCAATGATCTTAATCCGTAGATACAATCAATATTCAACCGATTAGAGCTACCTCCAGAACCAGAATTTCTTTATTTCAGCAATAGAACAATATTACAGCAAGACGAAGCAAGCAACGCACAAAAAATCAGTCAAAGCTAATTACAACATTTCAGAGAAATTTCAAGTTATCCGAATAGTAATTCACATGCACAAACATCAATTCTGATCAACAGCTATCAACATACGAAGCAAAACTTCAAAGCTCACAGAACAGGAAAACTTTGAAATCAAGTAATCGTAAATACACGACAATGCCGCATATCGAAGAGCTCAAAGAAAAGCAAAACGAAGGTTCTATTGAATCCAAAACTCACCGCATAATAAAATCTCAAGCATGTGCAAAAGAGAAACGGAGCTAAAGCGCAAATAAGCTTACAGCATCAGAGGAAGCTTCATTTCAACATCTTATCCGATCAGGCAGGCGGCCATAGCTGTGAGCGGATGTAGATGGAGTGAGAGGGAGGCCATAGACGACGGAGCTATAGGAGGAGGAACATGGGGGAGGAGCGTCAAGGGAAGAGGAGCGGGGAGAAGGAGCGGGAAGGATATGGAGTTCTTTTGAACGAGTCGCCTACCGAACAGACATATAAATATGGTTTGAATTAATTGGATAGTGACAATATAATTCATAATTTTATTAATTTATTATAGCCATTGGATTACACGCAACGGAGAAAACAAAAAAGGTATTATAGTAATACTATGATTCAAGATGAAATTCACATGTGATAAGAACCTAACTTTAAAGGGTAATTTACGTGATCTTTTTTTTCATCCACCAATGTGATATTCAAATAATTATATTCGTTGTACTTAGAAAGGTAAAAAAAAATATACGGTGAAAGTTTGATATTCATACCTATTTACTTTATTAATAAAAATGAATGAATATCATAATCAAAGTGAGTTCCATTTAGTGGTATTGGGATAACTTTCACCACTTTTCAAATCTCACCTTAGAGTTATACTAAAAACAAAGTATAATCTTTAATTTATTTTACAATAGTATGATAGGGAGATTGAATATTTGAGGAAAGCTTAAGCCAATACTAACTAAATCAACAATTTTTTTCGGTTGTAGTTTTGTTCATCAAATATTTGTGGCATGGGAGAATCTAAAGTTCTAAACCTATTACAATGTTTAATGAACAAATGTAGTCTTATGAGACTACTTAAATCTTGATAAAAATTACTTTTCTAAAAAAATGATAAAAATTACAAGTTGAATTCTTAAAGTTTCTAATTCGCATCTTTGGCCAATTACAAATTGACACATTGTTAATTTAAATAACGAGAGCTCGTCCAATCATCCTCAATGACAAGATTTAGCCTTAAACAAAGATTTAGTTGAACAAATTAAAATCATAATTAAACTAAATATCAAGCAATTAATAAGTTGAAATAAAATATGAAAGGTAAAATATGCAAGTTAACCCTAAGTCCAAATTTTTGAGATACATGTATACGATAATGAAGAGATTTTGAGTTCAAATTTTTACGTTATTTATACTTAAAAAACATTTTAAATAATAATAATTTTTTTAATATTAAAAAATATTTTTTAGAGAGAAAAAGGGGAAAAAGGAAAAAAAAAAATACTTTCTAGAAAGAGCAGCTGATTTTAAAAATTCAAAATGACTATCAAATTATTCGTATTCATTCTCTATGTCCTTGAAACACTAAAAACTAACAAAGTCAGAATTCAAGTTGGTACTTAGTTATCATATTTCACATCCAAGGTTAAAAAAAATTGTTAAATTATAAGTTGATCAATCTTTATTTTTTTCTATTAAAATTTTAAGGTTTCATTAGGTATATATTTATAAAATTAATTATTTTTTAAAGATCTCTCGTGTATTGAATTAAAGATTGAAAATTTTATTTAAACCCGCAATTAAAATTTAGGCACATATTAGATAGTTTTAGAAGTTTAGGATAGAAATTAGGGAGTAAACTTGTGAATGAAAGAGAAATAACTCACTATTAAATAGTATTTCAGGTTCGATTTATGTTTTGTCTTTTGAAAATAACGAATCTAAATCTATCTTTCAATGTTCTAGGAGCTATTTTAACTTTACCAACTAAATTCAAACTTCCTCTATAGATTAATCTTAGAATTCTCAATCGTCGAATGTAAATGACTTCAAAATGTGTTATTAACATACCCATGGATTTTCAGTTTGACGTTCAATAAGTACCTAAAGTTTAGAAATGTGTCTAGTATACTTATGTTTTATGCCTATTTTCAATAAGCACACACCACCTCACAACAACCAAGCAGTCAATGCATTTAATCTTGCACATCGTCATCACAAAACCAAAAGGAAAAAAGAAAACTCAATAAAAAGTATTATTCATCGTAATCTAATTTCTTGGTCATCCTTCTACATATATTCACTGTTGTCTTGAAAAAGTATACAAACTTATTAAACATAAACCCAAAACATCCATAAACTTAATTACACTAATAAAATCAAAGTTCACAACGAGTATCAGACACAACATAAAACTTTTGAATAGAATGAAGTTATAAATTAACAAAATGAAAACTCGAAAGGAAGAAGGTCAATGTTCCCGATAAGTAGTATTGAAAAAAAAAGTGTAGTCTATTCATAGAGAGGGAGGGGGTGGTCCTAAAGGGAAGGGGAGGTGGGTGGTTGGAGGAGGATACGGGCACCCAATACCAATTCATTTCAAATATAAATGAGAAAGTGAAAGATAGATGTTGAAATAGTCACATTATTACCAACTTTGAAGGAGCCTATAAGAGACAACTACAACCTCCACTCCAATGCTATCATTTTAATGTTAATATTTTCCCCCACCTTTTTCCTTTTTGCTCACCACTTACTACTACACTCAAAAACACAACTTAGCTTATAGAGGTTTGGTTGGATTTTTAAAAACTTGAGTTTTGTTTTTTATAATTTGACTAACAATGCAAATTAATATATATATATATATATAATATTAGAGACAATAATAATAAAAATAAAATGAAAATAAACAGTTTTTTTAATGGACGAGATTTTTTTTTGTTATTTTGGTATATTTGTAAATAAATTGGTTATTTTGCTATATAGGAAAATAACACATTTCAAGTATTATATATAAAAAGATAAAACCATGTCGGATAAAAAAGATGAGAAAAAATAAATATAATTTTTTAAAACTTGAAATACTAATAGCTAAACCCTAAACATTAAACATTAAATACTAATAGCAAAATGGCATTGGTTTTTTTGTTCTAAAAAAAAGTTATAAACTCTATTTTCACCTAAGTTATTTATTTTTACCAACATTTTCAAATACTAAAAAGATAATATTAAAAAATTAAAAAAATTATCAAAATATAATATTTAACAAAATATTTACACTCTACAGAAAAATAGGTTTTATTATATGGAATGTAAATAGTTTGTCAAATTTTTTTATAAAAATGGAATCAATAGTATTTTTTTTTTTTTATGATAATAAGACACATGTCACTACATTTTCTTTTTTAAATTACAAAAGTAACAAATTTAAAAATCCGATAACCCAACCGTCTGATATCATTAATTTTGCCATATTCACAAAATGCAAAAAATAAGTATCATGAACTATTTTTTCCTAAATGTTTTTGTCATTTGATGCAATTTTTTAAAAAAAAAAACTCCAAAAAAAATAAGCATTTGATTTTAAATTTCAACTAATAATACAAATATATAGTTTTAAAAAGTAAAATCGTCCAAATTTTTTTTTTTGACAATATGTGATTGATTTTATGTAGTTTTATTAGTTTTGTGACCGATCTTAATTCTTTGATTAGATATCTTCCAAAAGTCAAAATTCTTTCCCATATGGATCAGGAAGAGAAAAACAATCCTTTGGTGACCAAAGAACACAATCACTTAAAAAATTTGTCAACATTTCTTTTTCAAAAGGAAAACAAAGTTTATCAACATTTGATTGAAAAAGGTTTTTTTTTTTTTTTTTTTTTTTTAAATTTAAAAAAAGACGTTTTGGAATACTTAAAAAAACCTGTGTAGTGTAAATAAATCTAAACTTTTTTTTCCCTCCTTTTTTCCTTTTAAAAAAGTGGCAATTTAAACTAAAGGTGGCTTTTACTAAATTATCCAAAAAGAAGAAGAAAAAAAAACTGTTTTTTGGGGTTTTCTTTCTTTACCTTTCCCTGTATCCTATGCTAATCTCCCTCGATCGAGTAAATACAACTCATGTTTGACTAATTCCTTGGTGTTAGTGAACTCTGCTGTTACTTTTATTCCCTTGGTCCCACCTGTCAGTCCAAAAAACACTTAATCCAAAAAAAGGTTATATGAGCTTTTAGTTGAAACTCGAAAATATATGCTGATACCAGTTGAACTATATTGGAGATTAAGTATAACAATGTGGGAGTAAACCGTGCATGAGCCAATGAGAAATGACTTGATTTTTCTTTTTCCAACTAAGTTACACACGATATACAATATCATCTTACAGAAAGGCAGTTTTGTTTGTGACTTATGAGCAGCAGCTTTCAAAGTAGTATTGGTTGGGTGTAGGATAATATTATCTATTGATTTTTGCAACAAATCACAGCCTCGACATAAAGATGTCACTCTAAATCACTTCTTCCATTGGGGCAACCTTTGGACCACAACCTGTAACCAATGGTCCACCTATATTAATGGATAGAATGAAGAAGGAGAAAGACAATTGTTTATTGTCCCTACTTTAACTTAGATTCAAAATTTTATATAAATTAAAATTCTATAATATTACCCTTTGTTTCAGAAATACTCCCTATACACATTTAGGAGTTGTAAAATTAACTTTGATTTTTCATTAATTTGTCTTTGGAGTAGAAATTCATTGGAATGTTGGATGGAAATTAGGACCTAGAATGTTGTGATGTGAGTTGTGTGACCTGAAATGGAAATTGAAACTGCTACAATACCATTCTCTAATCAAGTATGAGCGTTCGTTCAACATGACAAGTATCAATGTTCGTTCAACATTTTAATGTATTTCTACTTCCAAGGTAACTGGTTTTGAAGAGTTTATGACAGGTGGTAATATTGCGGCTTTTTTTAGAAAAAGTATTGTTTGAACAATGATAAAGTTTAAGGTATTTTTTCCAATTTAGCCTATATATATATAGGTATTAAAAAATTGAAGTAAAATTTTGTTCCTTCAGACTAGAATTGGCTTTGCCATGTGCCGGGAGAGCTTGCCATTAAGCAAAGGCAGTCTAATCATGTTAAGGACATCTAGGGCTATTATGGATCTTACATTTTCAATACAATGATAGAAGGATTGTTACGTAAATCTGAACAAAGAAGCAAATAGGTAATAAGATGAAGGGTTCTTGGCGGTACCTTTCCAGAGTTCTCTTTATTGCCAACAATTGTCTGACAAGCAAGCCTCCAACTTTCGGGTTTCTGAATTGTCACAGCCAAAGTTAATAATGCTCCACGCGAACAAATGGTGAATGAAATTTTTTAAGGAAACATGAAGAAAATCAGGCTACGGACACTATTTCAGAAAGTTGAAGTTATTAGATTAAAATTAATTGAACTGATCAAACAGTACCCCGATGCTTGTTTACCTGGACTACGATTTTGTTTGGGCTAACAATCCTAAAAAACCGAGCAGTAGATATAGAAACAATAGAGAAATGGTGATGAAGTTATTGTAGAACCTATCATAACTTGGTTCTACACATGCAGTTTTGGGGATAAAATGTTTTCTTGTTTGACCTTTAAGGAGATTAACACAATACATAGACTTGTAGAGAAAAGATCCATACTGGGAACTTCCGATATGAATCACCAATCTCAAAAGAGGAGTAATGAGTTAGGCTCGTATTAGCCTAAATTTAAAACTAATCCATAGCTAATAACGTAATATGGGAAGTACCATGGTGAATAAAAAAGTTTTAAAAGAACAAAAGAGGCTGGGAAAAAGAGAGAGGTCTATCAATTACTGTCAGACCTTCTTTAGGTAACGGAGTTCAGTATTTGTTCTCTCATTCAATAGATCCTTTCCATCAAGTATCTGCACAAAGTTGTAGAGACCCTTATCAGATATCCAGTTCTTTGTATTAATAAGATCTTATGCACATCTCTGCCTCTGCTTTAGATTTTCCTCTACCTACAATCTATACTCAACAAGAGATGTGATGCAGTGACGATGATGAAAAAAAAATGAATGAATGAATTGTTAGCTCAATTTGATAATCCTTTGGTTTTTATAAAATCAAGTCTACTTCCTCTTAATTTCTTATAATGTTTTCCATCTTTCTTTTG
Organism: Cucumis hystrix; assembly: GCA_025688845.1. Classification (NCBI taxonomy): domain Eukaryota; kingdom Viridiplantae; phylum Streptophyta; class Magnoliopsida; order Cucurbitales; family Cucurbitaceae; genus Cucumis; species Cucumis hystrix. Next base: position 14,882,907 of record CM046885.1, on the reverse strand, counting down.
TAAAAGAGTATTATTCTTAAATAAATTTCAAAACAAAATGATTTCGTAACTTAGTCTTTAAAAACATAGGTAAAAAGATAACAAAACAAGAAAATTAAAGGTGGTAACCGTTAAGGGTGTTATAGGTTTGGTTTTCAAAAACTGAAAACCAAATGATATCAAACAAATTTTCCAAAGCAAACAATTGTATGATTGAACCAAAAAAAAAAAACAGCATCTTTTCCAACTGTTTCGCAATCAGAAAAAACCAGTTTTTTAGCCTATGAGCGAACTCTCTACTCTCCAATTTTCCATCTCAATTATTTACAACTTTAACGTGCATTTGTTCTGCTTCGTTCAGAAGAAGCAGACCACAGTCTGACCTCCAACCTCAAAAAAGGCAATTTCATTTTGTGTTACTTCACCAGTAGGCTAGCAGAAAAAACAATGGTCAGAGAAAAAGTACTGGAACTCTAACTACAACGGTGTATGCTAGGAAACTACCTCGACAATGCAGGTCCCACAACTTCCGCCACCACCACAGTTCATCAATTTTCCCTGAGAATATTTGGATGCATTTCAGTTACATATAATGCGAGAAAACACAGGCGAGAATGATTAAGTAATTAGAATATAAGATTATTTTCATTGTAAAATGACTACTAAACACATTTTTTATAAATTATTTAATATTCCTCTTGTCCTGTATGCTTAGAAATTTGCACAAGATAAAAAATGACATTACAGACATTCTTACCTAAGGATCTCGTGCTGTTATAACATGTTAAACTTAAGTTGATAGGCTATGTAAAATGTAATATTTTAACAATGCTTTGGCAATCGTGGATTAATCATCAGAACAATGAATATTGAATTATTCCAGCCCGTTTGACTACAACTTCATTGTATTTGTTTTCTCACAATATCTTTACTTTGAGTTTACATTCATTACGAAACATTGAATTCTTAACTATATTAAAAAACAAAACAGACTAGGTGGAAGTAGTGTTTTTAAGCTTAATTTTTAAAAACCAAATTATTATAGCGTTGGAACAAAACAATAAATCTAATAAATAAAAAGAAGCCGAACCACAGCCAAGCAAAGGACGTTGGGCCTTGGGGCCAACCTACCCCTCAACCTCGTGCCCATCTGCATATAGGGTCTGGAAGTAGTGTTTTTTAAGCTTAATTTTTAAAAAATCAAATACTACTAGCTAAATGGTTAGTAAAAATAACTTAATTAAAACGATTACTCTAGTCTTTAGGCCTTACTGGATTGAACTATGTAAACTTTATCGAAATTGTTGTGAATAAAGACTGGATTGAGAAGGCTATGGTTTAACTAATCATAATGATTAGACAGAGTAAGGTGTCATCCCAAATATGGTATTCTAATTTCAGCTCAAATTCCTTTAGAAGGTTTCGAGAAATTAACAGTCATCATTATCCAATACCGTCGTAGAAAAACTCCATGATCATTCCATATCATGCTTTCCTTCACATTACTAGCAGTTGACAACAATAACATTAATGGTCCATTATATTCCTTGGAATGATCAAATCTCCTTACAAGGTTAGTGCAACACAAGAATCAGTTAAAAAAAATCACAATTCACAAACTCACTCCATATTGTGCAGAAATCAAAACTTACATAGGGGGCGTACAACTCGAGTTTATTATCCAGCATTATATTCCTCAAAAGCTTCTTGCCGCTTATCGCCTTAACCGTATCCACCGGAAACGATCCGTCGCTTCCCGGCTTCGGCTGTTCGAAGTTCAAACCAAAAACATCAAACAGTCACCAAACAACAAAATCCACGGAACTAAAATAAAATTACCCATAAAGAAATCTCCCACGCGAAGTTACCCCAATAAATTCGAGCTCGATCTCAGGCTTTTCGGCAGGAGTCGACAGCAATGGCTCCGAAGAATTTGCAGCGACGGAGAGCGGCCTGTTTGGTTTCCGATTAGGGAAATTCCCGATGAGGCATCGACGATTTACATTGTCGGAGAAAAATTCCGGTTGCCGGAGTGATAAAAAAGCAGTGGTGACATTCAGGGACGACATAGCATTATCCTTCTCCCTCAGCTCAAGTAGACGGAAGCTTTTGAGTCGTTCATCATTTGTTTCTCTTTCTTCTCGTTAATTAATTCTACACCGTGAGTTTTAGGGGTAATTTCGTAAATTTGTTGTTAAATTTGCGGTCAATCTTAAAAAAAAAAGAGTTCTAGAGAGGGCGGGAAGTTAAGTGCGTTTTGTTAGTTATGTATCCATAATTTTTTGGATTTCTATACCAAATAATTTAAATATAAATATTCACAAACTCCATCTTTAATTTCATTTACCGTTAAATGTTAAGATTATAAATTAAGATAGTTAAAAGATTTTAATCCATAGTTTTTAGTTACTCGACTAATTGAATAAATTATTAGTTTAAGGATTTAATTAACTTAATTAACTATAAAATTTAAGAATGAAGAATTTTTTTTCTTTATTTGAATTATCTATTTCCACGTGTGTTTTGAAAATATTTTAAGAAATTAGGAAAAACAGTTAAATTTATTGCAAATAAAAAAATATGCTATTTTTGAGCAATATATCTATCCATCATTTTCTAACTGTCCCCTTTCATGAGTCCAAGTCCACAGTATACTGAACTAATAAAAATAAAAGTCCATAATATTCTCTTCCATCACTACTCATTTCTGAATTTTACGCCTAAACTATCGTAAAATGAATAATCCTTATTAAAATAGATTGTTTGGATTAAAAAATTAATAATCTTTATTAAATTCAAATGTAAATTAACAAATAATTAAAACAAATATACTGTTTGCAATTTAAGATCCTAACTTCTAAATTGATTGAACAATGAATGTGAATATTCGGTTTCACTTTGGTTTATATGTGAAGGAATATTTAATTTCTCTCTTTAATTGTTTTGTTAAGTCAATGCTTTTATTATTAAAGAAAAATAATGTGTATAAAGAGTTATAAATAGATAGAACAAATAGCTCGAACAAAAAATGGAAAATATATATGAAGGTTTAAATAATTTATTAGCCTATTCGAAAGGGTGGTGGGTGGGTGGAAGTTGGGGGTCGCGGTGGGAGCGCAAATAACAGGATCTACATGCAACGAATTATTATAAATTTAGGGCTATATGGACTATATCCATTGAAACTCGTCTCAAAACACATACTCTTACCTTTTGAAATTGGAATGATGAGTAATTAATATTTTTTACCTAAGGTGTGTGGCTATTTTTCAATCATATATAGAAAATATGTATGTTGTTGATAATCCTTCCATACCAAGTTTACAATATTATTCAACGTTTTCATAATATATTTATATATAGCACCATGTTCTTAGAATTAGAAAACGAAAATTTAACGATGAAATGTGTATTTTGATTGTGGAATATATACTTGAAATTAAAAAAGAAATATCACATTATATACTAGTTTGTAAGCCTCCTCAGCCTACGCTAAAAATATATCACATACCAATTTAATTAAAAAAGGACTTTGCATTATTTAATGAGCTAGAAATTAAAGATAGGAAATTTTAGGGTTGGTTTTGCATGTGATTTAGAAATTTCAAAATGAATTAAATCAAACGAATTCAATAAACATCTATTCGATGGAGCTATTACTGTAATTAGAATTTGATTATGAGAAAAACTAATGTAAGAATATTAAAGAAGTGAGACGAAATGGGTGGGAAGGTTTAAGTTTTGAATTTCAATAATTAGTGCATAGGTTATATACGAAGGCATGCTATTTATTTAATTAATTTGAAAAGGATATGCTATTTGTGTTGAAAATATTTCGAAATAGTGATGTTGAATGTGACATCTCTCCCTATATGCCATATGGTGGGACTTTGTTACTACTCATAGCTCAACACATATCCCTTTTTTCTTTCCATATTGTTTCATCATTTTTGGAATTATTTATTCTTTTTAACCTCTTTTTGAACATATTCAAAACTACCACACCTATCTTTCTAACCCCAATTTGAGTATCTCATTGTTTTATATATATATATATATATATATATTTCTTTCTCATTTTGGATTTATTGCTTGGGTTGGAATATTTTCCATTTTATAGGGAAAAAAGCTTACAAAGTATTTGTGTTTTGTTCATTTCTTTTACCTTCTGGATTTTATATAATATATATATATAATCGACATGAAATGAAAATATATTATGTATTTAAGTTTTCAAATATAACAAAATATCTATAAATACAATAAAATATTTATCGATAGGTATTAATAAACACCTATAGACTACTATATCATTCAACACTCGTAGATACTGATAGACATTTCCATCTGTATTTATCATTGATAGATTATGCAAACTTGTTATATTTTTAATTATTTTCAACCGTTTTAACATTTTAAACAAAATTTCAATTGTTTTTTTTCCATCTATTGTGTTTTTTTTATAGATGGTTTACTTATAGACCTAACAAAAAATTTCTTCAAATTGTAAATTCAGGCTCTAAATTTATTATATGAAAGTAATCAACGGGTAGTTTTATTTGAAAGTTCTTTTAAAAAAAATAAAATTGAAATTATTGAAATTGATAAAACTGCTGAAAATATTTCAAAATTTAGTAAAATATCATATTCTATCAACATAGACAATGATATAAGTCTATCAACGTTTATTAAATGCACTAATAGAAATCTATCGATACTATCATAGATAGAATATGAAAACGTCTATATTTTTCAAAATCTAATAAATAAAAAACAATTTGTTATATTTTGAAAAAAAATATCAAAAGAAAATTTGTCCTTTCACTTTGATAAATAGACTTCCTTTTGCTTTTCTGTTTTCTTCACTTGTTTTCGCAAAGTGTTTTGTTTTTTAAGCCAAAAAATTGATTTTACTTTGAAAATCATGTCTCAATAGTATTCGCCACGTTTGATATTTATTTTTTAAAAACTTACTTTAATTAAAATTATACCATTTCATCTAAGCCTTTTTCAACATTTCCAGATTTTTTAAAAATTAAAACAAAATTAGTTTTATTTGAACAGACATAATACAAACAAAAAATCAATTTGATTGATATCCGTTTAAGCTTTAAACTTTTAATATCATCAAATTCTATTATGACTTAAATAATGTTGTGATTTAGTTGCTAACCCACTAAATATGAAATCATTGTAAAAGTTTTTTTTCTGCAAGAATAAGTTCGACCAATACAAATACTAACTATCAAATAATTTTGTCAAAATTCATAATTTCAACAAAAAAACTCAAATACTCCTAACAAAATTCTATAAGTATTATATCACGCCTACATAATTAAGAAATATTTTTTAAGAATTTATTAGAGTGTCATTAATATATTATTTAAATTTGATGAAAATAAAAGTTTAGATAAATAGATTTTCTTTGTGTGATTTTTTTTTTGAAAGTGAAGATTTTTATAGGGTCCTACACAATGTTCGTAGTACTAATCATGTGTCACGACTCACCATACTTTAAAATTTTTGTTTTAAAGAATAAATTTCCCAATAGTTTTTAACTAATATCAATGTTATGTAATTTGTGCCAAAGACTTTAGTACATTAATTAAATGTGAATGCTAATGATTTGAAATGGTAGACTTCACACTAGACCTTAGATTTTCATGCAACAAAATTTATTCTAATATAATTTTGTTGGTTAATTACATCTGTGTTTAATTATTTGTATGATAAGAAATAACCCTAAGAAATAAATTAAACTGCAATCTTCATTTGGAAAATGATGGGGGAAATAATAAATGAAAGTTAATGTAGGGTTTTAAATATAATCAATTACTCAAGTCTCATAATTAGTTCATAACTCGTAATTAATATATGAATAGTTGCCCTTAAACTACACACAAAAATTAATTAAATGCAATAATCACTTTTCATACTAAAGTTTTTTTTTTCCAATTAATAAATTTACATATAGCTATTTATAGTGTTTGGCAAGATTTTCACTTTCTATTTTCTAGTAATCATTGACTATTTTCTTCGTGAAATAATTAATTAGTGCCATTACAAACTATTTTATTTACTGTTAGAGAATTATTCTTTTTCCTAATCAGATTAAATTAATATATTTGTGATAAGTAATTATAAACAAAATATAATCATAAAGTTCATATGAATATTTTGAAGACATCGCTTACAATCAAAGCTGTATTAAAATAATAATAAGAATGATTTGTAGATCATTTATTTTTATATATAGAAAAGAAATTGATGCTATTTACAAAGTATAGCAATAGAAACTCAAACGAGCTAGATAAATGAATCAAAATAGCGTCGATAGCTTATTGTGATTTATCACGTATAAATGGTAAAATTTTGCTATATTTGTAGATATTGTGATCTATCACGTATAATATAATCAATTACTCAAACGATCTATTTCTCTCGTTAACTGAGTTTTTTAAAATACAGATATAAACTTAATGGTGATATAAAAAATTTATATTAAAATATTATAAATAGATATTAAAATGGTCTTAGCATGATAGTTGACACAAAATCTTTTTCTCTAGATGTGGTCAAATATAATATTCAATCACTCATGGGTTTTTAGTACAACAGTTGTAAGAATGGTGAACCTCTCACTTATAAAATAAAAAGTCATGTCAATTACTGTTGAATTAAACCCGTTTTAACTAACAATAATTCTCGTAAAAAACAGTTACTTGGGAATATTTCGATAGTTTAAGAATTTTCATTGGAATTTTTAAGTATGACGATAAAAATAAAACCAAAATCAACTAAATAACATTTTAAATCATATTAATTTAATAAAGAACAACCACATGTATTGATTATTTAAAGAGAGAGAGAGAGGGAGAGAAGTACTTTTTGAATTTTTTTTTAAAAATGAAAATAAAATCTAAAGTTTCACATCTACCAATCATTCTCCATATAGAAGAAAATAATGAATAATTTGATTCATGAACGTGGCAAATAACTCCAAATGTGGCTTTCAATCTTATGATGATGATGCACAACAAATAATGCCACCAACCTTAGTTTTATAATAATGTGATGGAACTAAAGTGCTTTTTCACTTTGCATCTTTTTTTTTATTATTATTATTATTATTATAAATAATAGTGTTCTTTTTTTATAATATAAGGTTAATATTTGGAACATTTGTCACACCCTCCTCCAATAATAATGGACTCAATCCACTTTCATTTTTATTTAATTTCTCAATCTCTTGTATAGATCATATAGTTGAATTGAATATTTTTTATCATATCATATAATGGGTGTGACAATGAAAAGGCTTATCCAAATGGAATCCACAAATTTTATTTATTTATTTAATTTAAATCCATCATTCCAATGTTATTTGGTTTTTTTATTCACCCCAATGAATGAGTGGCAAATGATCCTAATTATATTAGGGGTGTTTAATGTAATTTTGAAGAAAACGTTGAATTTGTATATGAGAATCGAACTTCTAACTTTGAAATTGATAATATAAACTTTATGTCAAACGAGTTAGATTAATATCGTGTTAAGATCATATGTATTAATTATTACTTTTTTTCCCTCTCTTTGCAGCTGGATTTATTTTTATTTTGTCTTTACTTGTAGATTCTTCATGGTCATAAAAAAATTATTCTCACAGAATTTTTCTTTAGGGAGTTTAATAATTGTATATAAGTTTTGACTTGTATCTAATACGTCATTCAAATTCAACCTTTAAAGAAATTAATAGATCTCCAAATTATTAAGTTTGTATTTAATAAGTTTTCAAGTTCAAGTCTAAAGTATTTGAATTTAAAATTTTATGTCTAATCAATCATTATGATCATCTTTGACATTTAAAAAAAACTTCAATTTTATAACAAATGAATAGTTATATTAGATAGGTGTTCAAAATTTAGAGATTTATTAAACTATTTAATTTAAAATTTCAAAATTAAATTAAATAATTTAATTATTATCATTGTTTTTAAATATTTAAATATATTAGAAACCTATTAAATATAAAAATTGAAAGTTAATGGTCTATTAAACATTTATATATAAGATTTAAAAAGTTCACATTTACTCGTCATAAGCATGCGAGAAATTTTAAATATAGACTAACAAATGTAGAGAGACGATATTTATTCGACCTACTAAATTACTAATGTTTTATTCATTCAACTATGTTCATATTAACAGTTTCCTTAAAACATATTTAAAGTTTATGTAAAAACTTATAAAACTCCATCTAATGATTAAAAATTATTTTAAAGCCACATTTTTTTTTTTTTTACTTCATGATTTGTCACATTGTATCAATTTTCACTTTAAGCTTTTAATATATTTAGATTCATATTTTCAAGTGTAATTTGATGAAAAATAAAAAATTTGTCACATCATCTTTCATCCCTCCCTATTTAGAAAATTGAATTAATGTTAACTAAGTAAATAAATAAATAATTAGATTCATTTCAAAAAAAATGCACCTATATCATATGTTTATAATCGTTCGAGCATGATATAAGATGGATCTAGGTTTTTGTCTAAAATACATTTTAATATTTGCCACATCATATCATGTGACAAGGCAATAATAATAATAATAAATCAATTATTTTAAGTACAACTTTGCCACATCACCTTTTTTTTTTTTTAAAAAAAAAAAATTCTTTTATCTCTTCCAACATAGACAAAAGAACTTTAAACAAAATACAAAGGGAATTAAGGCTAAATACATGATAGTTTAATCCACAATGTTTGAATGCAACTTTTCACTTTAGTCCATAACATTAAAAGTTTTCAATTTAGATTTCCTAAAACAACTTTAATTTATCAAATCAAATATTAAAATGCAGTACTCCACAAGATATTAATTGATTGGATGTCTTTTTTTTAAAAGTCGTGAGACGATCTTCGAAAAAAGATATATATTTCTTAAGTTTCTTTGTCTCTTGTAGCAAATAATTTATTTGTTGATGAGTGGACGATGGAGATTGAATTTGTCACACTGTTTTGATCCATTTAGCTACGTTTAGCTCTACTATCGCATGAGTTTTAGTCACAAAATATGATTAGATTTTCACCATATATAACTGTTGTGAAAAGAAAAGTATTTTCTGTATATCATTTAGATGACATGTTAATAATGTATATTTTATAAATATTTTAGTTTATCTTGCTATATTTAAAAATAGTTATAAATTAAACAAAGAAAGTAATGTAATTGGTTAAAAATTACCTTTTGTTTCCAAACCTTTATAAAAAGTAACAATTTAGTCAATATAGTGTGAAATTTTCATAAATTTATTCTATATCATGAAAAATCTCATCAAAACTGAATTGTTAAACTTAGTTATATAACAACAAACGACACGTTTGAAAGTGATTGTAAAGAGGCTAAAATCAGAAAAAAAAAAAAAAAAAAGGTTCCAGGATTCAAAATCAAATTTAATAATATGACAAAAATACAATTAAAAGTATAAAATCAAATATTGAAATGCTACTGATGGATTAAAAGTGTATTGATGCATGATGTTAAACATGAAATAATTTGAACTAATTTCAAAGCACATATATAATTTTAGAGAGAAAGTTAGATTGATAAAAATAAAATAATCATATAATTGCTGACATCCTCCGCGTATTCCTTAATACTGAAGAACCCCAAAAAGAAATATAAAATAAAAATCCAAACTTTGCAACTCCACTAAGAGAGAGAATAGGGAGGGCCAATAGAGAAGGAAGAAAGATAGAGAAAAAAAAAAGCTCCCTTAAAATTTGTACAGAACACATGCCAACTTTTGCTTTTTATTACCCTCATTTCTCTCTCCAAAAAAGGAGCTTGATTCTCTCTACTACTGTAATTTATTTTTTCTTTGTTTTTCTCCCTCTTCCTTTTCCTCCCTTTATAATTGTTTTTCTTTTCACAAATCTTTAATTTTTCCTTTTCTTTTTCTTTTGTTGCCCCCTTGTTGTTGTTTTCTTTTTTTCTTTCTTTTTTTTGTTTTTGGGTTTTTGCTTTCTTCCTCTACTGTTCCTTCTTCATCTCTCTCTGTTTTGTATGATGGGGGCAGTTTTAATGGAGTGGCTGTACTACTGATAAATGGCTCAGCACAGTATGCTAACCAATGTCAACAGCAACTCCAACAAAGACTACGTTTGTAAAAATTCTACTGACCCACATCCACAATTACCTGCCAATCCAATTTTTCATGATTTTTTAGGCATGAAAAACCCTGATAATACTCCTTTGGTTTTTGCTCCCCGGACGGCGGCGGCGGCGGCGGAACCCTCTCCGGCTGCTTCCGCCTCCCGTGGTCCTTCTTCAAGCGGTGGTCGTGGCCCCATCTCTACTACCTCAGATCTTGCTTCTGGTCTCTTTCGTATTTGATGATTTGTTGCTTTGCTTCTTACTTATATGCTTCATTTTGAAAGATTGTATGTGTGTTTTAAGTTTTAGGGTGTTATGTTGGGGTTTTGGCTTCCTTTTACTTTAAAGAAAAGGAAGAAATTATTGGGTCTTTTGGGATTCTTTTGGAAATGATTAGTGGTTTGATCATAATATGGTGAGGCAGAGTGTGGTTATTTGCTATGTTATTATCTCATTTTGATTTTGGTTTTGTTTATTTGTTATCAGTAATTACCCTATTTTCTGCCATTTTCTTGTGTTAATTTATACTATTTCCATTCTTCTTCTGAGCTGGTGAATGATTTGTTGTGTTTTCTGCTCTCGTTTCATGGAGGCTAGTAATGGAGTTTTGTAGCTCTGATCATTTTTGTGTTCTTTGTTTATGCGTTTTCTCTACATGTCTGAATGTTTTGACTTTGAGTGAAAAAATTATTGTGAACATAACCCAAAAAATGGGCATTGACATTGAGTTTTGAGATGGATTGACATGGACTTTTCTGGCAATTCAAAATCTGTTTTGACTGAGTTTGTTTACTGACTTGGAAATTGATGTATGAATGCAAAGTTTGATCCTCTTTCTCATTGGTATGAGTAGACCGACAGGTAGGGAGTCATCTTGAAGGTGTTCCGTTTTATGGTCCGAGGGGCAATATCACTACGACGGAGATGCATAGTAGGATTATAGGAAGTAAGAGAAGCATATCGGATTCTTTTATGGGATCGTACCGAGATGGAGTTCCACACATGCCTTCTGAGTCGAATCATAATAGCTTGCATCTAATGAAGGTTTCAATTGATATTGCCTTTTTGTAGTTGCTGAAAGAAAAACTACTTTACCTGCTGCACCCCCTATTTAGTGATATTGTTGTGTTTTAACCCAGACATTACAAAATGGAGCAGGCGGGGAGCGAAACCGAAGATCCAATGATGATGAAGTGACGCCTGGGATGCAGCATCCAATGAGACCGAACCCTGCATCACTTATTCTTCAATCTCATATTGGAAGTGGCAGTAGACTTGATGCTGATGTTACCAAGTGGGAAAGATCCACAGTTATGAACATTGGTCCTGCTCCGGTAGTACAGGCCTCTCCTCGGGGAAAATTGGACCCTTTTCTCTCTCGGTTAGAGTTAGCTACAAAAAAGTTCAGAGATGCCAATACGATTCCCCCAAATATATTTCAATCAGCTGCAGACGAGGGATCTAGAACTGGAATCAAAGGTCCTGGAATCTTAAGTTCGAGCAACCCCGGTGGTGGAACCTCTGAACGAAACTCATCTATCCTGCTGGGAAGCTGCAGCTTGCAAAAGTCTGGGACTAATGTCGTGGAGCATGAAGCCGGGATTCCTTCAAGGTAAAGCCTGTGTTGATAACTAAATTTCGTTTATTTGTCACATTTGCAATGAGCTAACTTCAGGAAAATGCAATTCCTTTTGCTACTCATCTTGTTGACTTGTTATGGCAGTCGACGTGGTCTTGCATCTGCTAATCGGCAGATGACAATATTTTACGGTGGCCAAGCACATGTCTTCGATGACGTTCATCCAAACAAGGTTCATGTTCTAAATTACATGGTTTTGAGCACATGTTTGTCCTTCTCTTATTATCCAAGTGAGTGTTGGTGGCAAGTATTTGATTATTATAGCTAAAGTTGACATTAGCATACAACACATGTCACAAAACTTGGAAGCCTAGTAACTTCATAGTCATAATGAAATCTAGCAGTTTCATTTAGAATGCCAAATTGCTGATATCTGATTTTTCATATTACCAAATTGTGTTAGCTGTAAGCTTCTCTATGGTTGTTGTAACGTAGTAGGGAAAGTTCGTCCATTCTTGAGATGGCTTTCCCTGAAAGTGCTTGTAAGTTTTAATGTGTGTATTACCCTGGCACCCATAATCTGTCACACGGCTCATTAGTAATGGCATGCCACAAAATCCTAGGATCACTGCACTTTTCAAGATTTTGATCTTTGTAGCCTTATTACAAGCAATATCATAGATCTGCAATGCTTTCAGTGGTAGGATCCGTGGTCATCCCTGAATGATTCAAACACAAAACTTTAGTACTTTGGTACAAGATACTGTTTTTCAACATTTCTTCTCTAAAAAAATGTGCCATAAGGACGATAATTCTCCACCTATCATACAATGTTTTAGTACTGTCCATTTTTAGGCATATATTCTTGTAACTTTGCTTACCTTGTACCAACAGAGATAATTGTCAACACTGATATATATTACCATGGATCTATCTCCACCCTAACCAATGTCCAAAGAATAGAGTGTTTTCACATATAAGAACGAAAAGTGAACGTCGATTGAGATTATGATATTTGATGTTGCTTCCATGCAAATATCTTTCCTCTTTTTATTTTACTTGCCTGATTCTTGACAAATGAACAGATAGTTTGAATCTATGGGTTTGTAGAAAGAGTTTGAAATTCACTCGGTTGTTGTCCTGATTATGGTTTCTTCAAGGAATATTCTGATTCGAACTGGATGTTAATAATGGAATCTTTGCCATTAGGAACCATATCATTTGTTTAATTTGAGAAATCCATATTTCTTTTGCTTCTATTTACATCTGCTACTAAGCATAAGTTTATAGATGAATGTCGTATTAGTTTGTCAATGCAATCCTTCTTTCTAGAAAATCACCGGAAAGAAACTATATTACAAAACTGTTCATTGCGTTTCAGGCAGATGTTATAATGGCCTTAGCTGGATCGAACGGTGGATCATGGTCAACTAATTATGGAGCAAAGTCAAATGCTAGGCCAATCAATGAAAACCAAGAACCAAGTGGAGAACTCGATATTGGTATGACAAGTAACAGCACCCCAGCGCTCGCCAAAGAAGCTCGTGGAAAGCTGCGTGTTGCTGGGAGTTCTGTTCCGTTAGCTGGCTCTGTTGAGAGAATCTCGACAACATCACCAGGCAGGTGCTTATTCATATGAAAATAGACTTATGGCACTGCATCAGACACGAAATAGAAACAAATCATCGTATGACATATTTTGTTCTTCTGGCAATACAAACAGGAGCACCTCATGGCAGCAGTGGTGGTAAGGGTGGTAGAGACCAAGTTCAAGCCACTGATTCCATGGAGAAGAAGAGAGAGGTGCAATATTAGTTCTCCAACTCAGACAAATGTTTCTAAATCCATGAAGGCAGACGTTTTAAGGAATTCTCGACGTGCCACTCGTACTCCGGTACTATTTAACTTCGATTTTCATTGTATTTTCTTATCTTCTTTTTCTTGGGGGGAAGAGGGGGGTAATTTTCTTGTTAATGGAATGTGGAGATATGAGATTTTATGGATCGGATTCCAGATTAAATGAATGGTTTAAGCTTGATGAGCAATGGAAATGAATCCCCTTTTCTTTTTATGGAACTTTGCTATTCGAAAAGTTGTCCTTTCCTAATAACTACTTGAAATTACACAACTCTTGGATAGTAAAATTCTACATGTTTGTTTGATATGTGGGTTACTTATCTTAACATTCAAACACTTTTTAATCCCAAAAACTAGATAAATTAATGCCGGATAAATCTCGGCTTATTAAATGCGAATGAATTGTCAAAGTAAACATATTCATATTCATATTCATATTCATATTCATATTCTTATTCTTATTCTTCACTTGTACTAAAACGTCAAAAAGTATATGCATGTTCATGATAGGTCTAGCAACTACATTAAAGTACACAGGTAATGAAATGAAATATTGCATTCTTTTATGCTTGCAATCTAATAATTAGAAATAGGGATAAAGTTTCACATTGATAGTAGTAAAATCATAGAATCATCAAGAGACGTTGCCATCTCTCTCTCTTTTTTTTTTTCTATTAACATTCATGATTCAGAACTTTATGAATATTTTTCTATATAAATATATAACAAAATTAGAAATAATAAAGTTTTTTTTTCTATGTTTATATTAGTTTCTTGTTTTAAAATAAACACCAAGAAATTTGAATTATTTTCATTAAATTTGATTCATATTGGATATCATGAAAAAAAGTGAATAGAACATTATAGGATTTTAACATAAGCAGTAGTAAATATAATTTACAACAAAAAAAGGAAAATTGTTTTTTTTTTCAATAGTCAATGGTCAAATTTTGATTAAGTGGACGACCACGGTGAACTATGGGCTTGAAGTTACTGCGCCATTCTAGCAATGGGCTTCAGCCCATTTTGCTATTAGCTTTTCACGATCAGGCTAGCGCAACTGCCATACGGGCCTTCAGCCCAACTTGCATTCAATAGAAGAAATTTGAATCTTAATATTGTCTAGAAAACATATACATATTAATTTAGTAATCGTGATTACTTTTAATAATCACAATGAAATCATGTATTTATAAATACATATGTTATGTTGAATTGGAGTTATTTTAAATTTTGATTTATTCGAATATAATCATCTAACTAACATAAATCTTTACTATTAATTTCAACGTCACAGATTCAATATCCCACCCTACAATTATAAATAATTTCTTTTGATATGCTAACCAAAACGATACGTGGTGAACTAAAATAATTAAGTTATGTAATGTTCGATTCATCATGACTATGAACTTACACATGAATTGCCAAAATAACAATCTTTTTAGTAGCAATAAATAAATGGCATCATAATAGAGAAAAAAAAAGTGTTTGAATCTTGTCCTTTTCTTCGCTAGAAGACAAAAAAAAAATTCTAAGTGGGAGTAACCTTTTTATTTACAACATTTTACAAGTCATATCTATCTAATTTTTTGTTGAAAGGCACATATCTCTATCTAATTAAGTAGTGGGGTTTATATTTAATAATGATTATGATACACATATTGTTTATAAAAAATTATCCTCCCACATGTTTCAAAAATGGAAAATTTATCTTAAAGGTAAACAAATTCCAAAAATAAACACTTTTAGAAGAAATATAAGATGATGGGCTGATTTATTAATGAGCCACCTCACATTCTCAATTTTTGTATTTTAATATTAGTTTTGAAGTGTTAGATTACAATATATATATTAGATAATACTTTATTATTATTAAATTTTGTATCTGGTGTAGTGGTTGTGCCTTCTTCTAAACCTCAAAGTTCTGGATTCGAATCTTATCTACTTACTGAATCTGCCATCGATCATATAAAGTACCACTGTTGATAGTTGGGATGGTATATTCTCTATTTTAAAAATAGACAAAATAATAATAATAGATACGGTAATAATGGGATTCATTGACATTTTGTTAATGGCATATGTCCCATTACTCTCTCATTTGATTGGTCCTAAGATTTAAATTCTTAAAAGAGAACAAAGACGAAGAAAAGAAAGATATATTCTTAATTTTTTGTGGAACTATTTTTGGACTCATTTCCAAAGTCTAACAGACAAAAAACTTTAAATGTAGGAGTCAACTTTCAATGGCTACCAACAAAATTGCATCTCTAATCTTTAAGATTATTTTGCTGTTAATTTTATATAATTATAATTTGGTGTAATCACATGACTTTCCATATACATATGTGTTGTCTTTTACAAGTTTAATCTCTTTAAAATTTAAGGATTTATTAAATAAAATATTTGAATGTTCAACGATCTAATTTATAGTTAAAAAATCAAGCAAATGAATTTGATTTTATATATTTATTAATATTAGATTTGTTTGTTTGTGTTTTGTTTGATATGATATGATATGATATATATATATATATATATGTTTGTAAACATTTGATATGAGTTAGCATATAAATTAAAAGTAATGCTCATATTTGAGTAATTAAATTGATTGGGTTATGTGTTGTTATTAACTACTTTTGTCTTTTCTTTAATTTGTTCATATCCATGTAACTTGGAGATTGAATATAAACCCATTATATGATATATTATTATAATTGTGAGGACTAATATTCAGATTTACAACCATTAGTTGGTTTCCACTTCCCACTAAATTTCCCATTACTTCATTTAATTTTGTCATGTGAGGATAATGCAAAACAAGACTTATAGAAAGTTAATTAGAGGGTTTTTTTTAATAAAAAAAAAAATAATCTCAATTTACTTTGGTTTGGTTGGTAATGATTTATTCAAAATTAATTTTTAACATTTTTTTTTCGAAACAATTTATAGTCTTTGTAATTTTGAAATTTTTAACGATTTTTTTTAAAAAAAAGTCTAGATGTCAATTATGTAAGAGATTGTTCTAATTTTAAATTTATCTATTTATTTATGTAAGAAATCTTATTATAATCTTAAAACTAATTTCTATGTTAGAGACGGAATTGTTACAAAATTTAAAATACAATGAGTAAATTGTCACACAGTAAAATTCGAAGATTACTGAGTGAACTATTACAACTAAAATGTAGAGATTAAATTGTTCATTTTATACACATAAAAAACGTACTATTTGCACTTAATATGACACAAAACAAATTGGAAGATTTAAAATTCATCCAAACTTTTTTATTTTGTATATATATATTTTTTTGTAAATTTTCCTTCCTTTTCCACATGGGTAATCTTTTCCATCCAAAATTGAAATAAAATGAATATAAATGAGAAAAAGAAAAAAATAATTAAATGTCATTTTCTTCCGTTGTGAATATGGACAAAAAAATGCATAAAATGAAGGGCTTTACTCATTCATATTGAGTTTGCCACAACATGTTTTGTCCCTTTCTTCAACCTCATATCAATTTTCCAAAAAAAAAGACACCACTTTGTCCAAATTTGCCACCATTTTTAACCTAATCTTCATCTCCTTTCTACCACTCTAAATTTGTTTAAATACCCCTCCACATGCTCTCTAATCTTTGCTCCTTCCCCCAAAACCAAATCTCATATCATCATGACCACTCTCTCTCAAACTTATCTAGATCACCCTCTTATTCACCATCATCACATCGTTCCTTTAGACTTTGATTCATTACGAACGATTCCCGATTCTCACGATTGGTTCAATTCCTCCCTCGAAACCCCTTCTTCTTCCTCTTGTCATCACCATACTAATGTAGATGTTTCGATCCCTTTGATTGATTTAACTGACCTTGATGCAATTTCGCTCATCAATAATGCATGCGAGACGTGGGGAGTGTTCCAATTGATCAATCATAACGTGCCAATGAGCCTAATTGAGAGAGCTGAAGGCGAAACGAGACGACTCTTCGATCTTCCTATGACACGAAAGCTGAAGGCACTTCGAGCTCCAGGAGACGTCACTGGATATGGATTGCCTCGAATAACGCCATTTTTCTCTAAGTATATGTGGCACGAAGGGTTTACTATTATGGGGCCTTCCATTGGTCATGCCTCACAACTTTGGCCTTCTAACTACCAACCGTTTTGGTAACTCCTCCATGCACTATTACACACGTAATTAACTAATTTTCTATTTTATTAGTTGTGGAGTACTTGGATTTATATGTCCTAATTAATAATGGTGAGATCTATTTTCAATATATTATAAATAAACTAATTAAACAAAACCGAGTAGTGATCATATAAGAAAATTGTTACAAAAAAAGAAAAGTTCAATTTATTAAGAATGCTCTAAGTTTGTATTTTATGGAATATTTAAACCATTATTATATATTATATATGCTCTTTTAAGTTATTATTTGTGGAATAATTTTGGATTATTTTACTATTATATTTTTATTAAAACTATTTAAAAGATATAAAAATAGTAATAAAGGAAGATTCTAATGTTTCAATTTTAAATGATAGTAATAATGGAACAACGTAAAATTAAATTTAGATACCGTACCTAATTAAATATAGGTTTGAGATTTTAGGAACATACAGGTGATAATATAACCTTTAGTTTATAATTCTTTTTGGTCCTTCAAATGAATATATTAAGGCATAATAACTTTGGAAAAAAAGGTTGTTTTTATTTATATATTAATTATTAAACATATAATCATATAAGAAATCAGATATTTTAATTTTATAATGAAATAGTTAATAATGAATTTTGAAATGTAGCGATGTAATGGAAGAGTATCAAAGGAAAATGAAGTCCTTAGCGGAGCAAATCACACATTCAATCTTCAATTACCTTAAAATCTCTGATGCTGCAAACTGGCTCCATACAGCTGGATCAGCCGGAGCCGCCGCCTGCAGCACCGCCCTTCAACTTAACTGCTACCCTCGCTGCCCGGACCCGACTCGGGTCATGGGCTTAGCCCCACACACCGACACATTTCTATTAACCATCCTCCATCAGACCCGTACGTGCGGCCTCCAAGTTTTCAGGGATGGGTCCGGCTGGGTACCGGTGGCACCCGTACCTGGTGCACTGGTCCTCAACGTCGGAGACTTGTTCCACATCCTTTCGAATGGGCGGTTCCCAAATGTTCTACATCGGGTCGTCGTTGACCCGACCCGACGCCGGCTATCTATGGCTTATTTCTATGGGCCGCCACCGGATTTCTGTGTATCGCCGTTGTATGATCCACCGGAATCTCCATGTTACCGGTCTGTGATGGTGAAAGATTATGTTCGGTTGAAGGCGAAGAATCTCGAAAATGCCCTTTCAATGATCCGATTATGAATTATATTATTATGATATATATTGAATTTGTAAACCGTAACGATATGTATTCTTAATTTGTTTATATGTTTTTCTATTTCATATGTAAAATGTTGGCTACATTGAAATTAATAAAATGAACTTTTTTTTTTAAATGTGAAACTAAGATTGGAAATAAATAATTTAGGTTTATTTTAGTAACCATTTTTATTTTATTTTTAAAAATTATGTCTATCTTTTTCTTTCATATTTTTACAATTATTTGCATTTTTTTTATAATTTTTTTTACTTGTTTTAATCTTGGAAAATATTGATGAAAATAAACTATCAAAGTAAGAAATTGTCTTTTAAAAAGTGAAATAATAATCCAACCCAACCTTAATTAATTATATTTTTAATTAATAAGATAGATTAACTATGTATTTCTAATTTACAACTTGTTATTCCAAATTAGAATTAAATGTGTTAAATAGCGAAAATAATTATAAATTTGATCCTTTTACATTTGACTGGTTATTTGTATTATAGTATTTCTTATTTTGAATTAAATATTTTAAAAAATATTTTTCACTATTTAACTACTTACACATTCAAAATCAAAGGAAAGAAAAAAAATTATAAATTTAAACTACACGTATACAATATAATTAATCGGTTTAGCCTAGCTCAATAAATAAAATACAATAATTATCGATAATCTATCTACGTTCGTTTTAGATACATATTATACAAGTGAAATTATTTATATTTATAGTGTGATTTTAGAGAGCTTTGTTTAATTTAATGTTGATATATTTTGAGATAAATTTTAGAGAGTTTAATTTGTCCACACACTAGCAACTAATTAAGTATGATTAATAATGTTGTCACCATAATGGTACCACTCCATATGTAATAATTTTCTGTCTCTATCTCTCTCTTTCTGATCTCAAATTTTTGTTTGTATTCTCTTTACCCAAAGCAATAATATATTAACAATAGACATATAAAGTTATATTATGCTTTTGTTTCTATACTCTTGTTTTTATTCTCTAATCTTTTTAATTAGTTTCTTTCTTTTTTAAAAAAAATGTATTTTTCAATGTATTTTCTAAAAGTTAGTTAATTAAATACGACAAATCTGTCACTATATCTTATACCCTATTCTTATCTTTTTATCTCTCAAATTTCTCTCATTAATTCGATGGGCAAAGTGGGTTTAGGTTCTTTCTTTTTTTTTTAGGTCAAATATTGTGGATTTAATTCCTAACCCTTTATTGACTATTATTTAATTTGAAGCATTAATATATATAATTTAATTTATAGGGTTGTTTTTAGCTAATTTGAGAGTTTGTATTTTGTATTTTAGATAAAGTTTGAAACTACGTGGAGGGATTGATAAAAACGATGGTGTGAGAATTTCATATTCTTCTACGTGATCTATTTTAAGAATATTTTTATAACTTTTATCCAATACCTCTGATGGAATTAAAGTTTATTTTTAGTTTAAAGCATATAAGATATTTTAAAATAATTATCTTAGAGTAAGTTTGATATAAAATATCAATATTTAAAATAGTAGAGGTCTACTTTAGTTATTTTACTTAAATCAAAACAATTCCTTGTTAATTTTATCAAACAATATCTTGACCTTAATATGCTTTTTGAACTTAAAATTGAAATTTACCCAACATTATTTTTACTTTTCGGTCTTCACGTCACAATTAATTGGTTTTTCCATCTCTCAGTTAATTTTTAATAACAAAAAATAAAAAACCAAATGTTTATCAAACACATTGGATCATTTTATTAATAATATTATTTTAACACGAATTAAATCAGAATGAATTTTGAGAGATGGATAAATATTGTGGATTGAGTTCATATATTTATGATTATTATCTAAAACCATATTACATATTACATTAAACCTTTTGACATAATTTCCCTAAAAGAAAAATTGACTCACACATAATTTCTTGCAACTTGAAGATAATAACACAATCTAAAGTGCTTTAGAAATTGAAAGATTTTTTAAAAGCGTATATAGGAATATAATTGAGAGAATAAAAATGAAACTCAATCTGTTTCCAAATCTTTTATATATTCATAACAAAACATACTTATATTAAACCCCTTTATTATATATATATATATATATTTATAAACTAATTCTCAATTTAAGTCGTATTTGTACAAAAACATATACCTAATTTATTTTGATATTTTACAATAAGATTGACTCATTTAAAATTTAAATTAGCGTTTATTAAATAACAAAATTTCAAGTCAATCTTTTAAAGCTAAGTATGGCTGAGAATTAAATCATCACGCATTTAAATAATAATGTAAAATTATTTATATCAACAGACTTATGTTTACACATCTTATATTTATAAAATTAATGCATAGAAATTTTGTTCCCATTTGAGGACAAATTTTATATATAGAAACTAATACCATTGTAAAAGGTGGAATGTATCCTAATTTGGTACTTATCTTTTATCTATTAATTGTCATTTTCAAAAAAAAAAATATATATATTTGAAAAAAATTGTTAGGACACACTAAAAACAATTCAAACCTAATAGGCATTATCAATATTATTGTTCTTTAAAAAAAAGCATTATCAATCATGAAAAATGTCTACACCGTCCAAAAACAATCCATTCTTATCATATTTCTTAAATTATCAACTTGAAATATCCTAAAAAAGGCATTGTGAATGATGAAAATAATGTCTCACCAATATGTCACTTTTAATTAAGTACACTTGTTTTTATCACTTAAAAGTTAGGTTTTTAGTAATTTTAGTGTTAGGTTAAAAGACGATTTAAAGGTTGGATTAATTTTTTTTGTTTTTCGAAAAGGGAAACAAATCAAACAATCACAAACTTTTCTCCAAATAAGTTTTATTAACCAAAACAGACTCCCAAAATCTTTCGACCTCTTTAAGTGAAGAGCGATTTTACACAAAAGAAATTCTCAAACCAAATGTGTCACACGAACAAATGTTATTGACAACTTGGAAATTCCTTTTCTTTATTACAAAAAGAAAAAGAAAGTATGACTAAATATTTTAGCTAAATTTTAAAAGTTGACGTATCTGCCCCTAAGTACTCAACTTTGATTACCAAACTCTCTCAAACTAATACCAGCTAGATACTCAACATTAGGATCAACACAATTTGAAATAACATCTAATGGGAAGAACTTTTCGTGTGTGTTGGATCTTTGAGCACTTTTTTAATGTCTATCGTTTTCTTCTTTTTGACTATATATCGATTTTTTTTAATTTAAAAGAAAATTTTAAGATAAGTTGTAGTATGTCTAGCAGATGCATACGAAAAACAAATTGAAACAAAGTAAAATATTTTACCTCTAGAGTCCAGCTAATTAAGAATACTGACTAAAATACTCCAATACCAAATATAAGCGCCCAATATTTTGGATTTGTACAAAGTTAGAATTACTTCCAAGAACTTAAAATGATTCCTAAAACTTTAGGATATAAATTAGACTCAAATTATTATTATTATTATTATTAGTTAGCCATTTTTTCAAAAAAGAAAATAGTAAATTTGAGATAGATTATAATTTAATATTTATTAAAATTAACTAAATTAAAAATTATAAATTATAAATACTAATATTGAAGAAGATTAATCTCCAAATGCATATATAATCTTCCAAGTTTGGTACTTCCCATACTAACCATATTCAAAATTAAAATTAACACCCTATTCTCTTCTGTTTGTTACCAAAAACACCAACACTCTTTCTATAAATGTTGGGGTTTTCCCATAACTAGGCCCTCCTTTAATAAATTTCATGCATGTTCTTTCCCATTTTTAAAGTTAATTACCCTAAATTTTCAAAATAGAGAGTAGCTTTCTTTCATTTCAACATCACAAAATCTTAGTATTTCAATATATATATATATATATGATATAATCTTTTGGATGTATAATAATCAATCTTTCATTTTCTAAAACATTTGGGGCAACGAATTAGTGAGAACTTAAAACCTCATTTTTTTTTTGTAGTTTTTTTCTTGTTAAATTTTACAATCATGGGTTTTCTTTTCCTTTGAATTTCATGCAGCTATAGATTGAGCTCATATGGCAGATCAAGAGATTCCTCCCCCAAGCCAACTTGTTCCTTTGGACTTCACCTCAGTCCAAACTGTCCCTGAATCTCACTTGTGGCCAAACGCCAAGGAGTTATCGGCTGCGATCAAGTTGGACAAAAGGGTTTCGCTCCCGTTAATCGACCTTGTCAGCGATGGTGCGTCGGAGCTCCTAGGGAGAGCCTGTGAGGAATGGGGAATGTTTCAGTTGATTAATCACGGTGTCTCGAAAACCCTAATCAAGGAAGCAGAGGAGGAGACTCGACGTCTTTTCACTCTCCCGGCAACACAAAAGATGAAGACACTACGATCCCCTGGAAGCCTCACCGCCACCGGCTACGGCATGGCTGGAATATCGAAGTATCATCCGAAATTAATGTGGCATGAAGGATTCACCATCTTGGGTTCTCCTATTAATGAGGCTAAGAAGCTTTGGCCAAATGACTATAAACGGTTTTGGTAAATCCATGCAATATACGTACACAATTTAGGATTCATTTCCGTAACGTATATGCATATAAATTAAATTTTGTTAAGTAACTTTAATTTCATCATATAATTAATTGGAGCTAAAATTATCATAATCTATAGGTTCAATCATTAATTTTAATTTTAATTTGGTGTTTACTCCAGCAATTACATATCATCACGTTTTACTCATTTTTTTTTCTATTTATATTCAGAAAAAAAAATTACGTAGTATTTAAAAATGAAATATTAGAAGAATACATTTTTTTTAGAAAAAATGGAATTAAGTAAAAATAAATATAGTTTACTAACAAAGAGTCTAAAAATTATGAAATTTAAGGCTTTAAATTGATACAATAATTTATAATAATTCTTGAACTTTAGAGAATATAGAAATGGAGTTTTGACTGTTTACCAAATTTTGGTAGAAATTTAGTGGTTAGTTTTAAGATTTAGAAAGTATTAAGAACTAATTTTGGACAATACACAAAATGTTGTACCATTTTAAAAACAAAATAGATTATTGAAATAATTCGAGACCAAAAATTAAAAAGATTTGCTTAAATTGTTTTATGTTTTAAATCTTCCATTTGTGTTTTGAGATTATAGAAATATGATGGTTTTATGATCTAATCACACCAACAATTGTTATATATCCCCAAATTGAAAATTTTCTACAAATTGGATATATTGTTATTATTGTAGTTTTATTTATTTATTTATTTATTTCTTTCTTTCTTTGGTTGAAGTGATGTAATGGAAGAATATCAAAGAGAAATGAAGGCTTTAGGAGAAAGGATAATTAGGTTAATCCTCAAGTTTCTTGGCATCTCCGAGGAAGAGATGATGAAGCTGTTGACTTCAACCGACGAATCCATTGGGAAACCCCACATGGCCCTTCGATTAAACTCGTACCCACCGTGCCCCGATCCAGGTCAAGTCATGGGCCTCGCCGCCCACACCGACACCTCCCTCTGCACCATCCTTCATCAAGTAGGCAATAACGGACTCCAAATCTTCAAAGATGGAACAGGGTGGGTTCCGCTATCTCCAATGAGCGGCACTCTCATCGTCAATATCGGCGATCTCCTACACATTTTGTCGAACGGGCAGTTTCCGAGCATTCTTCACCGGGTGATGATACAAGAAAATAAGGAGCATAGATTTTCATTGGCATATTTCTATGATCCACCAGGTGAGATATACATTTCACCTTATTGTAAGCCATTGAGTGATACTCCACAGTTTCCTCTTTACAGAAGTGTGAATGTGAAAGAATATTTCGCCATCAAGGCTAAGAAAACGGGGAAGGGACTTCCAGCCATAAAAATATGATCTAATTTCAAAATCAAACCCTTTTTTACTTTTGTTTAATTATGATCAACATTTTCCAAAGGGTATTGTCAAATGATCATAGGTTAACTTTTTATTTGGAGTGTAGCCTTTAATTTATTTTCAAGTTTGATGACTACACAGCTTCAATTTTGTAATAATTTGGAAACTACTTGTTGGCAAAATAAAGTGTGTTTATGTGTTTGTTATGTTCTTGCTATTGTTTTCTTCGATATTAAAAAAAAAATTGAAAATGAAAATGCATGCATGAGATAGAATTTTGTTTTCTTGTTTCTTTGTTTTTGTAAATATTCATTATTGTTTAAGAATGAAGAAAATGTTGCATCGAGTGGAATTGGAATTTTGCAAGTGAATGAGAAAAATGATTTATTGTGTGTGGAAAACAGCATCTAATTTTTCATGGTAATAAATTTTAAATATAGAGATTAAACTGTTAAGAAAAATATAAAAATATAAAAATTAATAGGACATTTTTAAATCCTAGAAAAATGTATCAAAAGGTAACAAAACTACAAATCTATCATTGATTTAAACAACTTCTATTCTCTCTCTATAAATATATCAATATTTATTACGAACACACATACGTGAGACAATTGAATTAGTAATTAAAGCTTAAAGACTAAATTAATATTTTAAATTATTAAAAAAGAAAAAGGGAAAAAGAAAAAAGATTGTGAATGAATATAATATCAGACAATGACAAAACATTCTCTCTCTCTTTTTTTTTTCTTTTTGCTAATTGATTTATTATTATGAAAATTAAAAGTCAACTTAAGAAGCACACCAAAATTCAATCATTAATTTTGTTACTTTAAAAATGAATCCTTATTCCCACAATATATATATATATATATATATTAGGAAAATAATATATGGAAAATAATAATAATGATAATTCTAGTGTTTTTGGTTGGTTTGTTGGGGATTAGACTTTAGAGTGCTTAAACTTTGGAGATTTTCATTACATTCTTAATTGACCACTAAATTATGTAATGTTTGGTTTAAGACACCATTAATTCCAATACAGACAAAAATGATTCTAGAAATATCTTTCACATAATCATTTTCGTCATAATTCATGCTTTCCATTTCTTTAATTAATATGAATATTAATTGGTACAATTACAAATGTAACAATGAAATATGCCTCTATTGTTGTTAGACTCACATGCATGGCCAATAACATACCATACAAATCTAACGGTATAAATGATAGATTTTGCTATAGTTATAATTTTTTTAAAATGTTATTTTACAATTGATTATAAGGGGTAGAGGGTTATATTTTAATTACAAAGTATTTGGAAAGAGAGAGCTATGAAACTACATTTTTTTTCATTTAATAAAAATAACAAATGATATGAATATATATTTTTGAAATTGAGCAAAATGTTTAAAATTGGAGTAGATTCAAATATTGGGTGCAATACTATAATTAAGAAAACTCAAATTTATGCTACATTAGTTGGAAGATATGGGGAAAAATGTTAAATCAAATTAATCCCTGTTGCTCTAATAAATTAATTGATTAGTGATGTTATAACTCAATAGCTAAAAAAAAAGGTTGCAAGGGGCTAAATTTTAAGAGTTGCTAAAAATACAATAACTATGGATAAATATTTGAAAGTAAAGAAAATACAATAAATTCTCAAATAATGGACTCAAATTTGTATCTTAACCATCATGTTAGAGGGTGAAATTCTTTACTTTTTTTTTTATAATATCTGCGAGTGTTGGGATGAGTGAAATTCTTATTTGTTTCATGGAATTAATACATCCCAACAACTAAAAATATGAATTTTATGTCATATTAACTCCTTACAAATATGAGCTTGAACTTCTTCACTTCTCATAGTTCATAACTCCATTTCTTGACGGAAACACTCTCTAACTTGACCAATTGATCGTTTCTTATTTTCACACAAGTTTGATCCCACTTTTTGTAATTCAATTGTATATTTGATTGGTAATCTCTGATGACGATTATACTCCTTTCTGTAAGAACATATTGGTCATGAAGATGATTGATTCTGCCTAGTACTCAAAAAAAAAAAATAATAATAATAAGATGACAAATTGCAGAAACTACCCTACGTTTGCAATAGCACTCTTAAAATTTTAAAAATTTAAAATTGAGTCCTTAAACTTATCCAAATTTTAAAATAAGACATCAAACTTATATACTTATGAAAATTAAAATTTTATCATTTGAGTTCGATTTTGACAATGATTGTAGGCTTGAGGGTCCAATTTTCACACTTTGAGGATTTTGGAGGTCCAATTGTTATTAATGAAAGTGTGAGGTTGTAATTGCAATTAGCACCATAATTTAGAAGGGGGGTTTTTGCAATTTGCCCTAAATGAAAACAGATTCTTCTGGATAAAAGATAGCAGAAAGAATGGAGATATACATCCTAGAACATTATCTAAAAGGTGCGAAAACAAAAAAGAGGAGATACTGGCTAGCAACAGAAGTATCTATCCAATAAAACAATTACAAGTTTGATGAATCGATTGCATTATAAGTTGCTAATATCTAATGCAAGTATGATGAATAGATTATTTAATGAATAGATCAAATTATAAATTATACTAAAAATATCAAACTATAATGAAGTAAACAGCAGTCCAACATTTATTTCAAGGATGAAAAGAAATCGTTATCTTCTATTTTAGTACTCAAAAAATGAGATGGATCTAATGGGAGCAAACAAATTCAAGACTATTTCAACCCCACCCCACCCCACCTAGTTGAAGTCAGAAGAGAAAATGATTGGTTTGAGGTTATTTATATGACAACAGTTTCAAATTTCTGATGATATATCCTTTCCACACATATTTCAGGGGAATGAGAGTTCAAAAGTATTAACCGACCTTTGGCAAACTATATCGGATTGAAACGGTGCAACAGTAACCACAGTCACAATTTGATTCTGTGCTTTATTTTTCAATGAAATATCAGCCGAACCCTTAATTGGTCTTCAGAAAGGGCTCTTCGATTACTGTCTCTGCATATATATGTTAAACATGAATCGACGTTTTTTTTCTTTCTATTAGACATTTATCCGGAAGGAAGGAATGTGGGTACAAAGGAGGAGAGCTGGGAATATACACACAAATGCTTTCTCTCTTGAAAGGTTAGACAATTATGGATCGGAAGTCAATAAAAAGGTGGACTAATTTCACATACCGGCTGGTTTTGAGGTCGGAACAGGGCAGCACATTTGAAGTTGATCACCAACGAACTCTTTCTTTCTTTCTTCCACCTCAGCACAAAACCTCGCTCTAGCTATTACCAAATTGAATGAAGGCTAACACACACATTGGGAATTGTTAAGATTTTTTCACACGAAATTTTGGGTCCGAAGCTTCTCATTCTTTGCACATTCCTCCTGAAAAATAAAGAAAATAAGAAAGCACAGCAGTGGCTTTAGAGGGTTGGTACCACTATGGGAGCCTTGAATTGATGAATCGAACTGAACAGCTTGGTTTAAATGTTTCCACTTATTTACCAAATTTTGTCAAATGGAACCACCTTCAACACATCTCAAAGTAGTGGGCGACTTGAAACCCACACCTCCAGGGGTCGTATGTTTTAATCAAGTTTGCTTAAAAAACTAAGCATAGAAAGTATAATATCATTCACAATCACAAGACTATCAGTACTCACCTGGAAAGCTTTTAAGAGTGTATAGCAACGTCTTTGCTCGGCAGTTGCTGCAGCATACTTCTCTTTCAAAGCATTGCAGACCTGCTGCTCTTCTTGATGAGAGAGATGCACCTTATCTAGTTTCTGCAGATATTAGTAATAAATATTATCATTATTTGAAAATTGTCAAACATAGCAAATTTGACAAAAGATTTACAACAAATAGTAAAATTTTCAGATTTTATCAATAATAGACATTGAGACATCGATATACTTTTATCAGTGGCATTGATAGACAGTGATAGAATTCTATCAGTTTCTATCATTGATAGAATCCAAAATTTTGCTATAACTTGTAAATATTTTAATTTATTTTACTATTTTTAAAAATGCCTCATCATTATTACTATTAAAATCAATAATTATTTAAAAAGAGAAAAAAGACTTCAAATCAAGAAGGCCCACTAGTATAAGAAAGAGAAAAACTCACTCTTCCTTCTTGGCTTTGAGTTGATCAAATGTTAACCTCAAATTTTTTTATTTTATCAAATTGAACTTCAAACCTAAGTAAAAAGGCAAATTTCATTCCATCAATTCATAATATTTCCTTGCAAAACTTTTTAGCTGGGCTAAACATTTTGTTAGTAGAGTTTAGATGTCTCTTTTATCCGTTTGATCTTTAGCTAAGTTTGGATATTTTTTGCTAGGTTTGATCTTGTGGCTCTTCTATATGGTTCATTGACAGCAGTATCTAATTTATAAGTTAATATTTTCACCAATTATAGATCTCCAATAGAGTTAGTTACTCCATCCTTTTAGGTCACAAGCTCAACAGTGGAAATGATTATTACCTGTTGAATGCCTTTCAGAACTCCCACCATGGAATCAATAAGTTTCATTTTGCTTGCAGAGCTGGCAATGGCATCTTGAAACTACAAAAGTTGCAAAGGAACATCAGTACATTGGAGTTGATCGCCTAACAAGATTGATTAATTTTTCTGGACCTAAGTTTATGATGTCTCGGATATATATGCACACTAATCGTGTCTAACATGTAGCAGCACATAACTGATAACCCACAACCCACAGCGGCACAAGTGAATGTAAAGACCGATGCCATCAAAATGTTTTCAGCATTGAAGCATCCACCCTCATTATCAAGAACTCAAAAATTAAAACGAAATGAAAGTAGCAAATTACTTGTAAATTATTGCATGGGAGGATGATACTAGACAAGTCCTTTCAAAAATATTATCTTATCATGAGTGTTACATATCTATCGCAGCGTTGGAGACATTGATCTTCCTTGCAATTATGGCTATAATTTAATTGTTTAATATCTTTAAAAAATTATTGCAGTGTATGGATTTTTTGGTTGTTGAGAAAATCGTATGGGAAAAAGAAAATATCACCATAAAACAGTACATGAATTCTTTAACATGCCGCAGAATGATGAAACAAACAACAAATGTGTAATCTTTTAACGATCATTAACCTGTGAACTTATGGAATTCAATAAGGATGTCTCCTTTAACATCAAATCCTTTATCTCCAAGAGTGCATTGTAGGTTGCATAGTATCTGCGTGTTTGCCTAAGTTTATCCTGTATGATGGCACATCTTTAGCTGAATGCTAAAATATCGTCTGTAAGAAGTTCAACAAACAATATGAAAAAAAACAAACTAGTAATTCATGACAAATAAAAACTGAACCTGGATGTTAGTGTATAGCTCTGAAAATCGGCGCTCGTACCTGCAAACTGATATTAAATCAGAAGAGGATGACTTTCCAACTCAACATAAAGCATCTAGAAATATTTCGAAGTGCCCATGTGAAAATTTGAGAAGAAAAACGAATTTCAGAAATCTCTGAGTTGTTGATAGCATAGATACTTAGAAATTCAAGAGCCAGAGTCGAGGAATAAATACATAAGTAAAATATGACCACATATAAAATACTTGTGAACGAATTGAACTGTCTTTAACACAATGCAGTTAATGCGTGATGAACAAAAAAATAGGGGGGAAAAGAGAAAAAACCCATAGCTTTATGCACAGGCCTGTGATGAAATGCCCATTAGCCCAATGGTTAAATAGACACGATGTAAACTCATGTCTTTAACAACATGGATTCAAATCCAGGTTCTCACCTAACAATAATATTGAACATCTTACAAGTTTTTTTAAAAGCAAAATGTTACGGAATCCAGCAATAGATCCAAGTAAGCTAACAAAAAATGCGTGTGTATCTGTGTGCAAAGAAGAAAAATGGCATGACCATGCCACCACTACTTCAGGAAGAAACCGAATTCATCTTGGCATGCAATTAAGAGCGTGAAGAATAATAAGCAAGGCACGAATGAAATGGAGCAATGATTTGTATAGATATCAACTAAACGCTCCATAATTTCAAGCCATTCCCAGCAGTAGGAGTTTACATCTTGCTTCTGCATGGTCTAAATCCAACACTAATCCAACAGCTGGAAATAGAACAGACAATGGCACCCTACTGAAGCTATTTCGGTTGCTTCACCATGAAGGTACCAAAGCAAAATTAGAGGCTGAGAATTGTTATTGACCTAAGGGTTGAGTTTCATTTTTCAAAATGAAGTTCGAGTGTTTGAGGCACACAAACTTAATTAGATAGTGATCCTAAACTTCTAAGCAAAATATCATCCGCAGTAGCTCAGAAAACTGAATAAGTCTCCAAGATCAACTAAGGAATTGAAATAATCGCCAAGAAACATGTGTTAACAATGAAATAATCGCTGAGGAGAAGTAAGATGCAATTAGCCCCAAGAAAGATTAGAAAAAAAAATTAAAAAAATAAAAAATCATGCAACGAACAAACAAAATAATTTGTAGGAATGAAAAGTTCAAGGAGAATAAGAGAACAACAGACTGGATGAGTTCAGTTTGGGTTGGCACATCATCAAGAAGCCTCTTTAATGCTAATGTTTCCCTCACGGACAACGCGAGTGCCTAAAATAAAGATAAAAGAAACACAATAGTTACATTCAAGATAATAGATCAATAAGCTGACTAGATTTATTGCAATAAAGATAAGGATCCAACAGACGGAATTTTGAGTGATGGGCAAAATTCTGTTTAGTTACCAATCATGACATGGAATTGCTTCCAGCCTTAATTTTTAATTCTTCCTGCATTAAAAGGAGAACACAATAAACAACAGCTTTGGGGAGAAAAAGATTTACCTTCTTTACTGAATCCAATTCCTCCTCAGATGCACTAATCAAATCATCTAAGCTATCAAAGAAATTTGAGCATTCATGGTCTTCAGTCAATCTTCCCCCCAGCTCAATAATCTCATCTTGCAATTCACTACGCTTTGAATTACAAGTGGACATGAATTCAGATTCCTGTGTTCCAAGATCCTGAAATAACCAAAGGTGCATTTGAAACCCGGCAGATAATAAGTCAAAAAAATTTCTTTTCAGAAACACAAATTTATAAGTTGTATATACACACAAACCCCCCCCCCCCCCCTTTCCCCCCCACACACACACAATAAGAAGACATTGAAAAAAATGGTCCATAATTTTTTTTTTTTACTCGAAATGGTCAATAGTTTAAAGAATATAATTTTGCAAATAGGGAAAAGGGTCAAATAACCTTGACCATTTTGTAAATATGTTGATGTGATTGGGTAAATGCAATTAAATATTATTATGTAGAACAAATCAAAAATCACAAGAACTACAAATGGAATGCAGAGAGGCAAATGCCAACTACTATTCAGCGAGAAACTGAGACTGTAAATGCAAGAAAGAGGTGCTGACCTCCAAAGTTTTTAAGCATGACATCAAATTTTGCACCACATTAGCATCCACCTTATCGACTCTATCTCTTAAAAGTTGTAAATCCTTCACCATTGCAACTTTCTTCTGGTTCTTGATACCGGAAAGGACGAGAAAGAAATTCGTCAGGGAAATATTTTTCCTAAAAGAAAAACTAAGTATTATGTAAGATAAGTTACATTCTGATATGACTTGTTCGTGATCATAAGAATTCTCAGGAATTCCAATCGAAACCCGCAGTAAATCCCACTGTAAACTTGAAAAGAGAGAAAAAAAATAAAATACTGACAAGTTCGTCCATGTCCACTTTTAAATCCATCGAAACTCCATTGTCGGGATCCACCTGAAGAGGTTGTGAACATTTGTTTTCCTCAATCAAGCGTTCAGTGCAAGTACCCTGTGATTTCCAGCAAGGGAGCATCATAGCAGGATGAAAAAACATCATGACTATATATATTTTAAGAGCTCAAAATTACCACAAAAAACAAGTCACAAGAACAAGCCCAAATTCCCACAGTTGATGTTTACCCAATCATCACAACCAATCCAACACAAAACCTAAGTACCTGACTCTTGCTCTTGCTCGCCTCAGACATTTACACAGAACACTGATGCAGATGATAAAAAACTGGACGAAGGAAAATACAAATTCTGCAGACAACACTGCAGTTGCACAAGAATCACAGTGATGTACAAGTCAATCTCAGATCAATCTCAAGCTTATTCAATTTTCTGAAATGGATACTGACAAGTAATTTATAATTCGAGAAATTCCTCAAGAAAAGAATTCTTTACGCACAACCTGTTATGGTTTGATGCAGCAGGGGTGCCGGAAGGCTACTTTACTACTCTAATGAAGAAACCATGGATTCCAGAGCAGCGGTGAAAGTGATCAAATGAAAAAGATCGACACCGACGGAAAATGGAACTCCAATCAGGCAATAAAATTGTCAATTTTCTGTGAATCGCCTAGAACAGGAGCTGGTTCTTCTTCCAGGTTATCTCCGCCGTGCGGTCATCCGAACACGGTGGGGCGGGAAGAACTATGGGTCGGAACACCATCGCTTCGCGCTGGGCTGCCACTTATATGGGCCGTGGCCCATTTAAGATTCCCAAAGTAGAGTGCCCTTCCATTTCTTTTGTTGGATAATGGTACGATGACATTTACAAAAAACCATTTTTATTTCTGAGAAAAATTTCAAAAACCATCGTTGATGCCAATTACAGTAAAACCTCAAACTTTCAATAGTTCAATTTTAAGGTTACAATAATCATATAAATTGACCCACAAATTATAAAAATGAAAGTTAAGGGCCCATTTGGTAACGTTTCCTGTTTCCTATTTCTTGTTCCATGTTTGTGCTTTTTTTAGATCAAGAAACATGAACATGTTTGGAAAAAAAAACAGAAACGAAAAATGTGTTTGGTAACGTTTCTTATTTCCTGTTTTTTTTTTTTATTTCTTGTTTACTCCTCTTCAAGTTTTATTTTTATTTTATTCACATGTAATTCAACTAAACATTAAATAAAAAAATAAGTCAT
Source organism: Cucumis hystrix (assembly GCA_025688845.1). NCBI lineage: Eukaryota > Viridiplantae > Streptophyta > Magnoliopsida > Cucurbitales > Cucurbitaceae > Cucumis > Cucumis hystrix. The sequence continues at coordinate 14,849,031 of CM046885.1, read as the reverse complement.
GCATTAAACATAAAAAAGAAAATTATAAAAAGTTTGTGTCATTTAATATAAAAGAAGTTTCAGTACACAAATAAAACGAATAATATGAACATAAAATTGCATCTATCCTTCAAATGTTGTCCAAATTTGATTGGCAATATCATCTCTCACTCTGGCCATTTCTCGTAGATGATGTCGACTCACATCTAATTCAATTATATCGCTCTGCAAATTTTCTGACAAATTATCTGTATCTTCAACGATCATTGATTCATTGTTAAAGTTATTGAATAGATCATCTTGACGATCATTCAATCTAATATAATTGTGAATTGTGTAACATGCTATCGGTATATATTTTTGTGTCTTGACCGGGTATGGAGGCATTTGCTTAAGAATAGGAAATCGAACCTTCAGCACACTAAAACAACGTTCAATGACATTGTGTAGTGACGAATGTCGATAGTTAAACACTTCTTCTTTACCTCGAGGACGATGTCTCCTTTCTCTAAAATCTCGTAAATGATATCTTTGACCACGGAATGGTGCTAAAAATCCTGGCATATTTGAATATTTTGCATCGACAAGATAGTATTACCCTGTATATAATAAAATAAATAAATAATCATCATAAAGTCATCCATTTCATTTAAAGTTTTAAAAAGACATAATTATATACCTCTCTTAGGTATAGGAAATTTATTCTGGAGATTGTTTATACATTCAATAAGTATGCGAGAATCATTGACCGATCCTTCCCAACCAGACATGATATACGTGAATAACATATCCGACACACATTATATTTCATGTTGTGCTAGTTTGTCTTCCACAAAATGGTAATTGCTCATTTTGGGGAATACTTGCTGGAACGTGAGTGCCATCAATAGACCAATACAATCTTAAAGCACAAGCATAGACACAAATATATTTTGAATTAGTATGAACCCATGCAAGAGAGAATAATATTTCAAAAAAATTACACATTACCTTAAAGAAAGGGTAATATTTTGAATTTGATACGATCTCCATTGGTATAGTGTCCATATTTGGGTGGACTAATAATTTCTAGTCCAAGCTTGCAAACCTTTCTCAAAACCCGATTAAAAGCTAGAGAAATAGTATGACCTGAATGTTGAAATCTTTCTGCTGCTATACGATTGCTTTCATTATGTGATATGATCAATAAGAATATAGCTACTTTCTCTTGAACAGTGAGATACCTAGATGCTTTCAAATTTGTCTTGGATTTTAAATCTTCACAAAACCTTACGAATGTAACTCTTTTCATCCTAAAACAATCAAAACATCTACTATCGTTTCCATTTAACAACTCGATCACATAATCATGTCCTCTCAGTGCAGAGGTTCTACATGGTTGTTTAGAAGACTGTATCTTGTGCAAGCTCATGTGTAATAAAGTGAAAAGGATGCATATAGCATCATCATCGTCGTAATAATCAAAATCCTCAAAACGATTGACTTGAATTACATCCATTTCTATTCACAAGTATATCCCTAAATCAAAGACAAAAAAAGTACAAATTCATTTCATCGCAAAAACAACATAGCCAAGTTAAAAAAAGTAATCCATGATCATGAGAATATTAAAAGAGTAAATAACACATAAGGTACAAACATACACAATCCATCCCTAAGGCTAAACATCCCTAAGGTCAATCTAGAGATTATTTATGAAATCTCTCCTCCTTGAATCGGGCATTCGCAAAAATATTTTTCTCCAAGCAAAATCACAGTGCAAGAGTTTCAATATTTTGGAATAAGCTTCTCCATCAACATCTTCCATTGTATTTAAAACGTTCAAACATTCCATCAACTCATCATCGAGATCATCTTTTCTGGTTGATGTGTGGCTCACATCAACTTGACTAGATGTACAACCAATAGATCTTTTCTCAAGGATGTCATTTTCTCTCTTGGCATTCTCTGCATATATTTATGAATGTTGAAAAGAAACTGTCGAATTTGTCTTTCCTAGCGTTCTTCGAACTCCTTTTCTGCCTTTTCCTTTATCATTCTCTTCAACATCATTTTCACTTTCATTTTCATTTTCAATTTCAGAATCTTAAATAAGTCTTGTTGATGGACAAACATTTACACCTGTTGCAGTAGTATCTCCAAAAATCCTCATGAGCTTTTCATAATGTGGGCAACCACTTTCTCTAAACTTTTTAGCTCTCTTATTCACCAAAGAAAATGAAAACTGTTTAGATCAAATATTCGCCTATAGATGATTCATAATGAAAAAAAAAAAATCACGTATTATACCTTAAAAAGCTCGTTCCATTGCTCTTCTTCAAGATTGATGGTGCCTAATAATGGATCCCAACCATTTCCTGTCATATCACTTAATATCTTTTTGAAGTCTTTGTAAATTTGTCTTAGTTTATTGAACTTGTTTTTCAATTAATCATGAGAATAATTATATCCCATACTAGTATTCAGTTGGCTTCTTATATAATTCCAACTAGTTTTTGTAAATGTTGTAGTTGGTCGACTGCCTTTTGCAACCTCTTCATCCATTAAGTCTACAAACATAGTTTCACTCTTGTCTGACCATGGTCCCTCACTTCTTAATCCATCAACCTCAACAACCTCATCGACACAATCACGTTGTGCAGATGATTTTTGTGTCATCTAGAATGTAATCGTTAAACTTGATCAGATGTGTATGAATTAGTTTTGAAATCACTAAATAAAACACAACAAAATAGTACAAGTTTATTTTGTTTTAAAACTAATTTGAGAACTATACTTCAAAACAACAAATATCCAATCACGCATGGAAGACAAAGAAGAAGACTCTTCGCTTAGATTAACTATAATGTTATCACTATATGCTAAGAAATATAGCAGTATAAGGACTCTTCACTCTCCTTCATCACCTAACATCCATTGCAATGAAACAAACCAAGCTCCAACAAGGATGAAAGCAAAAGGATCATTAAGATTAAGAGAGTCACCCATAATACAGAAACACTCATTTTGGGTACAAAACAAAAAATAAATAACTTGGCACTTCCAATAAAACTAATTACGTTAAGGTCTATTTTAATAAGATGATCAAGTTAATCCAAAATAAAGGAACAAAAAAACAAGGCCAATTTGATTAAAGTCAAAATAAAAATAAAACCAAAAGAAGTCTTATGTGTCAAGTGCTCAAAATACATCCCCACAAAAAGCGAAGCCTATCATTTTTTTTTCTCAGGATAAAGTGATTCTTCATTGTTCTATACACAAAAAGCTCACTCCTCTATTAATCAAACTATCGTTAGGGTTCTACACAAAAACGTTTCTTCAGTAATTAGATCCAAAAACTAACACACCCCACAAATCAACAATCACAGGAAACAAAATAGCATCCCTTAATTGAAAAACAATACAAACAAGAGAAGAAACGGAAAAACATCCAGAAAAGCCAAGAAAGTGAAATTCATCCTCAGATAAAGGCAATATTTACAAATCTAATTAAACCCCACATACAAAAAATCAACATTGGAAAAAGGGAAAGAAACGAATCATGACGAAAAAGCAAAAAAAAAAAAAAAAAAGGAATGAGTCTCTTACCTTGGAGGAAGCTTTGAAAGCTCAATGAATACGAAAAAATGGAGATTCGAAAGGTAAGGAAGCGAAAAACGAGCAGATCTACTAGTTTTGTGGGACTCTGATTTTTGCAATCTTAATTTGTTCTAAATTAACAATAATATTCTTAGTTTGTTGATTTGTTCCACACCCAATTAAAAGAACGATAGAGAAGGCAATAAACAGAAGATCAAAGATTTACCCAGAAATTTTCATTGTAATTTACCCAGAAATGAAGAAGAAGAAGAAGAGGAAGAAGAAAAGGGAAGAAGAAGAGGAAGAAGAAAAGGCAGATGCGCTTTGGGTCGACAGCAGCTATTCCAGATTGACCTACTACCAATTGAGGTGCGGTAGTAAGCTTCAGACTTAATTGAGTACGAAAGGTAAGACCATGTTTCCGAGGTTATCAGCTGCTTGGTCTGTTCACTATTTTCTGAAAGAAGAATTGAACTACAACTCTAACATGTGGGAAAGGCGCTACTCTCCCTCCACTTGTTCTGTCTAGCTCTCCTCTTACCAAAGCAAGGAGACTAGAAAGGTTATGGGAAGGTATGAATGAGAAGGATCAGAATAAGGCTAGGTTGCGGAACAAGACTCAATAGGGATCCGAAGGAGTTCCTGAAAGAGTAAGTAAGAGAAAGTCCGGAGGCTGCTTTCACTCATAGGGTCCAGGACCTCCAGGTATCCATCCCTAGGCCTTCTTCTTTCCGGGAGTCTTAATCTTCTGAGGTCCAATGACGTCGATAAAGATCACTCATCAGACTACTTAGTAGGAGCCGCTTATTTTGTGGTTTGAGCTTTGTGATTGTTGATTTGAAAGAGCATGCTGCTGCTGCTGCTGTTGTTGGCTACTACTCTGAAGAAAAATGGTCAAAAGTTTTTTTTTTCTTATTATTATTCAAAATGGTCGATGGTTTAAAGAATATAATTTTGCAAATAGGGAAAAGGGTCAATTAACCTTGACCGTTTTGAAAACATGTTGATGTGTCTGGGTATATGCAATTAACTATTGCTATGTAGAACAAATCAAAAATCACAAGAACTACAAATGAAATGCAGAGAGGCAAATGCCAAAGGAGGTGGACCTCCAAAGTTTTTAATACCACATTAGCGTCTGCCTTATCAACTCTATCTCGTAAAAGTTGCAAATCCTTCACCATTGCAACTTTCTTCTGGTTCTTAATACCGGAAAGGACGAGAAAGAAATTCGTCACGGGAATATTTTTCCTAAAAGAAAAAACTAATTATTATGTAAGGTAAGTTACATTCTGATATGAACTTTTCGTGATCATAAGAATTCTCGGGAATTCCAATCGAAACCCCCAAGAAATCGACTTTAAACTTGAAAAGTGAGAAAAAATAAAACACTGACAAGTTCGTCCATGTCCAAATCCACTGAAACTCCATGGTCGGGATCCACCCGAAGAGGTTGTAAACATCTGTTTTCCTCAATCAAGCGTTCAGTGCAAGTACCCTGTGATTTCCAGCAAGGGAGCGTCACAGTAGTATGAAAAAACAACATGACTATATTTTAAGAGCTCAAGAATACCAAGGAAAACAAGTCACAAGAACAAGCGGAAATTCCCACAGTTGATATTTACCCAACCATCACAACCAATACAACACAAAACCTAAGTACCTGACTCTTGCTCGCCTCAGACATTCCACAGAACACTGATGCATATGATAAAAAACTGGACGAAGCAAAATACAAATTCTGCAGACAACACTGCAATTGCACAAGAATCACAGTGATGTAAAAGGCAACCTCAGATCAATCTCAAGCTTATTCAATTCTCTGAAATGGATACTGACAAGTAATTTATAATTCGAGAAATTCCTCAAAAAAAAAGGTATTCTCTGATTAATCGAATTGATAACGCACAACCTGTTATGGTTTAATGCAGCAGGGGTGCCGGAAGGCTACTCTACTATAATGAAAAAACCATGGATTCCCGAGCACCGGTGAAACCAATCAAATGGCAAAGCTCGACACCGACTGAAAATGGAACTCTGATCAGGCAATAAAATTGTCGATTTTCTATGAATCGCAAAGAACAGGTGCTGCTCCTTCTTCCTAATCTCCGCCGTGCGGTCATCCGGACACGGTGGGGCGGAAAGAATTATGGGTTGGAACACCATCCCTTCGCTCTGGGCCGCCATTTATATGGGCCGTGGCCCATTTAAGATTCCCAAAGTAGAGCGCCTACCATTTTTTGGGATAAATGTAGGAATAGCAAAATTCGAGATTCCCTTTGTAAAAATGGTAAAAACTGACCACTTGAAGAAATTTACAATAATCATAGGAATTGAACCCACAAAATAGTTAAATTTATACAATAATATAAGTTTTTGAAAATCCAATTTAACATTACATACTTTTTGAGGTTTAATTTTTAAGTTGCAAATTTGTATGATTGCAAAAAATCATCTGGTTTTTGCAATTTCCTATTATTTTTAAAAGAGAAGACATCAACTAAACCCTACATAGTTATAAACATCTCTTATACAATTGAAGTGGGTATTTTTTTAGAAAGATCAAACATTAAAACATATGAATTTGAGAGCTGAAAATAAAAAATAGTGGTGTGGGGCAATTATTCAATTATTGGAATTCCTTTACACTAAATAGACTTTTTTTCCACAAATCATAGCACCACTTTTCTCAACATCCAACTTTATCAAACAAATAATATGCTTTTCTTTATCTTTCCTTCTTTCTCCTGTTTTTTTTTTCTGGTAAACTTTAAGCCATATTTCTTCATCTATCAAGTACATCAATAATGAAGCCAAAGGCATTTCAGAGCTTTATTTCTTTTGTAGCTTTTTCTTTTCTTTCTTTTTTTTTTTTTTAAGGATGATTTGAAAGTGAAAGAAGCACAAAAAGCATAACCAGAAGACAGTGGAAGAGTAATAGTATACATTCTAACAAGATGGAGTTCAATTACAAGAAGCAGTTTTGTCAGAATTTTGGGTCATATCATATCCAGCTCAAGTTTCATATTCTAAAACCAAAAAAAAAGGGGAAAAAAAAAACTAGAAGTCCTGAAGAAAAAAAGGTCTAAAGACAGTACACAAAGCTAGATCAAAACAAACCAGTACCAAGATCACTGCCTTAGCTTTCCATTTTAGCTAGTGTGAGTTTACCTTTTTTTCTTTTTTCTTTTTTCGTTTTTTTTGTTTTTTTTCCTTTGTTCCTTTTTTTTAAAAATTTTACTTCCACAGTTTGATGAACCTGTCATGGCTAGCCGATGCAACCAAACCTGATGCTGCGGATACTGCTAAGGAAGATACTAAACCTTCATGAGCTGATAGAGTCATCGTCTTGTTCTCCGTCGTGTTCCAAAGCTCCAACGACTGCAGCAGTTAAGATAAGAATGGAAGTGAGAGGGGAATATAACAATAACTAATTATCTTTTAAATCTAAATCAAAGGGGTAGTGAAAGAATCGACAACTAATGAACTATTCTAATTCTTTTCAACTAAAGAATATGACACTGATTGGGAGAGGACTTGCCTCGTAACATCCAATAACCAGCAAAGTAGAGTAGGTGGGATGAAACACACAAGAGTGGAATTTATTGCCGTTGCAACTCAACTCGTGAATGGATTCACCCTCATTCCCTGAAGCAAGTGTCCACACTCGAACAGAATCCTCGCTAACAGATGCCAGGAACTCTCCAGAAGGATCCCAACAAAGTGATTGAACCGTTTTGGTGTGTCCCTATACTTGGAAGCACACATTTCAGGGAGAAAAGGTAAGCCAATCCATATGGGAATAAATGTGCAACACAAAAAGTAATTTCAGATTCAAAAAATTAGCCAAGTCTATAAACAATGCTGGCTATTTAAATGAGCAGTTGATAATCAAGAACAGGAAAACAATCCATTTATATATTAAGCAACTGCAGAAAATCCTCCAACGCCCAAAATACAATACATGATTTATTGGCTTGCCTTCAACTGAGTTAAATATAGAATAATGATGAACAATGATCATCAATAAACAAAACCACGTGGCCTATGTTTGGTAGGTTGCACAACTTCAAATATAAACTGACCCGTAATGAATGCACGCGTGCTTGTGTCTCAACATCAAAAATGGTTACGATATTATCTACAACAGCAGAAAAGTATCTCCCGAGACGAGGTTGAAATCTCATTGGGCCCGTACCACCCTAAATTACACGATCAATTTAGTAATCATGACAGCCTATATACACGTATAAACCATGAAAAATCAAGCAACCTTGAATACTGCTGCACAGCTGCCATTAGTGATATTCCAGTATCGAATCTCACCATCACCATCACAAGAGCAAATAAAGTCATCCTTCTTTGGATGGAAGTCCAAAGACATAACAGAAGCAGAATGTCCCGTAAAAGTACGTAGAGAATAACAATGCTGCAGATGAATTACAGATTAAGAATGATTCAGCAAGATATTGTAAAACTTTATTGCAAAATAGCAAATATAAGTAAATATATAAACATATCCCTTCCCAGTCTTTTACTTGTAAATAATGTCTTCAATCTTTTAAAATTCCCAATTTTATCCTTCAATTTATTAAAAACATCTCAATTAAATGCTTCCCAGTTCCACATACAAATTTTGAATAGAGGGATAAAAAACCGTTAAAATGTATTACCAGAAAGCTAATTTGCCTCTGTGTTTGATTAATCTATTTGGACACACCCTGGTAGTTAGAAAAAATAGATAACAATGATGGGTAGATTGAATAAGTAACGAATTTTAGCATTCTTTATTTTTTTTAAACACTGACAGTTTATTTACTAGCTCGATGCTGTTATCATGGAATAATTTGTAGTGTGTATGTTATACTGTGAAAAAAAAACATATTCATCTTATTCTAACAAAATAAAATGAAGGACAAAGCTCCAATCCAAATTCGTACGTTAAATTTCTCTAGACATTTCCAATCTACATTTGGCCAGAAATAGGTCTATGTTCAGCTAAATGTTAATGAAACAAGTTACCTTAAAATTTTCAAAGCTTTATATTATTCATAAATTAACACTTAACGGGGGTTATTTAGGTTATATGTATGATGCAATACCAACAATTAAGTAATGAAAGCTCGAGTTAACTTGAAGACATAGATAGAGGATAACTAACATTGTCAGCATCCCAAACCCTGACTGTTCGATCGAATGATGAAGTTGCAAGGCGGGGCATGCTAGGACTAAAACGAACATCGGTGACAATGGCAGCATGTTCTTCAAGTGAAGTTTTCGGCTTCAAATTTTCTGTGTACCATAATACAGCCTGCACAACCATCATAATTAACCCCAAGGAAGACAAAATAAGATGGATTGACCAATGCTCAATCCAATAACAAGTCAGGTCATCGTCCCAAAATACAGTACAGGTCATCGTCAATGGGTTCTCACCTTCTTATCATGACCACCACTAACAAGCAGCTTTCCATCAGATGAAAAGTGGCAAGAGGAAACTTTGCTTGTGCTTGCTCTAACAGAATTCACCTCCGTAAATGTGAATCCTGAAGGTTAAATTCACTCCTTAAAGATAACATATAAAATAGTAGATCATGCTCAAAACCAACTTTCAACTTCATCTGGAGGTTACCCCAAATGCTAATTATAGTTTAGTAGTTTTCAAGCCAATGTGTTACATCAGGATCAAGAATGCATGCAACATACCAAGAAGAATGCAACTATGTAAGATATTTATAGATTAAATCCTACATTACTTCACCTCCAAGTCTACCCCATAATTATCCATTTCATATCCTTCCAAATGACCTAGATTAAGATGTGTAAAGCAAACTCCTTCGGTGTGGTTCCACAGAACATCTAACAGAGTCTTCTCAAACTGGTTGTATTACTATATCACGAAATGCATGGGCAGTATATGACCTACCTGATGGATAGTCTCTCCTTTGATTGAGAGCTAATGGTAAAAAGGATAAAAGGAAGATCATCAAAACCATTAATTTAATTCTGCATGCTCTTTAATCTTGTCCTCAACCCTCACCGATGATATGTTATATTCTCTATTAATCTTGCACAAAATTGAAAATACAACAGCTAAGAGAGATTTAAAGATACTGTTGATATTCAAAAACAACAGTAGATATGATATGATTTTTTTCCGGGAAAGATGCATGAACAAAATATTAGAGCATATGCAGTATAAATCAAATAGGTAGCTTTGTGGCAGAATACAGAACATAAAATACTTTCCACTCGCAAATGCCATGCATTTACTTACTGGCAATTGCAAAAAACAAGCAGAATAATAAAAAAGAATGCAAGGTATGGCATTCACTGCACCTTTGCTGCCATCCATACAGCGCCCTACAGGATCTCTAGGGTCCCCATCATCATGGGATAAAAAAGAGTCGACATTGTCATCAAGAGACCCATCCTCCACGTAGCGATCCATATCAGCCTGCAATTCAAGTTCTTTATCATCCCACTGCCAAAATGGAATGCCAATGAGCAAGTGGAAAAGGAATTATTATAATTCCTTTCATACAAACAATTACCAAGCTCCACCTACCAACTGATTTGAGGGGGACGTAAAAGTGCCAGTACCGTCACTGTTGAACATCATCGTCAAAGGTTTAGATGAACTGCCACTGTGAGGCAAAGCAGGCATTGAGATTGCATCTCCAGGTGTGTGAGTTGAGGGAGTTGAAGGAGCAGAACTTGGGGATGGGCCAGCAGTATTTGCTGTTCCTGAGCTATTTGCTGGACCTGAAGATGATACTGGTTGCTTCCTCTTTCTCCCAGTCTGATTCTTTGAAACCTGAAATGAGATGTTAAAACATTGTAAAGCTTAAAGGAGGACAGGAAATATTTATTTATACTTGAAGGTTTTATGGTAGACAACTGACACCAATCTAACTACATGACCTGTCAAATTCATAAAAAGGGAATTAACAAAATTCAGAGCGTAAACAACCTCTTTACATCTCAAAAAGTACATCAGTTCTCCAATGGAAAAGTAAACTGAACTAAAGTTATATGCATGCGCATAACATTATTGTGAGAAATTACAAGCGACAGGCACTGTGATGTTAGTGATAGCCGGAGAACATTTAAGATATATCATAGAAATTGAAGAAAGATACAGATGCTCTATCAAGAGTAAATTGATTGACCAATGACCAACGATCGTTATTCACTACCAGACCTGATCATTTCCACGAAATGAGTTTGACATGCTTCCATCCATGGTGACACTGCCAGCACCCGCAATTTTTTCTTGCTGGTGCATATTGTGGTTTGAGCTTTGTGATTGTTGATTTGAAAGAGCATGCTGCTGAAGTTGCTGCTGCTGCTGCTGTTGCTGGCTACTACTCTGTTGCTGCTGTTGTTGCTGCTGCAATTGAGCCATTTTTATCTAAGGAAAATAATAGATTCTTAGAAAAACGGGACCATGAAGTGTATAGCGTTTTCTAGATAAACACATCCCGAGTATAAAAATAAAAACTGAGACCATCAGTAAGAGGGTAATTTAACACCTTAAGGATCATCTCTGTGTTGTCTCCACGAGGCAAGAGAGGACTGCCAGCTTGTAGAGGAGATCCAACATTAGGAACAACATCACCAACAGAATTTGAAAGTCCATCTTTTGTCATTCGAGTATTCAAAAGCATTCTCAATCTTCTACCATCATCATTAACAGAAGGTGATGTTAAATTCTGTTGCGCGAGCATTAGTTGTTGTTGGTGTTGCGGTGTCAACATCTGGAGCTGAGGAAAAGATTGGGGAGCCTGTATGAAAGGTTTTTGTTGCTGAAGGATCCCAGAACGTAGCTGGTCTAGCCCCTGCAAAAGAAAAAGGGAATATTGAATGAGAATACCCATCAACTCGGAATCCATACATTTTACACATTACGGTAATTATTACAGAAATGAAGAGAATTGGTCATTAGAAACATACAGTGAGGGGCCATCCCTTTAAGGTCAAATTATTGCCACCATGATTTGATCCTGAAAGATATTTTCATTTAACATGTGAGTAAGACACGTCTGATAGTAGACCACAAAACCCTAATTTATCTTTAAACGGTAAAACCCTTGGTATGCTAAATGAAAATTGAGCAAGTAACATGCAGGATTTCAAGGATTCCAATCACAACGTATGCGCACAGCAAGTACTTAAAACATCATTAATTTGGCAGTACCAGGAATGCCCATCAGTGAACCCTCTGGACCTGCAGCTCTAGGATTCAAAACTGGGTTGATCTCAGTCTTTATATCCTGTGTTTTTAAGAATTTTTCAGGAAAAAAGGAAGGAATATAGCAAATGATGAACTTAATAGAAGTACCATACCGGTGTGGAACCTGGCAATTGCTGGCTCCTAGGTTGAACTTGAGGAGACATTCCACCAGTTGAACCATGTAACACTTGCCTGTAATTACAATTTAGAACTCTTAAGCAAGTAAGGTAGTGCATAGGCATCCAATATGCAATTCTTAGGCATGTCTTCAGATCGTAGTCATGCATTAAAACCCAAGTTACTTCCTGCCATGAATTTAAAGTCCGCAGAGAATGTGATAAAAAAAAAGAAAATATAATATGTAAAATATCCCATCAAAAATAAATCAAACTCCAATAATCAGCATGGAAGTCTCTTTTTTGTGCATGGCCTTTGATGCTTTAATTCTATGTGAATGCAGTGATAATGAGAGAAATGTCTACAAGAAAAGCACCCTGAGGACTGGCTGGTTGCTGCAGCTGACTTCAGAATTGAAGCATGATTCGGGTCCAACAGCTGCCCGACATTATCCCCATACCTTTGCTGGAAGATTTACAGAAGCATAAGTAAAAGTAACAAAAGCCTTTGCTTGTCAAAAATCTGACCAGTATACCTACTTTCATAGCACCATCATCTAGGGAATCCCTCTGAAGGGGCAGTTTTAATCTGTCCTCGTACATTTTTGTAGCCAATGCATTTACAGATCCGGGATTCTGGCGCATAAGAGGATCATTTCCAACAAAACCATTTGAAGATCCATTTAAGAGTTGGGCTCCATCTCTTCGCTGTTGTTGTTGCTGCTGACTCTGCTGTTGCTGTTGCTGTGGCTGCTGTTGTTGTTGATGCTGTTGCTGCTGTTGTTGCTGCTGCTGTTGTTGGGCATGTCTCTGCATCAGAAGCATCTGCATGTGCTGTGGTTGCTGTTGTTGTGGCTGTGTTTGCTGCTGCTGCTGCTGTTGATGTTGCTGTTGCTCTCTTGCTTTTATTAATTGTGTCTAGAAAGTTCATTGACAGTAAGTATCTTTTGCAGAGGAATTTCATGTCATGAGGGAACATTTAAATGGTATTTCTGGTATCAAATAATAAATTTGCACAGAAAAAGTGACAAGTTTATTTTAAGAATGGTGTTTCCTCGTCCAATCTACAACATTTTCCCTAGAAAAAAAATTCATAGACAAAATATGTGAAAGAGAACCTACACATTCTAAAACTGCATTCTTTATACATATAGGATAAGATTAAGGAATAAAGGGCATGTCACGAGAAAACAATAATTTGCATGCACTTAGGAATTGCTTCAGGAATCCCTTGTGCAGACGAGGCCATCAGTGGTCAAAACAATAATGGCAGGTACAATACAGACAATTCAAATATTTAACAAAACAATACTCCACAGTTAACCTATTGTCAAATCTGTCTATTTTAAGTTACCCCCAACGTCATATATACAGAAAGGGAGACTGAAGTTGTGGGTTCCAATTTCAATCAAGAATATGAAGGAGGTAGTAAGTTTGACCAATACAGACGTAAGTCAACAACGGCATATCCAACTCCAAAATGTTAACAAGAAAAAAATTATTTCTTCAATGTGAAAGTAGGACGAAATATTAATAGCTTTAAACAGCAAACTCAAATGCAGAAGGTACATTTCCGAGTTCAATCGTATCAAAAGAATGCAAGGGTACGCAACAAACCTCAATATAAGATGCAGCAACATCAGAGTGCTTCTCATTAGTTCTGGCAATGAATATATCCCAGAATACCGACCACCATTCAAACAGAAACCCCCCAGGCGCATCAATAGCTGTAACCCCATAACTCAAAAAATCATTATCAACGCGAGCACGAGTAAATGGTAAAATACCAGTCCATACTGAACCAGAGAAATGAAACAAAATCCAAACATACTCACCCACAGGATCCGAAGAGACTTTTCCCTCAGCTTGAAAAGCCTGAGCAGTAGCCTTCAAATCTCTTTTTACCAAATAATCATGAATATAAACATCTAACCTGTTGCATAGGCGTACGCCCAGTAAAAGAACAAGATTCCAAGTTAGGGGGTTATTGAAATTTCATTTTCAGTAAGCAGATAAGAAACCGAAGAGATAGAAAGCGAACACTGAGTCACAAAACTTCTAACAACAGACAAAGAAAATGAAGAACTAAAATAAACCCAAACAAGGGTTCGTGTAGAGTAAACACAAATAATCGGCTAAATTGAAATCAACTAATTATGAGAAAACCTGAACCCTAAATCCTCCATAAAACGAAGTAAGCCCAATGCCAAAGGTTTGGGCGCAAAATTTCAAGAAAACAAGTAGAAAGATTGAAATTTGTAATGCTATAAAGAAGCAACAATAAAATTTAAGAAACCCCAATACGAAATCAACAAAGGAGAAGAGAAGAAAATCCATTGAAGTAACAAAAGAGATAGAACCCCAAGTAGAGAGAAAACGGAAATAAGAAGCAAAATAGACTAGAAACTTACATTTTATCAGCTTCCCAGTTGGTCTGAGACATCTTTTACGAATCGAGACACTGCAGAGGAGTGGATAAAATTAAAACAAAGTGTTAATATCTTGAAAAACAAGTTCCTCCAGCTCTTTTAGAGCTATTCCTGGCCAAACCCACCAAACCCAGAAGCAAAGAAACAAAACCCTCTTCGCCAAAACCTTAGATTAATCCAGAAAGAGGAAGGAAATTAGTAGGAAGTGCAGAAGAGAGAATCTACGCAAGAGAATAGAAGCAGAGCCTCTGATTCCAGCAATGAAAGTATAGAGAATGTAAGGCCGTATTATTATTACGTCTACCAAATTTTACATTTTTTATATTATATATAAATAATATATGTATATATATATATTTCAATTTGAAGGAAGGATCGAAATAGATACCTGCAATCCAAAACGTATTTTTGTTCTGAAGCTTTTTGCTTTTATTTCGCGAGAGAGAGAGAGAGAGAGAGAGAGAGAGAGAGAGAGAGAGAGCTGAAAAATAATTTTGCTGATAATCCGTGGGCCTTGGACGAAATGAGACTTGTTGTTGCTCAATGTTTCATCCATACAAAATTACCGTTATAGGGTTATACCCGTATAGTAAAATATAAAGAAATTGAGTTATATAATAACGAGAATTTAGGTAGAGAAGAAGGAGGGTGTTTTGGTACTTTCGTTCTGGCTTCATCTGCTGTTGCTTTTTCATAGTGGGGTTTGAACTTTAAGGTAATTACAAAGATGGCCCATGATACTTTTAATTTTGGTATTTGTAAAACCGCCTCGTGTTTTGTTTTAAATTAATATTTGGTTCAATCGCTACTGCTTCCTCTCACTCTCACCTTCCCCTTAACATTTTTCTTTATCCCTATTTTCACCTTCTCCTTTTTCCTTTTTCTTTTTTCTAATTTTTCAAACTCATTTTTTTTAAATACTAAAATAAATTCATATATTTATTAGTTAATAGCAAAATTTTGGATTCTATCCATCCTAAAACCTTATACACTTCTATCATTGTTTATCAATGTTAATGATGGTGGAATGATATCACTATCTATTATTGATAGAATCTGAATTTGTGTTATATGTTATAAATATTTTATCAAATTTACCATTTTTCACCATTTCTTTCTATGTTTTGGTTTTTCACTTAATTTATTTTGTTTTATTTTAACTTTTCTAATTGATGAATGTTGAAATTAATTGATGTTATTTTTATTTTTATATTTGTCAGTGTTTGTTGATCTAACGAAATAACCCATCTGACTCTACAATACTTTGGTATCAAGGAAACTTGTAGGAAGTTTGTTTTAGTACTTAATTTTTAGGAATTTTGTGATGTTTTTGGTGATTTTAAATTTAATAATTTTAAGAATGTGGGTAATTAATTGAGGGTGATTATTTGCTTTATTCTTTTTGGAATGCTTGTATTTTATCATATGCCATTTGATTGGTGGGGTCTTTAGAATATTGTCTTTCAAATAAAAGAAACTTTGATGGAAATTTACTTAGGTATTTTGACTAAGATTTGATTATCCTATTCATCGTTACAAAGTAATTTTTCTTTATTCTATATGTTTTGACAACACTTTCTAGCTATTTGAGAATTAAATATAACATTCTTTATAGGTATGATATGTTCGTTTTATAAAACATTAAAGGGTTCATTTAGTAAAATAATTTAAATGTTTTTTCTTTTTTTTTTTTGTTAAAATGTTATTATTTGAAGCGTTGATGCTTTTCATGGATACTTAAAACGAATGTCAATATTAGTTTACGAAACTAATACGTTATTGACAATTTTAATGGAAATGTGTTTGATTGATTTTGTTTTCTCAAAATACAAAACATGCATACATATTCGAGTTAAATTTACATCTACGTATGTAAATATCTTATAGAATAGTAAGAAGTTAATAATTAAACGAAAATAAAGACATTTAACTTAAGCTGCGTAATGGTTTCCCAGCTTTACTTATAAACTAGCAATAATTAAATTCTCTTTTTTACATAAATCTCCAATCCAAACCTTCACATTTAAATACAAAATATGAGAAAGAGAGCAAAACAAATTTATTACAATTGCTGGGATAATTATATAAAATTTCAAATTACAATAAAAAAAACTATAAATTTTTAATAATTATCTACGAATATAGTTAGGAAGAAATCGATAATTATAATGGATAGTAATTTTATTGTAACACCCAAAATTTTTTTAAATCATTTTATTAATTTTGGGTGTTATTTTGTGAAATGGTTTTAATTGGTGAAGATTTATAAGTATTAAGGAGAAATATAAAAGAGGTGAGATAAGGGTTATTAATGAAGAGAGAGGAAAATTGAATAGGAATAGGAAAAGATGAAGGAGAATGGGAGTTATTTGGGGGAAATTAAATAATAATAATAATAGTGGCATTATTGTTATTATTAGAATTTTATGGATTTAAATACACCTCGGGATGCGTGCCATACTATTCATCCTCTTCCTCACAAGAAAAAAAAAAAAACCCTAGCCGCCGCACGACTGAAGCTGCCGCTGCCCGACGACGGTCGCCGGACGAAGCCGCACGCCTCCCTCGCGTCTCACTCGGCCAGTCGCGCGCCTCCAGCCGAACGCGCCGCCTTCTTCGAGTCGCAGCCACACGCCTTCAGCAGCAGCCGCGCGCGCCAGCCTCCTCCGAGTTGCGATCGCAGGCATTCAGCAGCAGCCGCGCGCGCCAGTTTTCTCCGAGTCGCAAGCCGCAGCCGTAGTCGCACGCGTGGGTTATTCTCCAGCCGCACGCGTCCGTCTTCAGCCGCACACGCCAGCCGCACACTTTCTTCTCCTCTACAAGCCGCACGCCCGAGCCAACTGTTCTGCTGAGCCATTTTCCTTGTTTGGAGCCTATTGGGGTGAGTTTGTATGGGTTTGGTACACCCAATTAAATATTTTTATCTTAAATAAAATGATATTTGGAATAAGTTGGTCTATGGTTGCTTGAAGGTCCAAGCGAAATTGGTGGAAATAGGACTGTGAATTTCCATTTAAGGTGGTGTTGGATTCAATCCTAATCTTGAGGTAAGCTTGGATAAGCTTGGTTACTAATTAAAACAGTAGGGTGAAAAATTATCAGAATAATTGATTTTAAATTTTACTGGTGGTTAGGTTTGGGTATTGGGAGAACCTGATTATCGACCAGTGAATTATTTTAGCAAATCTCCAGGTAAGAGAATTTTCCCCTTTTTGCCTGAGATGCATATTATTGATGCATGATGTGATTATATGTATCTATGAGATTATGTATGTTGAGCTGAATATTGATTTTATGATGAACATGTATAGCCTATAGTGTTCTGTTGGTCTGCTAGTTGGAGTCGTACCACGAGGGGTCCATTAAGGTCCTCCCATATATATGATTGAGTATTACTGAGACGTGATTCGACGGGATCACTTACAGCCCGACTCTCCTTTAGGGTGATTCCCTCGGGTTCACCGAGAGCCCAGTTCAGTCCCGGTGGGACTACTGGATAGCGTGCGTTCGGGAGCACCATAGAGCGTGGTACCTTATTTCAGGACTCTAGCAAGAGACTAACAACACATAGGGAGACTAAGTATGGGTCTCTTACTGAGTATAATTTTATATACTCATTCTCTCAAATGTTTAATTTTCAGGTAAAGATAAAGGCAAGGGCAAGCTGGCGAATGACAAGAAGTGACTGCGGTTCGCCATAGGGAATAGTTCAGTTTTTTCCGCATTTATGTTTTAAGAATTATTTTAAGAATTTCAGAACTTTAATTATTTTAAAGTATCTCTTTTATTTATGGGCCTAAACTAGTATTTTGTTTTATCATTTTCATTGCTTATTTAATTTTTTATATTTCTCAAAACTTATAAATTAATTTCCCTTTTAAAAAAAAAAAAAACTACATTTTATTTAAATAGTAACGAACTCAACCTTCTAGGAAGGTTGGGTTTTTACAGTTGGTATCAGAGCCAAGTTTTAGGTTCTGTAGACTGACTTACGATGTAAGTCGTTGATTTTAGCCCTATGGTCAATACGGTCCTTCGTCACTCGCCAGGTACGTATTAAGATATAATTTAAGATTGTGCATATGAACTTGCCTGAATTAAACTAGATAAGTAAGTAAGCATGTTATGAACGAATTCGTAGTAAAAGACTTTTAAATGGTGGAATTTAGGAAAAATGCCGCCACGAAGAAGTGTTCGCAGAGGTGGTAGAGGAGGCAGAGGAGTTGGGAGTAGCCAGCCTGAGGGACAACCTGAAGGACAAAGCGGGGGACAGTCATCTGCACAAGCTGTCGACCCTAACGCACCTGTCACTCAAGCAGATCTTGCTGCCATGGAACAAAGGTATAGAGACCTATTGTTGGAAGTGATGGCACAGCGACAGCCGGCTCCACAGACCCAGACAGCCCCTACTCAGGCACCGACTGCAGGTGTTCAGATACCAGTCACAGGAGTGCAGGCCCCAGTTGTGGCCCAACACTTACCAGACATGCTATCAGCCGAAGCCAAGCACCTGAGGGACTTCAGGAAGTATAACCCTCAAACTTTCGATGGATCTTTAGCAGACCCCACCAAGGCACAAATGTGGTTGAGTTCAGTGGAGACCATCTTTCGGTATATGAAGTGCCCCAATGACCAGAAGGTTCAGTGCGCTGTGTACCTACTAATTGACAGAGGCAGAGGCTGGTGGGAGTCCACAGAAAGGATGTTAGGTGGAGATGTAAGTAAGATCACCTGGGAGCAGTTCAAGGAGAACTTTGATGCCAAATTCTTCTCCGCCACGGTGAGAGAGGCCAAGTGCCAGGAGTTCCTAAAACTCGAACAAGGCAACATGACCGTGGAAGAGTATGATCAAGAGTTTGATGCGTTCCCGGTTTGCACCGGATTTAGTTAGAACAGAGGCTGAGAGAGCTGACAAGTTCGTCAGAGGTCTCAAGTCAGAGATTCAGGGTTTCGTTCGCGTCCTTAGACCGACCACCCAGGCCGATGCGCTGCGCATGGCGGTAGATCTGAGTTTGCATGAGAGGACGGTGTTGGCCAAGGCTGCAGAGAAGGGACCAACTCCAGGACAGAAACGGAAGTCTGAGCAGCAACCTATAGCTGCACCACACAAGAATTCGAGGCCAGATGGGTTGTTCCACCGTCACAGACAGCAAGCGACTCAGGCAGGCCAAACCTCGAGGGTATTACCCGTATGTCCAAATTGTGGAAGACACCACTCGGGTCGTTGCCTAGCAGGGAGTGGAGTATGTTACAGGTGCAGACAACATGGGCATCTAGCTGATAAGTGCCCTCAGAAAACATACGGTGTTGGAAAACAAACCTCCCCAACCCATCAGGGGAGAGTTTTTGCCACTAATAGGCAAGAGGCTGAGAAAGCTGGCACAGTGGTGACAGGTACACTCCCAATCTTGGGACACCTTGCTTTAGTATTATTTGACTCGGGGTCCTCTCATTCTTTTATATCCTCAGTATTTGTACAGCATATGAATCTAGAAGTTGAACCCTTGAGTTATCTATTGTCCGTTTCTACTCCATCTGGAGAAATTTTGTTGTCGAGTGAAAAGATAAAAGCATGTCAGATAGAAGTAGCAAAGCACGTTCTAGATGTAACTTTATTAGTACTGGACATGCGAGATTTTGATGTAATATTAGGCATGGATTGGCTATCTGCTAACCACGCAAGCATAGATTGTTTTCGCAAGGAGGTAGTTTTTAACCCTTCCAAGGCAACTAGTTTTAAGTATAAAGGGGTTGAGACTGTGGTCCTACCCAAAGTTATCTCAGCCATGAAGGCTAGGAAGCTGCTCGATCAGGGTACTTGGAGTATTTTGGCTAGTGTTGTGGACACCAGAGAGCTTAAAGTATCTTTGTCATCCGAGCCAGTGGTAAGGGAATATCCCGATATTTTTCCAGAGGAGCTTCCAGGACTTCCGCCCCGCCGAGATGTTGATTTTGCCATAGAGCTTGAACCAGGTACCGGTCCCATATCGAGAGCCCAGTACAGAATGGCACCAGCGGAACTGAAAGAGCTGAAGGTCCAGTTGCAGGAGCTGCTGGACAAAGGTTTTATTCAACCTAGTGTGTCACCTTGGGGAGCACCAGTGTTGTTTGTAAAGAAGAAAGATGGGTCGATGCGTCTTTGCATTGACTATAGAGAGCTTAATAAGGTGACAGTCAAGAACAAATATCCGTTGCCCAGAATTGAGGATTTATTTGATCAGTTGCAGGGGGCCACTGTGTTCTCTAAGATCGATTTACGATTGGGATATCACCAGTTGAGGATTAGGGACAATGATATATCTAAGACGGCCTTTCGTTCTCGATATGGACATTACGAGTTTATTGTAATGTCCTTTGGCTTGACAAATGCTCCTGCTGCTTTTATGGAATTAATGAACAGGGTGTTTAAGGATTTCTTAGACATTTCTGTGATAGTTTTTATTGATGATATCTTAGTTTACTCCAAGACAGAGGCTGAGCATGAGAAGCATTTGCATCAGGTGTTGGAGACCCTTCGAGCCAATAAGTTGTATGCCAAGTTTTCTAAGTGCGAGTTCTGGCTGAAGCAGGTGTCTTTTCTTGGACATGTAGTATCCAGTGAGGGAGTTTCTGTGGACCCAGCGAAGATCGACGCCGTTACCCATTGGCCTCGACCTTATACAGTTAGTGAAGTTCGAAGTTTTTTGGGATTAGCGGGATATTACAAGAGGTTTGTGGAAGGATTCTCTCGTATAGCTAGTCCCTTGACCCAACTAACCAGGAAGGGGACTCCTTTTGTTTGGAGTCCAGCGTGCGAAAGCAGTTTCCAAGATCTCAAGCAGAAACTCGTTAGTGCACCGGTCCTTACAGTACCAGATGGATCTGGAAATTATGTGATATACAGTGATGCCTCTAAGAAAGGGTTGGGTTGTGTTTTGATGCAGCAGGGTAGGGTGATTGCTTATGCTTCCCGTCAGTTGAAGAATCATGAGCAAAACTACCCTACACATGATTTAGAGTTGGCAGCAGTAGTGTTCGCTCTGAAGATTTGGAGGCACTATTTATACGGTAAGAAGATTCAGATTTTCACTGACCATAAGAGCTTGAAGTACTTCTTCACTCAGAAGGAGTTGAATATGAGGCAGCGAAGATGGCTCGAGTTGGTTAAAGACTATGACTGTGAGATTTTATACCACCCAGGTAAGGCGAATGTGGTAGCCGATGCTCTTAGCAGAAAGGTGTCACATTCTGCAGCACTCATTACTAGGCAGGTTCAGTTGCATAGACCTTGAGAGAGCTGAGATTGCAGTTTCCATAGGGGAAGTCACCTCGCAGTTAGCTCAGTTGTCAGTACAGCCAACTTTGAGGCAGAGAATTATTATCGGCCAGCTTACTGATCCTTATTTGGTGGGTAAGCGCCGCTTAGTAGAAGCAGGGCAAGTCGAGGAGTTCTCCATATCTACTGATGAGGGGCTCATGTTTGACAAACGGTTATGTGTGCCAGCAGACAGCGTAGTTAAGACCGAGTTGTTGACCGAGGCCCATAGTTCTCCATTTTCTATGCATCCAGGCAGTACAAAAATGTATCAGGATCTGAAGCGAGTTTACTGGTGGAGAAATATGAAGAGAGAGGTGGCAGACTTTGTTAGTAAATGTCTGGTATGCCAGCAGGTGAAGGCACCAAGACAGAAGCCGGCAGGTTTGTTACAACCCTTGGGTGTGCCAGAGTGGAAGTGGGAGAATATATCTATGGACTTTATTTCTGGACTGAAGGGTTATACAGTGATATGGGTTGTTGTAGACAGGCTCACGAAATCAGCTCATTTCGTTCCAGGAAAGTCCACTTATACGGCCAGTAAGTGGGCACAATTGTATATGACGGAGGTAGTAAGATTGCATGGGGTACCAGTATCCATAGTTTCCGACAGAGATGCCCGTTTTACCTCCAAGTTCTGGAAGGGACTTCAGGCTGCCATGGGCACGAGATTGGACTTTAGTACTGCTTTTCATCCTCAGACTGATGGTCAGACAGAGCGCTTGAATCAAATTCTGGAGGATATGCTGCGAGCTTGTGTGTTGGAGTTCTCAGGGAGTTGGAACTCCCATTTGCATTTGATGGAGTTCGCCTACAACAATAGCTACCAGGCTACCATTGGCATGGCGCCGTTTGAAGTACTATACGGTAAGAGTTGTAGATCCCCCACATGTTGGGGTGAAGTTGGTGAGCAGCGGATGTTAGGTCCTGAAATAGTTCAGACCACCAACGAAGCCATACAGAAGATTAGAGCTCGCGTGTTGACAGCACAAAGCAGACAGAAGAGTTATGTTGACAAACGACGTAGGTATCTTGAGTTTGACGTGGGGAACATGGTTTTTCTGAAGGTAGCACCTATGAAGGGTGTTCTGAGGTTTGAGAAGAAGGGAAAGTTGAGTCCACGTTTTGTGGGGCCATTTGAGATTCTTGAGAGGATTGGCCCCGTAGCTTATCGTTTGGCGTTGCCTCCGTTATTGTCGGCAGTTCACGATGTGTTCCATGTCTCCATGCTAAGGAAGTATGTAGCAGATCCCTCACATATAGTTGATTATGAGCCATTGCAAATTAATGAGAACTTGAGCTATGAGGAGCAGCCAGTTGAGATTTTGGCAAGGGAGGTTAAACTGCTTCGTAACCGGGGCATTGCTTTGGTTAAGGTTCTATGGCGAAACCACGAGGTTGAGGAAGCTACTTGGGAGAGAGAGGACGACATGAGAATTCATTATCCTGAGTTATTTGAGGATTAAAAAAAAAAAAAAAACCTTTCGAGGACGAAAGATCCCCAAAGGAGGGAATATTGTAACACCCCAAAATTTTTTTCGCATTTATGTTTTAAGAATTATTTTAAGAATTTCAGAACTTTAATTATTTTAAAGTATCTCTTTTATTTATGGGCCCAAACTAGTATTTTGTTTTATCATTTTCATTGCTTATTTAATTTTTTATATTTCTCAAAACTTATAAATTAATTTCCCTTTTAAAAAAAAAAAACTACATTTTATTTAAATAGTAACGAACTCAACCTTCTAGGAAGGTTGGGTTTTTACATTTATAAATAATAATTAAATATATAACAATATTTTTAAAAAAATTGGAAATATAGTAAAGTCTTAGTGATAGACTTGGATCAATTTTTATGATTTATTGGCAATGGACCAATATTTACATGATAATAATTATATTTGTAATTATTCGATAAAAAAAATATAACTTAACGATGAATAGTTGGTCTATGAAATGACCAACCAAGTATTCCTTGTTGTTAGAACAATTAAATGACCAACTCTAATCGGCATGCTAACTACTTTAATTTCGGATATTTTTAATCGGGAAAAATACGTATATTTGTGTACTCAATATAATTTTTCCTTTTTACTTTTAATTTTCAATCGAGATTTTTACTAATAATTAATTGAAAGTTAACATGTAACACCAAAGGTTTGGTTTGTGGGCACTTAATTCATAAAGTTATTATACCATCTTGAAGAGTATTCGCGTAGCTTAGGTTGGAAAACATGTTAATTATTTTCGTAGTCCAATAAATCAAGTGATCTATAATTATATTAAATGGTTATTTTCAAACATAGTAAAATGAACTAAATTATTTTTAAAATATAACAAAACAGTGCAATCTATGTCATACGATACATGTAGATGGTAGTCTGTCTAAGTCTATTGTGATATTTTGTTGTATTTTTAAGTATTTTCATAAGAGTTCCGTCGTTTAAAGCAATTTTTCTTGTTCTATAACATGTATTATTATTGTTGTTATTGTTTTTTGAGCTCATCACATGCTACGTCTCCTCACAAGTCACCAAACTACATTTATACACATGTTGATAAAATTTATTCTAACACCGAAGAGTCTAATGAACTTCCAACAAGAGATAAGAAAAACAAAACTACCATTCAAATATTGTTGTTACTATCATTACTGCAACCATGTGTGTAAATGTTAAAATCAAATAGAAATTCGAGTCTTATTATAAATTCTTCAAGTATAATAAATATAGTCTACGAAGATTTGAATTGTGGACTTTAATAGTTGAAATATATGTCAATTATCATTCAACTTCACGTAGGTTGGCTACTTTTCTAATATAACTAAAATAAAACAATAGTTACTATTTTTCTTTCTCGTTTTCCTTTCGTTTTTTAGACTATCGATGCAAGTTTTTTTATAGCACTATATATACATATATACATATATCTATATAGATGTATATGTACATGTATGTATATATATAGATATATCACACATCTCCGTTAGATTAAAAATAAAACTAGTTAGGTATAACTTAATATTAAAAAGGTTTTTTCTATCCATTTAAATTTCCCTTTTGTTTTATAATAACTACGACCGAAATATTCAAATTTTTGTAATTAGCTATTATTTGACTTTCTCACGCAACTCTCTTCTTTCTTCTTTGCACCTCTATCGTCTGAAATCTACCAATCCGAAGGACCTCTCTTATCCACAAATATGGATTTCTTTCTTTTTTCCTTTATTGCTTAAGGCGCAAAGAATATTGCGACTCATCTGGAGCTTTTCTTTTTGTGGTCACAGTAATCAAGGGAAGATTCAATGGAAGCATCCGCAGCAGCTCAAGAGGCAAGAGTACGCTCGACGCGGCGAAGTAAGAGATCTTTCAGTTCGTATTCTCCGTAGTTGCTGTCTAACTTAAATAGGAAGACTTAGTAGGAATAGGTACGGAATAAGAGTGAGAATTCTCAGGAGAGGTTATTGCTCGAGCTAACCCCATAGGGTCTTTCGTGGAAGGGCTTTCCTTCCATCTCGACTTCCAAGGTTAGAATAGGAAGAGTACTCAAGGTTAGAAGAAGCTCGACAACAATAGGATCGGGGCGAGGCAGCATAAGAAGAAGTTTCCTTCTGTCTCATTTACTACAACCTCAACAAGCCTTGGGTGGATTTTAATTTTAGGTTTGGTTTAATTTGTGTTATAACCCTATAGGTTTCTACACAAAACAACGTAAATTAAAGTATTACGTGATAAAGTGGTGTATCCTTATATATTTGGTGTTGGTCTATACCACAAATACAAAACCCTGCATCCTAAGCTCCTAACATTGGAGATATGTTTGAATAGATGATTACGTGGTTTGTTATATAACCTTTCTCATTTACTTTTATTCCGTCAGTAAAAACTACTTACATAATGTAAGAAATTTCCCCATTAATTACAACATTTTAGAAGTTTTTTATTTTTCTTTTCTTTTTTATTGTTATGTATTGGTGTACTAATCAGTAGAATGAAAATTGAGGAAGCTTTTGGATGCAATGGAACTACCCATTAAGATTACAGAAACATATCCTACATTAGGTTAACGTCAAATAGAGATTTCACAAACGTATTCTCCATTTATAAGCCTCTAAACCTTAATTATCTTATCTAACTCCAATCATTTTCCAGTCATATGATTCGATTTTATTTCCCTCTGACGTTTTGAACTTGGTGAGTCCATGAATTTGTCTTGGGCCGGCCCATTGATATTGAACCCAATTATATATGAAATTGCGCGGCCCATTATATCCACCAGAATTCATTGGGCCTCGGCCATGTGTCTAAACTCCGTCGATTTGCCTCGTACACAGAACGCACTTTTTTTCTTCCTTTAAAAATAATAATAATTTGAATTAAACTCCATCTTAAATAAATTTTAATCTAATTATAAAAAAAAAATCCACTTTTTTTTACATGAAATTACGAAACTCAAATATCCTACTTGGTCAGTTGTTTTTTTTTTCTTCATTAAACTACCAAACTACCACTTGACCTAGTAAAAGAGTTTTGTTGGTCAGATGACTTAAAATTTTAAAATATAATATAAACTTGCCAATTTATAATTTTCTAAAATCGACATCAATCAACCGATATCAATTCAATCGGTTGGTTTCGTTTTTCGATAGATTATGCTCACTTCTACTTAGGTTGAGATGTATGATTAGATGAAATGAGATATATATATATATATACACATATTAAATTAAACATAAAAAGAAATACGAGGTACTTTTGTGTATTTAAAAAAAAAGGGAGAGAAAGAAGGAGCGTTGAATAGGAGCATTGAGAGGTCTTTCTCTTGGAATAACAATACGCATGGTGTCAGCTTAAGCCAAGCTGCCACCAAAAGCAACATACCACTGAGATCACAATGTGGACCCCTACCTTCCTCAAACTGACCCCACTCTACTTCTTCCCACATCACGTGACTCTCACACTCCCCCTTCTATTTTTAATATTATTTATTTATCGATATGAGTTCTGAATGCGACCAAAATCTCACACTTGAGACTAAATCTCACTAAAAGACCATAGATAAAATAAGGTATATATGTGTAGTATTTCTCATTGGTAGAGACATTTTTGACAAAACCAAAGGCAAAAGTCTACTACATCAATTTGACAATTTCTATCTAAAAGGAATAATTTCACATATATTGAGATACGTGGAGATTTGTCAAACTGAACATGGATCTGTTCAACTGATACATCTATATATCAATAAAAATGACCACGTATTTCTAGTTTGAATTCCATGGCCCCTAATTAGATAATTATGATGAAAAAATAGATATGTGGAAGATAATTATGTTGTCATTTAACTATAAATAGTGGTGAGACGCTTTCTTTTGTCTAACTATGTAAATAAACTAATAGAAAATCAAGAGATTTGAGAGGATAATAACAGGACATACATATACATACAGAAACAAAGCAGAAAACAAAATGTATACAACTCGACTAGTTTTTGTTGAACATATAATAGTATAAAACATGTGATAAAACTGTGACGACCTGATCGACTGATCATAGAAGAGAGTATGTATAATATATTTGCATGGGGGGAGGGGAAGAAGTAAGAGAGGGAGGGAGAGGGGAGGGGGGAGGGGGGGATGGGGATGGCATGCATGCAGAAGCTCCAGTGATTGATGAGTACAAATGCATGCCATGTCATGCCAACTTATACTTTTTTTTTTTTTTTAAAGAAAAGAAATTTAAAGGAGAAGGAACTACACATCGATCCCCAATGGCACTCACTTTGAAAGCGAGTGTAGTTCACTGTGGTAGATGAAAAAGAATGGGCGTAGAAGGACGCGCAGGAAGAGATTAGAGTTAAATAATAGTAAAAGCATGCAAAGAAAATTAAAGAGAAAAAAGATGGAATAATGAGGTAAGAATGGACGTAAGGGCGTGGTTGGAAGCGTGTGATAGAGAAAGGGGTTTTTGGGATAGTGTGTGTTTTGGTTTCAAGTGGCGTATTGGATTTGGAGTTTAGCATTAGCTCACACCTTGTCTTATGGCGGCAGAGAGAGAACTGCACAGAGCCCCATCATTGTCTCAATTATCACCTCTTTTTTCTTTTTTACCATACTATATTTACTTTACCAACTTACCAACTTACCCACTTACCCTTTTTCTTGTTTTACCCCCTCTATTACTAATATTATTTATTATTATTGTTTCATCATTGTATTATCCATCTTTTTTCTGTTTGACTTAAATGCCTTTCAGTTGTCCACATATCTCACCATGACTCATAATATAACATTATATATATACATAGATGAAACTTGAGAATATGAAAGGAGGGGTGACTTTGGAGTGAATATATATAATGGAACTAAGTTTTATTATTTTTCATCTTTTCACATATCCATCTTGTTCCATTTTTACTGTAGTTTTGAAACAACAAGTTATTATTTGAAGAAAGATATTATCTTTTCTTTCCTCGAAGACATGGATTGATATTAGTAGAAACTATACATGTAGTATATGTCATATGTTTCTAAATAAAAAATCTAATCTAGAAGCTTGACAAAGGGAAAACAAAACATGACACATGACGAACAAGGGGAAAAAACTAGAGTTTTATTGACCTTATCCGAACCTTCAACTTATATGTTAATTTATAAGCTTATTTGGAAGCCACCCTAATGTGTTGATTAATTAATTCTTCAATTCTAGATGGTGACATCACACACTCTTTTTATTTCTTAGAGATTGTCAAAATCTCTTTTTGTATTAATTGAGTTATTAGGTGTGCTCAATTAGATGGACAAAATAGAGAGAATGTTAATCCAAATTATATAAACAAATGAAAACAGAAACAAAAAGTAATGAAAGGGGGCTTTGCAGAAAGGGTGCCCAAATTTGAAACAAAATTGAGTTCATAATTGGATTGTTAGATCCGTTGGACAGTCAGAAAAGGCTGGATGTGGGAATTGAAAATGGATAGGGCTGAATCACAAAATCATAAACACAAATGAGAGAGAGAGATTGACCCAAAAATGTCACTTTCCCTAATCATCATCTCTCTTATTCCTACACTTTTCCCCTCATAATTATCAAATTAATTCCAAACCCCCCTCTTTCCCCCCTTTATTTTGTAATATATTTACTACAATAAGCAACAAAAATAAAAAGGAGAGAGCAAATAATTAAGATTATTTGTGGACCTATTGAAAAATAGATACATTCTATTTGAGATTTTCCCCCCTTTTTGTACAAAGCTTGCTTAAGATTCATTGACAACAACACATTAAAAATTAAGAAAAGAAAAGAAAACTCCCCATGCAAAATTGCTGCATTTACAAATCAACCCCAAAAAAGAAGAGAGAGAAAATTACAAGCCCTTTGGTTAGGTGTGGAATAATGACTAATTACTCCTTCTCCATGTAATCTCTACTAATTAATCCAATCCTCAACAAAAAGCCTATAATAAGCCTTCATTTTCGTATGGATTCTTTAAGGACTATCACGTAAGAAGTAGAACAATGCTTGCCATCTTTATTCCCAGCCATCCGCCATTGCTCGGCTACGTCATTGGCGATTTTCATAGCGTCTGACGCAGTTCCGAGTAGTCCCCTTCGAGTAAACCCGACGGTGTACAACCCCCTCTCACCTTTCCAACCGTTTGGAAATGGGGTTTTCGGCATTCCATCTTTAGTGAAAAAGTCACACCCCTGCTGCAATTCAATATCCACATATCCAAAACATATATCAGTTAACCAAAACTCAAAATCTTCAATCCTTAAATCGAAAAGTTGATCATTCAAACAGAAACAAAGACGGACTTTTCGGGCAGAGACAAATTGGATTTAGAAAAAGAAAATCTACATAATGTTATATGTAAATATCGCATCATAAATATGGGAAAAAGCTGGAAAAGGGTAGGAAAAAACCAAATAAACCCAACTGACATATTCTATTTTGCATGGAGAAAAGAATAGGTTTGTAGGGTTGTGCAGTCTGTGCATGAGTCCAATGACCTAGAAAGTGATGGGTGATTCATATAGAGATAAAGCAAAAAACTAAAACTTTTAAAGGCACGTTTGATTTTTTTTTTTTTATTAAAAAAACTAAGTTTCTGTATAAAAACCTTATTCCACCTGTAATAATCTTGAGATTTTTGACTAAAATTTCAAATGTTTATTTAAAAAACGACGAGAATTATAATAAAGAATCGAAGAAGTCGAAATTTTTATACTTTTGGATTTTATACCTTTAGCCAACTGGGCACATTGCTTCTATACCCCGTCGCTAAGATTATTGAATCGAACTCTTTCTCTTGTCCGTCTATGAACTTCGCTCCATTTCTCGTTATCTCTTTTACCCCTTCCATTACCTTCATTCAAAGAAAAAATTACGACCGTGTTTGAATTAAGTATACAAACAAATCTTCTGTCATTGTAAAGTTTTAAAACTAACCAACTAATTGATTACAAATTTACCTTGATCTTTCCTGATCTAATTTGTGACAGGGCTCCAACGTCGAGAACGGGGGTCTTTCCAGTGGCGTTTTTAAGCTCGATTGGACCGGTTTTCGGTCGCCGGAGACCTAAATGATCGGTATTACCTAGAGTCAAGTTGGCTACTAAAAGAAGAATCTTATCCACCAGCCTTAGAGGTAGCCATTTCATCAGCCCCATGGCAATTCCAAATGTCGAGAATCCGAACATTTCTCGGGGCAACACATGAACCTAAACGTTAAGAATATGAATAAACGATCAAATTCGTAAGCTATTTTTTAAAAAATAAATTTCTGTAAAATTTACCGTAATTCATGACGTGAAAAAGTAAAAAGAAAAGAAAAAAAAGAAGAACTTACTGTGTTTCTAACAACCATATGTGGAACGGCATTTTGTCTACAGAGATCTAAACTAACTTCCATACCGGAATTCCCACAACCGACGACCAAAACCCGTTGGTTTTTAAATTCCGAACCGGACTTATACATACTAGTATGAACAACGGTTCGAGCAAACCGGTCAATCCCCACAATCTCAGGAATAACCGGCTCTGCATTTTCCCCTGTAGCGACGATGATCCATCGCGAAATGTACTGAGAATCCTGAGTGGAGACCTTCCAAAACCCAGAAACGGAGTCGAATTCAGCGGCGAGAACGGTCTGATTGAAGCGAGGATGGATGGAGAAATGAGAAGCGTAAGATTCCATGTAAGAAATGAACTGATCTTTAGAAGGGTACTTGGGGAAATTTTCAGGGAAACCCATAAGAGGAAGCTCACAAAAGTGCTTGGGGAGATGAAGTTTGAGACGATCGTAAGTGCGATACTGCCAAAGAGAAGCAATACAATTGGATTTTTCAAGAATGAGGGAAGGGATTTGATTGTGAGAAAGACAAGCGGCGGCGGCTAATCCTGATGGCCCTGCACCTACAATGATAGGGCCGTGAACCCATATGCATTTGTGGGGTGGTTCTTGTTTGTGATGATCATCTTCTTGGTCTTTGGAAGAAGCCATTAAAGTGAGTCTGTGTTTTGGTTTACTCTGTTTTTTGGGTAAGTGGAAAGTGAAAGAAGAAAGAAGGAATGGGAGAGATTTGAGGAAGTGTGGAGTATAAATGCATGTAAAGAGAAAGAGAGAGAGAGGGAGAGAGAGAAAAAGGGAAAGAAGGGGTTTTAATGGAGGCGTGAAGGTAAAGGAAAGGGATTTGGTTCAGTTTATCTCAAGGCTCTTTCTTCTCAGCGACTCTGTTGCAGAGTTTTTCTGGGAGGTGTTAGTGAATGAAGTGAGGTAATGACGAACCTTACATACATATAAATACATTCTTTTTTTCTTTTTTCATTATATATTTGTTTAAAATAAGATAAATAACCAAGCCAATTTTAAATATATATAAATAAATATAAATATCTACTGTATAACAAAATTTCATATTAAAGTATTAACTAGTATCATAGATAGAATGATAATAAAATTTTCTTCGTTTTTTAATATTTTATGTAGATGTTTTACAATGTATGATGGAAGGAAATAGAACCATATTCATGAATTAAACAAGTTCAATTCTAGTATTGTTTTTGGATAGTTTTGAAAGTCTTAGTTGGATTTTAGAAAGATTGGTTTTTTTTTTCTTTTTAAAAAGGTTCGTTTGGATTTTAGAAAGTAGATTAAAAAGAGAGAGAGACACATTGCAAGTAAAATAGGAGTTTTGGTAAGTCTAATTTTAAAATAAGAAGAAAAAAATCTAGGTCGAACTTCATGTAGTATTAAACTTTCAAATAATGACACTTGAATTGAAAATGTTAAAATGAAACTCACAAACTCACGATAATTATAAAAATTGAACTCACATATGTTTGAAAATTGAACCACTAAACTCATATAATAAGAATAATTTATAAAATTATGTAAATTTAATGGTTAATTTTGGATAAGTTAAAGGTTCATATTTTTCATTGTAATTATAACTATCGTCATACTTTACGGGTGATTTTTGTCATTTGTCTTTTTTATCTTTCTTTTCTTTTTCAATTAAAAAAAATAGTCTATACGTTAATTAAAAAAGAAAAAGCTAAACCCCTAAAAGTTAGATGTTCATAAACCAAACTCAAATGGTTAACACGAACAACATTTCTTTCTTAATATTTTTATAAATATTAAGAAAGATCATATTTTATAACCATATATTTATTTTCATTTTTTATATTTATAACCATATCAACATCATATTTATAACCATATATTTATTTTCATTTTTTATATTAGAAAGTTTAAAAATTAAAAGGATTATAGAAAAAAAAAGAAATTAGAAAGGAAAATAAGGAGGGTTAAATTGTTAATTCTATTTGTTTCATATTTTTTCCACCCACGCATTTTCAAATGCTTGAAAGTTACGCTCCGGAAATATCCCTCACTCCCGCCTTTTCTTTAACCGCCACGAATCACTTCGATTTCTTAATTTATATCATCTAATATATATATATTAAATGAAAGAGCCTTTTGATTTAATATCCAATTTTAGACTTTCAGCATTAACATTGCTAAAACTAAATTCAGATTTATTTAATTTCTAACTAAGATTTCTATAAGCAAAAAAAAAAAAAATTAAAATCACTCCTAAATTACGACGAGACTCAATTCAAATATTATACACAAAGATAAAAATGTTGGCCTTCATGTATGACCTTAGCTTTAAGAACCTTAATTTTCTTTATTGAAAAAAGAGATCCTTACAAGTTACAACGATGAATAAATTTTACTCAAGGATATAAATGCAACTCTTGACCTCCTTAAAGTTTCATTGGATACAAAAGTTTATATTTTAATTCGATAAGTTCATTAATTTTAAAATATAAGAAGTATATTAATTAAATATTTATTTAACACAAAATTGGATAGTAAAAAACACATCTCATCTCACGCATTTTTTTTTTAAAGAAAAGTGAATTCGTTAAATAAAAAAATCTAGATGAATTAAATACAAATCTAAAATTACAAGCTTAATTTATTATATATATATATATTAGTATATTAAAGTACGTGGAGCATATTTGTTTATTTTGTTAAAGTATGTGGTTTTGTATTCAACATTCATGATGGGAAGAAAAATAAAACAATATGGTTAACAATTATAATACAAAATGTGGGTCAATTTTTAAAAAGACCATTTTAATTAAATATGGTCATAACTTAAACTATATATATATATAAATAATATTAGAAGACATTTATAAATTATCTATTGAAGCTCTTATAAAATAAGAATATAATATGTTGAAGTTGAGTTCAATATTTAAAAAACAAAGACTACCATGATTATTCTAATTAATTAAAAGTGCCTTTCCACTTAAAAAAATAAAAGTTAAAACAGCTTGTACCAACTTAATTATTATATATCCTTCTAATAAATTTTGTATTGTGAAATTTTAAAATTGTGTTATATCTAATTTTGATACTTCAAAATTTGCAACAACCTCATGAACATATTATAATTCAATTAGTCAATATATATAATTCAATCACCTAAAAGTGATTTATAACCAAATATGCAGTGTAGTATTTTTTTTTTTTTTTAACGTTGTGTGGAGAGAATACAACCAGTTAAAAAAATATGTTTGGTTGATAAACTTTTATGAAAATAATATATAGGCCATTGAAAACATATTTTTGAAATTTGTAATAAGATTTTGTTTTTTATTTTACGTTTTTTAAACAAATTAGACAAGTTCGTCTAAGTTTTTTTCTCTCCTTTTTGTTTAATCCTTTGACAAGTTTGTTCGTGTAAAACAATTTAGTGTAATAATTAGATATTAACTACGAAAAATATCATGAAAATTTAAGTATCAATTTCCTAAATATATATTTTGTTTGTAAATCGATTAAATTGAGAGATTAGATGTTCAATAATGAATCTAAAATTTTATATTTATTTAAGAAAGAAATATAGTTAACTAATGATGAGAATGAGATGTTCATAATTTTTTTTCCTCTGCCAAACGAAATTCATACATTTAAGAGAAAGACAAAGCAATACCTTAAATTTAGTTTTTAAAATTAAAATTCGTGTTAGAGGAAAATGACAAAAATATTTAGTAAATTTCATAGTTTATTAGACAATAATAGATACGAATAAATATCTATCTATGATGATAGTATAATTATGTATGTATGCGTGTGTATACATAGAGAGAGATATTTATTTATCGTTTCTCTAAATATATTATTCGGTAAGGTGACAACATTGTCTTTATCAACAAAACGTTTGGTTAAAGGTTTTATGCAAAAAACAAAGTGGTAGAGTTGGTGTATAGTTATTTGGCCAAATACAATATGACATCCGAATTTAAACCAATGTTGAAATTTGGCAATTGTGTTAATATATATGATAATATAGAGAGAGCTTATATCTATATATCATAGAAGAAAAAACGTGTTATCATCGTCACAAGTCGTTTTTCGTTTTACGTAATATATGATGTGTTCAACTCGTTTATTGTTCAAATAAAATTTTCATGCAGTGAATGTTGAACCTCATAAAAATTGAAAAGTCCATTTTCACATGAAATAGACCTGTAAATTTTAACATTAATTAGCACCACTCGTGTTTATCTATTGAAGAATAAAAGTTATTCAAAGAAATATCAAAAGTTTGAAAAATTGAAAGAACTTTCCTTTTCGCAGACCTATTTCCATAGCCCCATTGATTTCCAACTTCTCTTCTTCTCATTTTTAATTTTAAACAATATCAATTCTCAATCCATTGTTTGGTAAGTTTTCACCCTCATTATAAAGAGATGGGAGAGTTTATATAAATTGTGTGGGTCACAAACTCAAACTCAATAATTATATCCCATCATCATTATTCTCATACAACGCTATCAATCTTTCTCAAAGTTTCTTCATTGGATTTTTGTCAATCATTCAACTTTTACAAGTAAAGACCTAGAGTACACCGCGCATGTTTCAAAATATAGTATTGCAGAGTCAAGAACAAAGCAAATTAGAGGACAACTACCTATATATAGTTTGTCATAATATCTATAGTATAATCAAAATGACAAGAGCACATTTTTTTATTCATCCTTAAACAAAGTTAGTAAATATGAAAAATATTATTGTATATATGGTAATTGGTAACTATAAAATCAAAACACATCATGTCATAACTAAAGAAATGAAAAGAATTCTAATTATACGAGCTAGGTAACCGTTAACAAGTTCATAATTATCTAACAACTTGAAGTGTACAAACTAAGATATAGTGATCGTAAGAGCAAACTATCGGAACATGTTTTCATTCAACGTTCTTTGAAAACTTTTGTTTAAAGTATGTATATATGAAAGAAAGAAGAAGGTTGGTAAAGGGTAACTAAAGAAGGACATAGGCCTACATGATATTGAGGATCTAGGGGTGGAGCTTCTTCTCACTAACACATTACCTAACTTGATAGAGAGAAGAAAAATGTAGGGTTGGAAACTTTGAATCTAGGCCTAGCTCTTATTATTTTCCTTAATGGACTCTTTGCATGCCTATAAATTAAAATACCTATACATTTTCTTTTTTCCTTTTCATTAAAAAACATATTTTAGTTTCTTTATATCTATATAAAAAAAAAAAAAAATTCTTCTTTTTTCTTTTAAGTTTTAGGTGGAAATCTGATATTGTATGTGTGAAAATTCTTTTTGAGAATGTACTTGGCAAATGTATATCTATATAACATACAAAAGCTAAGGGTACTTTTAAATATAATCATTAAAAATAAGGTTAAAAATATTATTTTGATCTATTCATAGTTAGTGTACTTTCAAATGTTAATTTTAGTCTATAAACGTTTTAAAATGTTTCAAATTTTAGTTCTTATTATTCACTTGTTTTTTTTTTTAAGATTAAAATTTAACACTTGACAAGAATACCGACAAAAATTAAACAAAATTTGATGTAAATGTTATTTTAACAAGAAAAAAGTTGATTGCACGAACAAAAAAATGAACTAAAACATTTATAAACGTAGTAAAGTTTTACTCTTTTTTTAAAAAATTTTTTTTTTATCAATAATCGATCACGATAAACCTATATATTAGTATGTCGTAATCTACTACTATCGTATAGATTATAATATTTTTGTTATATTTATAAATATTTTCCGTAAAACAATTATATATATATATATATAATGAGAATAAAATACAAATCATCAATTATTGCCCCTAATTGACTAAGTTGATCAAGTCAAAAAAAAGAAAAAAGAAAAGAAAAGAATAAGTGAATTATTCTTTTCAAAATTTATTATTATAGTTTTTGTTACACCACTAAAAAGTACACATAACAATCTTAAAAATTCTTAATTCACCTTTTTTTCTACACTAATTTCCCAACCTTCACAATACCCTATTTTGGAACCATTATAGATTTGGATTTGTACAATATGTCTGATGCAAAAACTAACTTTTATAAGAAACCCAATTTCCAAAAATTCAGAAACCTTTTCTCTTTTTTCTTTCTTCCTTTTTAAACCAAAAAAAAAAAAAAAGGAAAAAAGGAAAAAAATTGACCTTTAAGTTTAATGCCAAAATAAAATGAAGAAAAAATTTGGAGGCTATGAGTTTTAGAGATGGGAAAGATCTATAGGCCTTTTTCTTGGATCTTCATATCTCTAATTTAGCAGCTTTTTAGGCATGCCTTCACTTTGTTTTATTCCCCTCCCGTACTCTTCTTTATCCTTAATTCTTAATGTAAATCCCTTTCTTCTTCAAATCATTCATTTTCTCTTAATCTAATATTTTCTTTAGACTTTCTTGACACCTTTTTTCTAAATTTATTTTGTGAATTGATTGATTAATTCATATAATTTACAATTATGGAATCAAGTTTATATTTAGACTCGAGCCAATTAAGTTTGATTGATTTAAATTCACTTAGAATATAAAATCTAAACGAATGAGTTTTAGTTCGAATTAATCGGTGGGTGTAGAAATTTAACCTCCTAATCACCATTGGATAACCCATTTGTTTTTCTAAAAACTATACTTGTTTTCCTACCACGTTTTCTTTAAATTTCAACAATTCCTTAAACAACAACTTTGAAAAATAGTTTTATTTTTATCTATAGTTTTTATTGATAGTTGACAAGAAATGTGTATGAAATAAATATCGGCTAAGATATAAGATAAACAAATGTACGATGTTCGATCTCTATCTTCATAAACGTTGTACTAAACGAAAACACAACCAAATTTATGGTAATAAATGTCAAATTAATAAAAGTTAATGTCATATATAATATAATATTTTTAAAACATTAGATACAAAGTTGAAGTGAAGTAATAACTTATTTTAAGAAACATAAATACTTCCACCACTAAACTAAACTAAACTACATGTAATTTAATAATTAAAAATGGAAAGATAAACACTCTATGGATTGAAACTTTATAATATATAAACTAAAATATGAACACAACGTTCTCTTTAATGATTGGACTATGTGGGATGTTGCCTTCCTTCTCTTACCAACTTTGAATGTTCCTTTGACAAAATAAAATAATAAGTTTTTTTTAGGCAATTCTTTTAATTATTTCTTCATTTTAAAGGATTTTCCAGAGGACTTGGAGAGAAATAAATGGATTCTATTGTGATTGTGAATAAAGTGGTTTGGGATCTTTTTTTTTTTTTTTTTTTTTTTTTTTAAATTTTTGTTCTCAAGCAAATCATTGCTATCATGTGTTTCTCTTCATGCATTCTACTTTTTTTACAATTTTTATTTCTTAACTTTCGGCTCAATACAATTAAATTTTACTTTTAACAATCAAAGTGAAATCTTCATAATAATAATTATTATTTTTAATTTACTTTTATAGTATAGTTAATCCTTTGGTCGTTTATACCACTTCATTGATTCAGTTAGTGACTTTATAAATTCACTTTTAAGATCGATTCATTTTGAAGTTACAAAATGTGTAGTTGGCCAGTAATTTTTGTCTTACTTTTACTAATGGATGATGAATAATAATGATTATAAGAGTTTGTGTGTTATGAATTGTAATATAATAAAAGTATAGAATATTTATTCTTAAAACAAAAATGAAATCATTATTCTTATAAATTATAATATATTTTTTCTTTGAGAAAGGCATTTTTTCTTCTTCTAACCATGGGAATGATATGCGTTTGGTGCATATATTTTATACTCATTTAATTCATTATATACCATATCGCTTAATAAATGAAAATTTGCTACCAAATCTTATATTATATATCATATTACCGACCTACCTAAGGGCTATATATAATAAGCATTATCTAAAATAAATAAACATTTAAGCCGGTCTAATTACTCATTAAAATTCATAATTAGGACCATTTAATTTATCTCCATCGAAGTCCAAGCATACTTATTAGTTTTTTTTTTAATGAAATGTTAATTTTAATTGTCAAACATTAAGATTAAGATAGTTTAAATGAATACAACTTGTATTGGATCTTATAGTCAAATATTCAACTCTTCGCCTTTCATATTGTAAGAATAACGATGATTTTAAATTAATTATATTAATTTTAAAATATAATTAGTCAACATTGATATAAAAAATTATGTTCATTCTCCTCCCAATTGTTTTCTTCCTTGTTAAATAAATGTTAAAATGTTTCTCAAATTTTAAAAATTGAAAATTAATTTTTCTTTTTAATTTAAATTTACAAAACTTGATCCTTTTTTTTTTATAACATAACATTAAATTTTATGAGTAGAAGTAATACTTATAAATTTAATTTTTAAAAACTAATGAAAGTACGATTATAATCTAAATTTAAATAAATATACATTAACAATGAATATAGTTGGAGTCTCTCAATCTTGTAATAATAGAAAAGGAAATTTATAAATGGTTGATTAAATTACAATTTGTTTTAGTTTATTGTAAGAAATGTCCTAAACTTTAAACCAATAACAACAATAAATAACCTGTCGTTTTTTCGAGTCATTAAGATTTTGTATTTTATTAAATAAATCATGTTTAAATTACATTTCAATGTTTAATTTTGTGTATAACAAATCCAATCAAATTTATTATAAAACCGAAATAAATAGTATGTTAAAATTTCATCATGTCTATATTTTTTTAAAAAAATATTTTATATTAACTCTAAACCCTAAATCCAAAATAAAATAAAACAAAACATAAGAGATCTCGTAATTACATGGTGTAAGGAAAGTGGTAACGTTCTCATAACATACTCTCATCACCATTTATACACAATTCTTAATTTTCATTTTTTTAATTTAATTTTTGAAAATTTCATTTTATTTTTAGTACAAATATTCCAAAAATTAAAATTAAAAGAAAACATTCTCTTATTAAAAAGAAAAAAAGAAAAAAGAAGAATTGAAAACAATTTTGGTACGAGTAGGAATTAGAGTGACGGTAACGGTGGAGTTAGCGTCACCGGTGAGGTTGACGTCACGTAAGCAACGTAGACCGTCACAGCTGCCCAATCAGACAATCAGGTGGGTTAGGGTGGGTCCACTGAGCAACTTCAAGCCAATAGTACACGGGCAAGTGGCCCCCACCGTCCATCTCTGACAAACGTAATGACCAAAACGACCCTGACACCGTCGTTTGAGTTTGATGGCCGGGTAGAGCCCTCAGTTTTTTCCTTTTTGTAAAAGGATTGGTGAATTTTGATTTGACGGTAAAGGGTACTCTCGTCATTAAAAAGAGTTTGCCACGTGTCAGTTATTTAATTCCAGGTTCCTTCTTGTGCAAATAATTTTTGACTGCAGTTTTAAGTATTAATGAAAAAAGCCTTCGATTTTTTTTAGATCCTCCAGTTTAATCCTTCAATCCGGACCGTCCGTTGCCACATCAATCACGCGTACTTCAATGTCAATCCCACGGTCAGGGTTACATCACAACGGACTTTAGATTATATATTTATATATATATATATATATATATATATATATTTTTTTTTTTTTTTTTGTTTTCTAAATAAAACAATTTATTTTATTTATGTATGTATAATAAATAATGACGCAATGTTGATTGGTATAGTTGATTAAATGAATCTCCTGATCTGATTTGTTTCAATTTCTCCAAGATGATGACATCACTTCAAATTTTTAGTCTTCTGACATCTTTTCTTATTGCCTCATTTTTCCAGAGTATTATTAAATGCCTCACTCATTCATACCATAAAACGTGGACATTATACAAATTAAATTAAAACAAATTTAATTTCTATTGGGCTTGTATTTCTCGGCCCAATAAAGCACATCAAAAGCCCAAATTAAAGAATACCACCAAAGGCCCTAATACGCTAATAATACGGATGGACGCAAATATAATAATTATATTTATTAAGGGAAGTCGACGAAAACATTTAGAAAAAACAATACATCACACATTTTTTTTCATATTATAAATATGACAAATACAACAAATATTAGTGATATCAAATGGCTATTAGATGACTATCGAAAGGTTATCGATTTTTAAATTTGCTACTTTTGCAATTTAAAAAATGTAGTGACATGGATTTTATTATCATAAATTTTTTGGCTATTTTTGTAAGCGTCCCTATATTTAAAGCATTAACAAACATATAGTAGCATTTTTTAAAAATGGCATATAGTTTCTTATAATCTATCAATGTGGAAAGTCTATTGACGATGGAAGTATATCGGTTATAGATTTTACTATATTTGTAATTATTTTAAAATGTTGCTATATTCTCGTGTATTTATTGATTTTCAAAAGGTTTTAAATAACTTTCTTTTATATATATTTTTTCAAACAAAATTTTAATTAAAAATTTAATTTTGAAGTTTTTCGTTTTAACATTTAATTTGGGGGATAGATTTGAAAATGTAAACTATATTGGTCAAAAAGAAAAAAAAGAAGAAAGAAGAATATTCTTTTATTAATTATTTGAAGGATTTGCTTCTCAAATGCAATACCATCTATCTATCCATCACTTTTGTGCATACTTTTTACAAAAGTGGAGGTGAGAATTTAATTGGGTTTGCACTAAAAATGGGAATCTCAATCGAAAAAAGACCTCCGCAAACTTGGAGAAAGAATTTACAAATACTTCACTTGCAATGATTTGCCTTGTGTGATGCAAAAACCTTCTTCTCCCATTTCTTCCTAGATCGAATATTTCTTTTTATCCTCTCGACAATAAAAGTAGAAAATTGTCGGAATCATCTATCGTGATTTAGATATGAAAAGATATATATTCTTTAAATATATGTGGATCACCATCAATCTTAACGCATCTCAGTTAAGATAGATGTCAACAATCAAAATGTCATTCATAACTTTCTAATCGAACCTCTAACTTTGAAGTCTATATTACAAAACATATTTCTTGTCAAACTTAAAAAATTTGAGATGACAAAGAAAAATATCATGTTATTGTTGTTATAATTATGAGTTGGAATTGAGTCGAGAAAGTTAAAATCCATTAAAGTAAAATGTAAGTGGGAAAACTTATAATCCAATATCGCAACACATTTGTGCAGAAGACATGGTTGTATGTTCCCAATTTGGGTACACCAAAGATCTAGAGAAGTACTTCTCAATCTATACATTCTCTTGAGACAATGATTGGTGTTTTGAGTTAAACTTAATGTCTCCCTTTGACCAATATAGATTGGGCATTACGGTAATTTAGGGCTTGCTTTCCTACTTTGGTGTAAAATCATTACATATAATGCTTGTACTTTATATATATAATAATAAAATGTAGTAATTTCATTTTCATGCTACTAAATATTTGTATTATATATATATATATATATATATATATATATATATATATAGATGAATGAAAGAACATTTGGGTTACCTTTCTTGTCAATATAATGATCATTACACCATTTATGTGGGTTGACAGTCATTGTGTCTGTGTATATATATATATTCTAATTTTTGTTTTAACTTTTAACTTCTTAGTATCAAAATATGCCTTTTAGGATAGGGAGCTTCAAACCGTTGATATGAAAACGATAAAGAAAATTATACCAAATTTGAATTTTGTGCTTTAATATCACGCGGAGTAATAACTATTGTTGAGTTGGTCGATTTCTAACGAATAAAATATCGTGCAGTTTGTTTTGTTGAAAAACAAACACTCTAGTTTAATTTTGAGACTGTTTCAGTTCAAAATATACTTTTTTTTATTTGTTTCGATATTATTCTATGTGGTATTAAAGCGCAAAAGTCAAATTCGTTATAAAAAAATTTCTCATCGTATTCATATCAATGGTTCGTAGTTCACTATACTAGCTAGTTGAGTTGTTGGTTTATTTTTTTAGAAGCAAATTGTTGTGCAATTTGGTTTGTGGAATGTCAAACAGTTTGTTTTTAGTCGACGTTATTTGTTTGAGATTAGTAGGTGTTTCCTTCCGTGTCGTTTCTCAAAGAAGATAATTATCTTCTTGTACAAAAATTGTTCTCACTGCCCTTATATATTTGGAGGTCGGCCTTCTTTTACAGTTAGCTTTCTTGTTGTATGGGAGCATATAATTGGTGAGGTGCTTATCGTTGTGAAGTTTACTGTGAAGTTGTTGCACATGTTGTAATTGTGATTGATTGGCTACGATTTTGGATCAATTTGTTACTTTTGTGAAAAGATTTGAAAGTACTATATACTTGAAAAAGTTAAGTTTATTTGTATTAAGAGGACCTTACTCTTTGTATAAAAGAATCCTAAGCACGTTTGTTTAAGGTGTGTTTCAAACAAGACTTAGAAAAGAAAAATTATAGTTGTTGTAGGGAGGGGATCTCAAGCTTAGAGGAAACTAAGTTAGGCACCAAGGAGTTGATCGTACACGAGTCAATGTAAAAATGATATATATATCTAATAAAGATCATGACTTTGTTGTAATTACTGAACTTTTTGTTAGTGAAATTTCTGTTCAAATCAACCACACTGAGTCCATACTGATTTTGCACTAAACTAGATTACAAATCTTATTATCTTTCCATTTTGTTCCCTTCTTAGTTTGCCTTCTTGTCATTTATATTGTCACAACATTATAATATGCATTATTTGTGTTGATTTTCTATATTAGATTAATCTAATTTTCACTTTCAACTTAATAACATTATAAAGCACATCAAAAAACATTATTCAATATACATATACAAAAAAACATCGTTGATGTGTAGTAGTCGGTATGATCAAAGTTATTGGATTCGATTACAAAGAGATTGATGTCGATTCGTTAGAGAAAGAGAATATATTAGTTGATGAAACTAGAACAAATATAGTATGATTGTAAAAGTATATAATATAATTTTGATTGTCCATTGAAATGATAATAGATAATATATGCAGGGTTAGAAGGAAACATATATGGGAAATGGCAAAAATAAAGTTTGAGAATTTAAATAAATAGAAGTAAATATTTTTCTTTCTTTGTTTGTGTTCAAGGGAGGTGTTGACTGTTAAATGTTGTATTGTTGTATGCTTATCTCTCCCTTTTTCTTTTCACTACAAAAATCTCTAACTTAGATTCTTTCCCATCACATCACACCTACCTCTCCACCCCCACATTTCATTTCTTAACCCTACAAATGTGTACCCTACTCATGTTTACTCAACTATACTTCTACTTGTAATCAATAAATATATATGATCATGGAATTAAATTATTTGCTTCTAATTGAACCTTGAGAAAATGATGTGGTTTATGTTTCAACTAGAGACAACAAGGGTTTGTCTTCTTTTCATTTTGCTCTCATCTTAGGAACAGTGTTGCTCATTGTATAGTTCGTTATAACGTTGGTTTTTCAATTTTCTTTTGGAGAAGAAGTTGGGTTTTGTGGACATTGTCATTGATGACTTGTTGTTCCCTTTGCCTCTTTGAATTTTGATTTTATTGAGACTCACTTTTATTACTATTCTATATTAGTCGATGGATGTACTCTAACTAGTGGGGATACTCTTGAAGA
Organism: Cucumis hystrix; assembly: GCA_025688845.1. Lineage (NCBI taxonomy): Eukaryota > Viridiplantae > Streptophyta > Magnoliopsida > Cucurbitales > Cucurbitaceae > Cucumis > Cucumis hystrix. The sequence continues at coordinate 14,804,952 of CM046885.1, read as the reverse complement.
AAATAGAGATGTGTTTACTACGTATATTATATTATATCGTGGTCAAATTCACTCAATCACTATTTAAACTTATAATTAATGGATTGACAGTGGAGATTGTTCCGCCAAAAGTAAACTTAATTAGTTTATTGATAATGGACAAAACACTTACATTTTTTAAAAAATAGACACATTTCATATTTGTTTGAAGTTAAAAATTCGGTTCAATTCGTACGTAAAGAAAAAACACTATATAAAAGTAGCATTATTAGGACTTCGTGTCTTCTATATTGTTCTCCACCATAATTTTCATAATTACTATATAACCATACGTACTGATTATTTGAATGATATTAGGGTTTACTTTTGTGTACTTCAACCTCAATATAATGTCTTTTTCTTCTATATAAAATTTCCAAACCAATCAAAGTTGAATTAACACTCTTTCACCACCCTCTGTTACTATAAGTATTAATGATCTTTAATAAACATATATAAGTAGCCTTTGTATTTAAAAGGTAACTTTGTAAAACTATAATTTTTTTTATGATAATAGAACACATGTTGCTACATTTTCTAAATTACAAAAGTGACAAATTTAGAAGTCGATAACCCTATAATTATTGTCTGATAGCCGTTTGATATCATTAATTTTGCTATATTCACAATATGCAAAAAATAGATGTCATAAGGTGTTTTTTTCTAAATGTTTTTGCCATTTGATGCAATTTTTTTATTTAAAAACTAATCTTAAAAAAAATAAAATAATAAAAGTTATTTTAAAATATATTTTAATAAACCAAAATATTTACAAATATAGCAAAATCATTTAATTTTCTGCCGTGTCTATAATTCATAGATTCTTAAATTTTGTGTTATATTTATAAATATTTTTATCAGTTTTGTAAATTGTATTGTTAGATTTAATCTTTTAAACATTGTATTTAATTGAAGTTGACACATTTATGAAAGACTTTCATTTTTTCTGTTCTCTTTTTTACTCATTTATCTATTAATTTCTTCTTCCAATTATGCATTTAACTACAACAAGCATTCCAAATAGTTTTTTAGTTGATGAGGTTGGAAATTGAATCCTCAATATAATTGATGTTTTGTCCATTCAATTATACTTAAGATCGTCATAATATTATTTTCAGAAAATACTTAATAATTCTATAAAAACTATTCCTTTCCAGAACTGTTGGGATTGAAACAAATATATGATGATCTACATATTTCAACGGTCAGCCCATTACGTTTCAAAATTATGGGCCTACGGCCCGATTGTTGGTCCAATGCCGACCATAATCTGGACTGACCCAACTCGTTTGTGTATCCTGGGCCTCTTCAATGTCCTTGACATTATTTACTATTATTATTTTCTTTTAATACATTTTTCAGGATTGTGGCTTAGGCGATCTTAAAATTTTAAGGTAATTATATACTTCTTAGATATAATAAGTCTTAAAAAAATAATATAACAAAACCTACTGGTCATATACTTTAAAATTTGAATCTAAATTTTGTTAGGTTTGCAACTCATTTTTCATATATTTTAATAATATTTTAGGTCTAATTATTTTGAACCTCTGAATATTAGTTATTTTTCAGCACTAAGTACAAACAAAGTAAAGCATGATAATTTGTGAACTGATTAGTTATTGTTTATTCCACTGCAATATAGTGAATTACAATAGTATATAAATGTATAAACGAAGTAAAAAAGGAAAAATGAAGACGTGACAAACTATAATCGGAGAATGGAGTAAATTGAGGGACATTTGAAGGAATGTTTACATTTAAATTTTAAATCTTTTGTAAAATGGTAAATTTGTGTATTTAGTTATTTGGTTATTTACATGGAGAAGCAGCGAGTAGAAAGGGAAGCTGTATTGGTGGTTCGGAGTTGAGGGGCCGGCGCCGGGTGAGGAAGGGCGGCAGGGTCCCATCTCCGGCGAGCGGCGGGCCTCGGAAGATTCTCCGGCACGATTGTTTCGAGGGAATTGAGGCGCCACTGTGGGCACATTCTCTCTTCGCTCCATTTTCTTGAATCAACAAAATTAAGATTTCCCATTTCTGCGCCACCGCTTTCTCCGCTCATTACCAGCGCCGTCATCACTCCGGCAGCTCCCAGAACGCACCGTTTTCGCCACCATTCTCCATTCCCATTCCTGTTCAATACAAAAACGGGTGTATGTTTAGTTTCAGATGATCGATCAATTTCTTCAATTACATTACCATAATTAACCGAAACTATCTAATTGTAGGATATGATTTGTTTTTTGTTGGGCTGATAGCAATTTTATTTTTTTTGTTTCTTTGGAATCTAAGATTAATTACAAATCACAATCCAAGAAAAAATTTGAATGATGATATTTGGTCATCAATTTAATTGAGCTAAAAAAATAGGCTTAAAAGTGGAAAATTTCGAATTGTATGTGGTGAAAAACTACGATTTTGATAACAAATTCGATACGACCTTAATGTGAACCAGGTAGTGTTCAAAGTTGACACAATATCTACTCTAAATGTCTCATCTTTAAAATAGGATAGGAATCACTAGTAGTTTTGCTCAACAACCAAAACAAGTAAAAGAAGGAAAAAATATAAAAGATATATCGTTTTCTCTAACTTGCTCGACCGCGAACGACACAACATACGAGTAGGGAGAAACTTAACTACCACCTTTGCAAGTCTTCGGTGTAATATATAATTTTCACACGTCAGACAACTAAAATCTCTCATAGGTGGAAAAACAAACAAAAAATTCGAGTGATTTGTAAGTGTTACTTCAACTAAAATAAAACCTAGAATTCAATTAATTAAATCAAGAATCACTCAAAATTGCCTCAGATTGACTTTGGATATTGATGAATACTCGTATCATTTTGATCTAAAACAAAGCTATTGAAAGCTTTTAGACATAACAAACTTTCCATTGGTATAGAGAAAATAGAAGAAAGAAACTTGTATTGTGTGATTGGTGTTTGTAAACAAAAATTTTCAAATAGAAACGAAACGATTAATGAAAGGATTTTCTTACGGTGGGAGCAGTGGGCTGTTGGTGGATGCGGTGGAATTTTGATGCAAGCGCGGCGGCGGATTGAGGTTGTTAAGACAGCAGGTAGTGGCCATACCCATTCTTTTCTTCTTCTTCTTTTCCCTCTTTTCAAATGTATTTCTGTGTGAGAGGGAGATGGGATTTGGAATAGTTAAAAAGAAGAAGGAGAAGGAGGAGGAGGCGGCGGCGGTGGAGGTTGTTGGTCAGCTCACGGTAGTTGAGAACGACGGCAAGGGAAGTCCAGAAAGTTTGGAATTCCCCCAAATTGGGTTAGAAATTTTAGTTTGATTGGAAACAATCTTCGCTTTGACAATTTTATGAAACAAACTTTTTCAACTTTCAACCTCCTAACTTACTCCAAAGAAGCTTCGAATAGTGTAACCCACAATTTTAAATTTTGTGTTTTTACATATTTTTACGTTTTGAAAAAATCTTTAGATTGTATGGAGAAAAAAACTATTATTTGCTCAATAATCAATGAAAGTATATCTAATGTCATAATCCTAGAAATTTTCTCTCTATATTTAGATGTTTTCAAGTCTATCAAAATATTGTGAAAACAAAAAAATTGTAGAACATTCTAAAAGGGTAGCTACCATTAATTGAATCAAATAATCTTTTAGTCCTCTGCTAAGGTTATGCCTGCATTAGAAAAAGAATTTTTTTTCAGAAAAAACATGGGTTAAAATTTGTTTGTTAGTTTGTTTTGGGTATATTTAAGGGTGTAAAAGAAAAACAAATTTTAGATACCCAAATAATTAGGGATGGCATTGGTTGCTTGCCGTCTTGAATGACTTCAAGAGACGCGTGCTGGGAAGGCTTTTCTTTAGAGCAGGACACACCGGTCATTCTCTCTCTCTCACATTGCTTCAAACTTCAACCCTCTCAATTCCCATGCCTTCATACATATTTTCAATTATCAATTTTGTGCGCATTTTTCATGAAAGGAAAAAAGAACCCTAGTTGTTAACTATGGTATTGTGATTCTCATTTGAACTATAATGAAGAAATGTTTACATAATGACATGACCTTTCTGTTTTTTAAGAATCTAAATACATTATATATTTCTCTATTTCCCTTCTTTCTTTCTCTATTGAAAAAATCATAAGACACTTAAAACATGAAAACTATAGACCTTGGTTGGACATCCTTTGTAATTTAGTGTAGTGTTCCTATATTTAATGACAAAACTAAGTGGTTTGTTTGGACGAAATGTGTGATGGGTTTTCATTTTTATCTTTTTTGGAAATTAAATGCCTTTATTGAGAAGGCAAAGATGAATCCAAAGAGAAGTGACATCCCAATATGCACCACACCAACAACACCTAGAAAATCCTGCCTGTACCCAAAATAATTTCTTATAAATTCTTGTACAGTTTCGCCTGATTGAAGGGTCTCCTCAACATCTCCAAACTGAGAAGCAACCAATCCATATAAGGTCCATGAGACTGGGCATCCCCAAAAGTACCATCTCCACCATATGGGAATCCTCTGCCATTAATTTACTCCATGTAATAAGTTTCAAACTTCTACAAAAAGCTATATGTAAAAAGAAAAGGTAATCGAGAGTGATTTTGAAAGCAACTAAAATCACTCCCAAATATGCTTTTAATTATTGAAAATCAATTAATTTCAGTAACTTACTGTTCGAGGAATGAGGAACCCTGAGAAAACGTTCCATATTGCATAGAACGAAGCGGAAACTATGCTAGAGATCTGGTGGTTGGGTGTAATTGCGACAGCCATCATTCCATAGAAAGTGAAGTACAATAAGGTGAAGTACATGAAGAATAGATACCAGAAGAACTTGATTGCTGTCCACTCGAAACCAATCATAGCATACACGATGACACTATAGATGGTCGATTGAATGAAGACATATGGGAGCTCAATGACAATCTGCAAGGCACATCTCCTAATTCAGTTAACTCATTTTTTACAAAAAAAGCTACAACTAAAAGTGTAAGCAGCAGGTAGTAGGAATAATATTGTTAATGTAACCTGTCCGAACGCATATGGCAAGGCTGAGTACATTCCTGCTGCTCTTTCTCTATAAAAAACTGTTCTCTCAATGGCCACAACTGGTTGAACGGAAGAGGAATTTTGTGTGCCAATGAAGAGAACAGCGACATACATGGAACCTATTGCATTGAAAAGATCTTGTCGTGTTTTCCTGCATGGGCAAGGGACTAAAGTGAAGCCACCAACTAGAGTTTAAGAAATTATGACGAAAATAAAACTGTCCAAACTCTTCGCCACTAAAGCTCTCTGTTTTTTCTCCATTACCTTCTCGAGCCGAGGTCCCAAAATATTGTCCCAAATAGAATGGCAACAAAAGTTGCAAATATAAGTCTCACGACGGTGTATGGTGGGTTACGCCAGTAGGAGAGGTGCTGTTTCCATAGACATGCCATGCACTGGTTAAGGAAAGATTGAGAGTATTGAGTAGGAAACAACAAGTCCTTCGAACCTGGTGAAGGCATGCTCAGTTCCTTGATCAAGGCTTTGTTTCTCCTGTGTCATTGTCATATCTGTATATTATTAAATAATCTAAAGGAAGATGTAACATAGGACTTCCTTTAATGCCATTAGTTTCCATATGACATCAAATAAATTGCATAAGACAAACTTTTGACACAATGAAATCTTGTTGTTTACTCATTTAGACGGTGGTGGAAAACTTTAGTTATGATTAGGAACATAATTAGAATGTACCTATATAGTTCTGAGTTCCTATAGATGTCAGTGAAGTTAACCCCAAGAGCAGCTTCCTGTGCTGGTGAAGTGATATCTAACATCCAAGTTGCAGGATTGTAACCATCCTTGATCTTTGGAACTCCTTCAATTCCCTTGATGAAGAAAAATCACCGTGTTTAGAGATTTTAAAAAAACATGGTATTGATTTCAACCACAAGTATGGATTATCCTTACCTCAAAGTATTCAATTAAGTGGGAAGAATGGCGACCAATCGGACCAACATATATTGCTTCTCCTCCTCTTTTCAAGAGAAATAGCTGCAATGAGGCATTCCAGGATTTCTTTTCCCTATTAATTCCATTATGAAAGAAAGAAAGAAAAAATGAACCAACTTCTCAAATGAAAGGGTGTTCACCTCATCAAAAGCATCAAATATATCAATACTTGGTTGGTGAATAGTGCAGACTACAGTTCGTCCAGTGTCAACTGTGTTCCTCACAGTTCTCATGACTATTGCTGCTGCCCTAGCATCAAGGCCAGAGGTTGGCTCATCCATGAAAATTATAGATGGATTAGCCACGAGTTCAACTGCTATAGTTAGCCTCTTGCGCTGTTCAGTTGTAAGTCCATTAACTCCAGGCAATCCAACTAGAGAATCTCTCAACGGGGTTAACTCCATGAGTTCCATGACTTCCTTGATAAACATCTGAAATGCACAATCATTGAGTTAATAATCATAAAATAAAAGATATACTTGCAATTTTTTTAAAAAATGGACAGAATAAAGATGGATACATTTTTAGTGGCTGAATCAACATCAGAGGGTAATCTGAGCCATGCGGAGTACATCAACGATTCATAGACTGTAACATGTGGAGAGTGGATATCAGTTTGCTCACAATATCCTGAAATACGAGCAAATGTTTCTTGCCTCTTTGGAAACCCAGATATTGTGACTGTTCCATCTGTATATCCACCAGTTTTCCTTCCAGCCAACACGTCCATTAGAGTCGTTTTACCGGCACCACTAACGCCCATTAAAGCTGTTAAAACACCTGGCCTGAAAGCACCACTGACGCCCTTTAGCAATTCCAATTTGTCCTCAACGACACCTTGAGCTTTCATTTCCTAAAAAAAGTTAATTTCGAAAGAAGCGTTAGTTTTAAAAAATTCTGACATGGTTTCCGCTTGAGAAAAGGTGGTTGTGTTGCTGTAACGATCATTTAATATACCATAGTGCATCATGGTTCACTGAAATTCAAATAAATACCTGTGGCATGTCTACAGCATATCTGATTTCGTCAAAAGTGATAGAATGGGGTTCATAAGGAAGAACCATCCCTCGGTTGTCATTATGGTTAACTTCATTGGTGCTCCCAACACTTGTAGCCAATGTCCTGGACGGTATATTTTGACTTTCTCTTTCTGCATTATAAAGATATTCATCAGGTATTCTAATGGATAAAGCTGGGCAAAATATCAATCTCAAATTGATGACCCACCGAAGAAGATGTTTGTCTTTTTTGGTTGTTCTATTTTTCCAGTTCTGTTCGCATTTTTCTCAGCCAAGGTATCTTCAGATAGCACCGCTTGCGTCTGACCAAATGCTGCAGGAAATTAATCAAACTGTTAGTAACGTGTACAAATTAAAGTGTCAAAACTGTACAAAGTGAATGACTTACGATCTAAGTAATGCAAGGCCAAAATAAAGAGAAAATTGAAAACCAAAACGTATCCAATTGTTGCTCCTACTCCAATCCAATACCAATAAGCTTCTGGGAAAATCCCTCGAGACTTCAAGATTGAAATGCCCAACGGTTCTGAGGAATTAGAAGGCACCTGCAGTACACAAATTTCAACATGTTTATCGGTTCTTGCTGATGAAATTTCTATACAATGTTACATCTATGAATCAAAAGATCATTTTCGTACGTACATGCCTCCAGCTATTCCCAAGAAATTCGTTTACTGCTATTGCATTCTGTCCATACATCATTGGTGAGACCCAATAACCCCACAACCACCATGAATGTACATCCTCTAATAAGAAAGGACAGATTATTTTTTCTTTACAAGTCAGAAATGTCGGTCACAATATATTATGTAGGTTGTAATCAAAATAAACATGGAAGCTACCTCGAGCCACGATAAATCCACCCAAAACCATAACTACTGGTAGAGCTAATGTCGCACATGTGGTAGCCACGATAACATCTCTCCCAAGACCTGCTGCTAAGCGAAATAATCCTGATGCCATTTGGTTGATGCAGAAAAGTAAAAGAAACTGTTTGAAAAACCTGCAAATGAATGTTCTTTGACGTTTCGTGAACTGGATAAAAGCTTGGTCTTGAATTGTAAAATTGGCTAATTTTACTTACCGTTCAATGTTTGGATCAAACCCTATGACATAATATGTCATGACAACCCAAATGCCAACTTCTAGACAGGTGATTGGGATCTTGAGTATCCATGTTGGCAGAGCATATGCCCAAGACGGATAGAAGAGAAGGTCTCTTTGCTTGTAGAATACAGGAAGTTTCACAACAGTCATAGCGAGTTCAGAGAATCCATTGAACATGATTACAACAAGAGTAAAAAACAGTGCACCCATATAAATCCCTCCATCGATTTCAGAATCTCGATGCAGCTCGGTTCGTAGGAAGAGTGTCATTGTTATCAATGCCATTATAATAAGCTGAAAGGAAAAAAATAAGTGAAGTTGAAAATGAGAAGAGCTCAAATATTATACATTAATCTCGTGTGGTGTATTTGAGCAAATTTTTTAGGATAAATGCCACTTACTTGGAACAATTTGAAAATGTATACAAAAGAATTCCTCTTCATTAGCAGAAGTTCTCTGGAAATGCAGGCTTTCAACACCTCCTTTTTGCTAACACCGTATTTCTTAGAAGTTAAAGTAGCTGGGTGGCATTTGGACCTGTTGAACGGAGTGGCAAGCTCATCTCCCAGTTCTCGACCAATATGAAATGACTGAAATGCATCAGAAAATTCTTTAATTGAAACAAATCTATATGGTTCATCTCGAATTGCCCAGTACTGCTCTTGGTCTTTCCTTGAGGTCACCTAGCATGGATGAGAAGAGAACGTTCAGTATGATAGCATATAGAGTACAGTGTCTCCTGACAAACCAATGTAAGCGCAAAAGATGTAATTACTTCTTGAAGAAAATCAGCCACCCCTTTTCTCTCTGGACACTTGAAGCCCATATGTGCAAAGAAGGTGAGAACATCTTCTCGTGGGCCTTGATACACAATATGCCCATCTGACAGAAGGATTATATCATCAAAAAGATCAAATGTCTCCGGTGCTGGTTGGAGAAGTGATATAACAGCGGTTCCGTTAAGTATATGGATTGATTGCCTGAGAGAATTCACTATCTGGAACGTTGTTGAACTGTCTAAACCGTTAGAAATTTCATCCATGAAGAGTGCCCTAGCTGGTCCAACTAGCATCTCCCCTGTTTTTATTGGCAAGAAATTTGAGAAATAAAAAACATTTTGACGATTTTGGATTTATGGAAGTGGATAAAAAAACTCCACAAAAAAGACTCCTATATTTTACCTGTTGTAAGACGCTTCCTCTGTCCTCCAGAGATACCCCTTATCATTTCATCCCCCACCAAAGTATCAGCACACATCTCAAGTCCTAAAATCTGCAAAACGATAATATCAGATAGAGTGGGACAGAGTACATGCAATTCAATCTTCTTCTATGGTTGACGGTTCATCATATTCAAATTTTGAGTTCGTACCTTGAGGATATAGTCTGTAATAATGTTAGTTTCTTGCCCTTCTAGTGCTTCTGCCTGCAAGTTTTGAAGCATTGATTACAGAACTTGTAAAAGACCGAAAACTTCTTTTCCATTATGATGTGCTTCTTTCAATTCAAACCTTCATGTAGATATCAAGATCAGGGTCAGGTTTGATATTTGCAGCCTTTTCTCTCCTCGAAAGTTCTGCCAACATTTCTGAACAAAAAATCAATTTGGAAGCAAGTAGTTAGCATCTTCAGCTAATATAAAATTTATCGTGGGATTTTAGCAACTAACCATATCGTGGTCCGACCCCTTGGCATCTTGCTGAAAAAGCCAATGTCTCCCTTACAGTCATCTCTCCAATATGCAGATCATGTTGACTTATGTAAGCTGAAGTCCTTTGCGGTACGAACTCCTCCATTCCATGTCCATTGTATGAAACTTTACCAGAAAACTGGAACCCACAAGAACTCTCAACACTGTGGCATTAAAAGTCTCCAAGTATTTAGTTTATACATAAGTTTTAGGATTTGATTCTTACTTTGAGATCTTTCCCAAGTTTTCCAGCCAAAGCCAATAGTAAAGTGGTTTTTCCAGAACTTGGGGGACCCAAAAGCAACGTCATTCTGCAGAATAAGAACAACCAGCGTTATGAATAATGAAAAAGTGATGGTTACAAACAATTTTATCCTCCAGATTCAAACCATATTCTTGTTCGTTTACCTCTCAGGCTTGATGATTCCACTGACATCATTAAGAATTGATAGGGATTTCTTCTTACTTGGAAGGATGCGAAGATAATTTAGTAAACCCTGCAGACAACAGAAAGCAAGTAGAAAATGAGATACAGTTTTTAAGACATAGGTATATTAATCTGAAAGTTTATTTGATTACCTCTAATATGTTGAGAGAGAAATTGAACATCGTGGGCAATGCTCTTCTTCCCACATAAACTTCTGCTTCAATATTTAGATGCTCAAACCGAACTTCAATTGTTGGGATTTCTAGACCAACTCTGTGTTTTAATTTATTGGAACATCAAATTTATTAAATCTAAAATTTGAAAAATATTGTAAAATAGATAAATAAACAAATAAATGATAATCAACAGCTCAAAAACATAAAAATCGCAATAAACATTCGACTTCAACTTGTTAAATCAAACAATGGTTATATAAATCATAAGCATTATGGCATTACTAAATCATCATACCATAACATAATTCGAAACCAATAGACTGTAATTAATACTTCTAGTAAAATAATGAAGACATTATGAATTGATTTCATCATCAAGTATTCCTCAACATACTGTTAGAGTTTGTGTGAGCTTCAACTCAACGATTTCAATCTACGAAGCTATTCCAGAGCACAAAAATAGCAATGCAAAGAAATATAATAACTTCTTCCATTCCAAATCATAATCATGAACTAACCTCTCAATCCGGCCTCTAAGCTTCAACAGAAACTCCTCATTATCTTCCTCAGCAATCTTAACAAGCCTCTCCAAAACATGTCTCCTCTCCAACAATCCAATCTTTCGTATATCGATCTCCCTAGCTTCACCTTGCTCCTCTTTCAATATCCCTCTCCGTATCCGCAAATAAGTGGGAAGCTTCTCGATGGCCGCCCATTTCAGAGCCTCTTCGTCGTCGTCTCCACAGGAAGACCTGGAGAAAACTTCCATGGCACAGAATTAATAACAATTCCCGTGAAACAAAACCTTCGAAACTGCTTCCACTGCAAAATGTGTAGAGAAGATGATGGAGTGATACAATGGACTAGAAATTTGAAGAATCCATTGGAACTATAGGTATGTGGGTAATGGCGGTGGCTGTTGTGAGCTTTATTTCTTGAGTAGTAGGATTGTTTGTTGATGAGACATGGAGGACAAAGAAGCCATAATATATATAAATAGATATTAAAGAGTCAGCTCAAATAATGGTATGTGTTGCGTTTTATTATGGTCATGTGATTCAATGATATGATTTGATTAGCAACAGAAAGAAAAGGGGTGGAAAAAGGGTAACACTAATAAATGAAGTCAATCTCATGCATTCTCATCTCTTTCTTTATAATATTTTCAAATTTATATATATATATTTATTTATTTAACTTAACTTAAGAATCTTAAATTGTACTAAAAATCATGATTGTTTCATGGAGTAATCTGTAATTCTAAGGTATTGATATATACTATATAGGATTTTAGATAAAAATATTAGTCTCTAAAAAAACTTTAATCCAAACTTAAAAAGAGTTTCATTATTTGGAAAATCCACCGGACTTGCTTTGTCTCATTTTCATATCCTTCCATCAATTTTTATTTAAACATATCACTTACCCACATGACTCACATGCTACCACATATACCGTACTATAATTGTTTTTAAATTCATTTCTTTGTTTATCTTTAAATACACTATTTTAGGCATTGTATATTTTTTTTAGTTTTGTTTCTTCTTCCAATTAATTTTGTTTACCGTTGTCCAAAGTAAGGTAACGATGGGCCAAGTTCATAGGTAGTAGGAAGAGTGCGAGAGAGAACATACACACAGTTCAAAAGAGAAATTGTCAAGATGTTGAGATTTGGATCGACCAACAAAACTTGCAACCAAAAAATAATTGAATTGGACAAGGATTGATATTCTACAACCTCAAGTGTTTGAACTGATAAGAAACCTCTAGGCATTGGATCTAAGAACTATGTTAAACAACAAGATTCAAAAAACACAACCTCACAGGCCTCAAAACCAATTTGATTTCAACCCTAAGATAGGACATATTGCTTAGATCATCTAAAAAACTAAGGATTGGACAAAAGTTAGAAACTCCTATCAACTCTCGATCTTCAAAACACTCCACAAGCAAGATAAATCAATACTCACTTGAATGCTTCAAATATACACGCATTCTATCACAATAACATACAATAACAAAAAATCTAGAATTTTCAGATTTCATTCATCCAAAATATTTTAAAATTTTAAAAATGTGAAAATTACAACCCTATTTATACTAATTAAAATATGAAATAAAATGTCACAACATCTAATTTTATGCCTTTTCAACTATCATAATAAATAAAAACACATAAATACATAATTCCTTAAACATTTAATATTATGATTTTTGGGTTGCCAAAATAAATATTCACCTTCCAAGCATTGCATTTCTTCAACTTTTTCATTTGATTCAATTCTAATTTCTTGATTCGTATCATTCTCGTCTTCTTCAAGAAGATTTGTCCTCAAATCTAATGGATCTCTTTCAAATGTAGCTTCCGGTAGTCATCTTCTTTGCTCCTGAATTCACAAACAACAAAGTTCAACATGAAATCTCTCAAATCACAATTTTTTTCTTTCAATTTCAATCATTCCAAATTCTTCTTTTTAAAATGTGAAAGTTACAACCCTATTTATACTAATTAAAATATGAAATAAGAAGACCCAGCATTTAATTTTATGCCTTTTCAATTACCATAATAAATTAAAACACGTAAATACATAATTCTTTAAACATTTAATATTATAATTTTTGAAATACCAAAATAACTCTCAAACTTCCGACCATTGATTCGTATCCGAAACTGTCTCTAAAGAAGAAAGACTTAAGTAAGCAATATTAATAATTGAATTGAATATGGAAATTAATGATTACATTGTCGATAAAATAGGGTGGTACACAGATTCGTACCAATCAACATGGGATTAGTCCTGTTAATGGAATCGCAATGCTTGATTTACAAATGATATTTTATTTAAGTAGAAAATCGATGAAAGCTATTTGTATTTTATTCAATTAAATTAATAATAATGTCTATATATTTGACTAAAGTTGTTAAATTAAAACGAAAAGCAATAAAAAATTAAACAATTAATAGCCTGAGGGAATCAAACCTCAACCATGTAGGAGAACCACAGTCGGGTGGGCAGCATTAATTAAGATTATATTTATTGTTAATTAAGATTCTTTGGAAATAAAATACAATAATGAACAATTTAAAAAGTCTTTAATAAGAAAAAGAAAGTGTAAGTTAGTTAGAAAGAATCTGAAAGGGTTTGGAAAGCAATCTTCCTCGGGAGGGGGAATGGAAAGCCATTAGTATTGAGTATGGTAGGATGGGTTATTTCTAATTATATGAAAGAGAGGAAATTGGGATATAGTAATAAAAAGGAAAACGAGAGAGTTAGAGTTAATAAGTTAATAAGTTAATGTTAGTATGGAGGGAAGGCAAGATTAGAAAATGATGAAGGTAATAATTGGGATTAATGATAAAATTAGGGCAGCGGGTACAAAATCCCCACGGATCCGGAGAAGATCGGTCGGTCCATAGTCAACTATTTGTTTATTATTCACAACTCATTTCCAAATTAATCTCTTTATTTTATTCTATATATTTTTAATTTCTCATTGTATATATATTATATGGTACAATGCATCTGATGTGGTAAGGTAAGGTTACGTTATATTATTATTGTTGTTATTATTATCATTATCATTACTATTATAAAATTATTCTCTTTCATTAAAAGTTTCTTTTGCTGCTTCCTCAGGCTATATATTTCATTGCATGTTCGATATTATTTGGATGTAAAGATATCGCCTATCATGTGAGTAAGATAGAGAATATTACTTGTATGCAGTATTCATTTCAAAATTTGAATGATATATATATATGGACAGTTAGGTGTTAAAAGGAAATTACTTGTTTATTATATATTATATTAAATTTGTTTTCACTTATTGATTTTAAAATTTTAGGTTGAATTTATGATTTAAGATGGTATTAGAACATATGGTTTAGAGACGTACGTTGTTGTTTCTTCACCAATTAATATTAATTTTCACTTGTTACGTTTTTATTTAGCTAATGTATAGACTGTAAAGGATTCTCTGTATGAATAAAAGTAATAACAAAGCAATGCACAATACAAAAGTCTTAGATACTAAAGTATAAGACAAAGCGAGTTTAAGTACATACACACTACATTATATTTGTACAATAGTTGAAATATATTCACTTTGATTAATTATAAAAAATAAAATAAGAAATAATAGATATATATAGTCTTAAAGATAAAAGAAATAATTTTCAAATGACTTGACCTACGTTCCAATTCAAAAAAATTAATAAAAACAACATTTTGGCTACGGTACAAAACATTCCACCACCACGAAAAGGGGTTAGAACCCTAACATGATTTTAACTTTGAATGTTGATGTGTTGATCTTATAGACAAAAAATGTGAGGTTAAATAAATGATAGTGTTTAGAGAGAGAGAAGAGTGTGGAAGGTGGGGGGAGGAAGGAATAAGGGGTAGAGGATTGTGCAGGGAATCATGGGGGAAAGAATCCAGCATTCCAGCTGTTCCTTCCCATTCGTATCATCTACCTGTCCCTTCCCATTTCTCACACACCTAAACAATCTCTTTCTCACTCAGATCCTTTCCTTTCTTTTATATTTTATTTTCTCTTTTCTCTTTTCTCTTTTTATTTTTTTTATTACATATATTTTTATTTCTATTTAGTTTTTTTTTTTTTTTACTAACTATAACTATATCTTGCTTGGTATTAAATATAACTTCTATTAGATTGTTTGATTTAATCTTCATGTTTAGCTTCATAAACACTCACCATCATCAAAATCTTGGCTCAACCAAAATATAAACACTGATATACCAATTATTTGTGGGATTCAATCCAATATTTGGTGTTTGATGTCCTTGCATTAAATAAAATTATTGAAGTTATTTTGACAAATGGTCCAATATTATATCAACACACTTGGTGGATTTTATACCTTGTAATCTCAACCACTTTTAATTATATGTTTATGTGTTGGGTTGGTATAAAAATTTCAAGATTAATCCATATATATGTGTGTGTGTGGAGAGAGAGTCTACTTTCAAGGCTTCTTACTTAGTTACTATAATAATGGAGAAGGAAAAAGAAAATCCAACCATAAATTTAATTATACATAACAAAAAAAAGAAAAATTTATATAGTTTTCTAAATTATCTTAGGTCACCAACGGTAAAGATCTTTATAGCCCATGGGCTTAGGCCCAACCCATACACCTCACTTGTCCGGCCCATTGGATGGAGGAATTCTTTCATTTTGGGAACTTTGGGGACGGGTCATATTTTCTTGATTGGGTTAGATCCGAGTTATGTTTTTTCTTTAATATGGGCCGACCTAATTCAATCCGAATTTTTAATATTATTAAAATAAATTCATAAATATTTAATATTTGAGTGGTATGAAATTTTAGTAATTAAAATGTATGATAGACAAATTTAATTATTTTAAGTTAATAAATATTATTTTAAAAATAACGTGAATTCAGATTTGATTGAAGATCTAGGTTATTAATTTGAATTCGAATTGGTCCAAAAAATATTTCTAACCCAACCCATCTACTTTTCCTTTCATGAATCTTAAGTAATATGTCAACTTTGTATCTTTTTCCAAAAAAAAGAAAAGAAAACAAATCTAACTAACTAAATAGTACATATGTATGTATATTTACATATTTAATGGGTCCATGGATTTAAAAAAGTTGTATCAACCTATTAAAAACAAAATTAGAAATTCAAAGACTCACAAATTAAAGTTTATGTACTTATTAGATAAATTTAAAATTCAAGATTCACCTATGTTAGGTTGTGCTTCATGTTGTTCCATAAACTTTTCCTTGAAATTAGACCATTGAATTTTAATCTCTATAATTTTAATAATTATTTTCTAAAAATATACTCTTTAACATATATATAATATATAGATTGGAATAACAAAATTTAAAATTTATTAGAAATATATAAATTAAATTTATACCACTAAAGTATATGAACAAAAACTGTGAAAAATATTATAGTCAATTTGGAGTAGAATGTGAACTACAAATTATATTGCTATATACACGAATATATCATATAATAATAATAACTACAAAGTATAGTTATTAGCGGTTCGAACTATTGCTATAATGTACACGAATAAAAAGGTTTCAATTTTCTCACGCGCGCGTGGACATTTCTCGATACTCATCCGTCGATCTCCACAATCTTCAGATAAGGAACTCTATTCTCCAGGGTTCACACCGGCGAATTTCAGATCAAATCCAATCCCTCTTTCAGATTCAAGTTCGGAGATTGATACTTAATCATGTCAACCGCCGCTGTCCTTGCGCGTTCTAGCTCCTGGGCTCGGGCTCTCATCAACATCTCTCCCTACACTTTCTCCGCCATCGGAATCGCCATCGCCATCGGCGTTTCCGTCCTCGGCGCCGCCTGGTATTCCATTACGTACACTTTGTATTTCTTTTTACGAATGTTTATTTTTTCGATTTTGTTTCCGAGTGATGAGAATTTGCGTTTTTTTTCTTTCGAATTTGGTAGGGGGATTTACATCACGGGAAGCAGTTTGATTGGTGCGGCGATCAAAGCTCCTCGTATTACTTCCAAGAACTTGATTAGGTGAAGCCCTGACTCTATTTGATGAATTGTTCATTTTGCTTTTGGTTGGATTCTTACTTCTATGGTAGGGTCCGGATATGTAATTAGGGATTATGCAATGTTTAATTCTTGGACTGATACAACTGAGAACGAAGAAAATCGTTAAAATTTCTTATCAGTTAGAACAGAATTGAGCGTGTGTCCAGTGTTTCTGAAAGAATATTGTTGAATGTAATATTGTACATTCCTTATTCTTGTTTCTGTCGCGATTAATTTGACTATAACAACTTGAATGTTGTGTTCTTTCAGTGTAATTTTCTGTGAAGCTGTTGCTATATACGGTGTCATTGTTGCCATTATCTTACAGACCAAGTTAGAGAGTGTGTCAGCATCTCAGATATATGCTCCCGAGTCTCTAAGAGCAGGATACGCAATTTTTGCTTCTGGAATCATAGTTGGCTTTGCAAACCTTGTCTGCGGGTTTGTTGCCTTTTCTCTTACTTTATTTTTTCAATCGAAATCCTTGAACTTCGTTCTTTTAAAGTTCGTTTACTTTTTAGTTTGATGGTTTATTCTGAATCTTTTCCGATGCTTTGTTTCAAGGCTGTGTGTGGGAATCATTGGAAGCAGCTGTGCATTATCAGATGCCCAGAACTCCTCCCTTTTTGTGAAGATTCTTGTAATCGAGATCTTCGGCAGTGCACTTGGGTTGTTCGGAGTAATTGTTGGGATAATTATGTCAGCTCAAGCCTCTTGGCCTGCAAAGAGAGGTTAATAATATGCCTCTTGGATTTTGAACACGAGATGTTAATGTTCAATTACGATGGGAAGGGTAACTTGTTTTTCTACTCTTGAGGTCTGTACTTTACCCCTTCGATAGATAATGATATTCTTCTTGTAAAAGCTAGAGTGGGAAGTTTGTATGCATCTTTTAATTGTCTGGGTTTTGATCCTCTTCCCTTGGGAAACCATTTCTTCATTCTGATGTTGGTTTTAAATATTCTTCTTTTTGCCTTCTTTTTGATGGGAAAACGTCTTTATATATTGTTCTGGTTTTTTGAAAATACTGGAAATATTCAATAAGTGGAAGCCAATGTAGTAGAATTGCTTCCTTTTCTAGACGTGTGTAACATAATTTTCTTGCAATTTACTTCTTGAATCTTTGTTGAACCAGTGATATTTATTGTTCTTTTATTGGATAACACTCGCCTAATTGTAGATAATCTTTTTAGCTTGCTAGCAAGAGCGTTGCACTATCGTTAATCATATGTTCAAACAAGGATATTGATTTGCCAATTCAATTAGCTATTTATAACTTAGTTTCCATATAATCAACTTGACTTGCAAAATCTCTGTAGCTGCTATATACTCGAGAACTCATGTTGAACTCTTATATGATGGTTATGGATATAGTTTCTACTAAACTCATTCCTAATCAATGATGCCAAAGCTGAATTTGAAGACGACTTTTGTCGTATAGGTGATTTATTGTACTTGTTGATGGTACAATGTTATGAATACAATTATGTGTGGTCTTAGAGAATGGACTTTATGATTTAATGAATTGATAAGACATGAATTCATTTAAGCTTTGAATTTCTAGACATTCTTTTCTACATAGACTTCCTGGTGGTATCTATTAGTTGAGGAACATCATTGAAGAAAGGAATGTTTTTCTGTTGAAGTTCTAGGCAGTTCTCTGGCGTAGCTACGCTTGGATCGAAGGGTTCTCGATCAGGAAGAGCTAAACCTTGCTTCAGCCTACCCAAATACCTAGAATGTAGGACTTGCTTTGAGCTGACAGGCAGCCGAACAGATTGATATTCTGCAAGGGCTGATTGTAAGCTCTCTGGTCCCCATTTCTCAAGGCATTTGCCTAAAACGGCTGCATCTAATATCGACATATTCGTACTTCTCAAGCCATGAGGAGTTGTAGGATGGGCTGCATCTCCAACCAATACTACGTTATCCCAAACTAGTTGTTCCATTGGATTTCTATCATATATGACATTGATGAAAGGCTCTTTTGTTTCTTTAACGACTTTTACGAACTCAGGAACCCAAACCTTCTCTGCTTGTTCGTGCATTTTCCTCACCATCTCATCTTGTACTCTCATTGTCATCGAGTTACCCTGCGTTTGTTTTGCTCATTCATGTCAACCAACACAAACTAAAGAACTATTGTTGTAAAGCTTTGCTCATAAAAGTTGAATCGTATTGTCACTTAAGCAAACAATTACCTTGAGTTGTGGCTCTGGTTGATTGATATACCAAATCCAATTAAGTTTTTTCTGTGGAAGCTCGTAGAGCACAATGTGAGTAGCGGATCCCAAGTCAAAATACAAGCATTTCCCAAGTTCAGGATATGCCTTTCTAATTCCAACTATAGTCTCTGAATTCTCATTCTTGGAAAAATCAAGGACTCCTCTCCAAGCACAATATCCAGAATATCTACATTTACACAAGGCCAATGAAGTTGAGAGCTTGAATTCAAAAATCAATGCAAAGTGGATGGCTTTAAGCATGTGTGGTTGGCATGTTCGAGTGGTCGTTTTGAAACACAGTTGAATTCTTAGTCTTACACTTTTAAACACAATTTCTATGAAATATTTGTACAGTTGAACCAAAATTTGGACGCAAAATAGAAATTGCCTCACTTTTTAATTTCTTCTTTTAACTTTTTGTTTGTGTAATCATCAAAATTACCAAAACAAAGCAAAACAACTTGATTGTGGGTTCATGTTGGGTTGTTGACTCTTGCTTACCCTTTTCATGAAAAGAGTGAGAGCAAAGGGCAAAAACCGAGGGTGAAAGTGAGAGAAAACGGGGAGAAAATCCTAAATCCAAATAAGGGAGACCAGTGAAAGCCAAAATATAACTACTAGTAATTTCACATGGATATATGATGTAACTAGAAGGTAAAAAACATAATTTTTTTTTTATTGAAGAAGTGATTTTATCTTTTTAAACATCATTTATGCAATCTTTTCATGTTACCTCAACTGGAAGTTGGGAAGGAAGGTTTGAAGCACAGAAGAAAGACACCCATCAGCACCAACAAGCAAATCTCCAACTATTTCAACAACCTCACCACTTTGCAAAACCCTAGCTCTTATCTTTACACAAGCTTTATCCTCAGACTTCGTTAATGAAAGGAAATGGTGACCCCATAGAAATACTTCAGGTGGAAGGTCATTGTAGAGAAGGCCATGGAGGTCAGCCCAAAGAGCTGCCCTAAAATTGAAATTCTCATCCCTACTTAAAATCCACCTCTCCTTAGTTTCCCTATCAACAGTTGCTTGATTCTATTCAAACACACACAAATCACAATTAAACATGCCCCAAATGGATTATTTATAGATAAGAAAAAGAACCCAAATGCAAAACTCTTCGAAACTCACCTGATCGACGGTAAGGGGGAGGGTGGAGTGGAGAAAAAGGTGAGGATCGGAAAGCCAGGACTGGATGAGGCTCTGCGAGAGAAGGTCGAGGCCGAGGCCAGCGCCGGTGGAACTTCCGGTAGGAGGAGTGGTTGATTTTTCAAGTATCTGAACTTTCCAGCCGGCTTTTAAGAGAGCATGAGCGGAGGAAATTCCGGCTATGCTGCCCCCAACGATGAGTGCTTTGGGGACTCTTCTCTCATTTTCATCCATTGTTGAGTTTTGTTATTGGGCAAAGGAATAGATGAATGGGAGATTTTTCTTCTTCCCCAGGAATGGAGGCAGGCATGTGCGCCTTCTTCAGCTATCGTTCTTATATGAATATCTCACATTGTTTCTTTTCATCAGATTATTTATTATAGTGAAAATTACAAAAACAACCCCTAATTTGTGGCTTGGTTGTGTGTTCAAATAACTCATAACCTATATTTCGGTCCTTTTCTTTTACTTTTTTTTGTTCTTCATTCTCTTTGTATGGGTTTAATATATATTATTTCTAACATAATTTTAGATTATAGATTCTGTAAGACTATGAGAAAGTTGGCAAAGTTTACAACGCTTTCTACTAAACCCATCTAAATTTGTTTCACTTTCCTAGCTACAACCATCCTTTATTTTCATCTCCCAACCCTATTTTCAACTTAAAATCTTTGTTTCACTCATAATTTCTTGACTTTGTCGGTCGAAGTGGACCGTTGGGATGAATCAACGGTGGGAATTTCGCCGGCAATGGATGTAACAGTAAATAAAGTTGGAATTCAAAAGTTTGTTACGACTTGAAGTAAGGAATAAATGTTTGACGAATGGAAGAGTGACAATCATCAGCTGCAACAAGCAAATCCCCAACTATTTCAACGATTTCATCAGTTTCCACAACTTTTGCTTTCATTTTCACACAAGTTTTGTTGTTAGTAATGGTTAGTGAAAGGAAAAGATGACCCCAAAGAAATATGTGAGGTGGAAGTTCATTGTATAGAAGACTATGGAGATTAGCCCAACCCCAATGTGCTGCTCTGAAATTGAGAGTCTCATCATTACTCAAAATCCTTTCCTTCTTATTGATGAACTATGTGGGGAAATTGTCAAAAAAAGAAGACAAAATTAGAAGATTTGGGGATGAATGATTTTAAATTAAAAAAGTTTTGGAAAAAGTTGTTATTCCTCCATGATGTCCAGCCTCTGTCTTTATTCCAATAGCCACGCCTGTTGTGACTTTTCTACGCCCACAACTTTCATCAGAACCACCACAATCGTAGGCTTTAGACGGCGGCGCACCACATACGGAAAGTACATGATATGAATGCAGTGAAGTTTTGACTTTGAGATTAATATTACAAATGCTACGTGAATTAAATTCTTATCATTTGGATAGAAGTGGGGATTCAAACTATAGATATTTTTTAACTATTACTCATTTGGACAAAAATGATGACATTCTTACACTATACTACACCCTCTTTCTATATCTATTCAAATTGTTCTATCAATATTTATGATGACAAATATTCTTATTTCTGTTTTAAAATATTTTGATTTTTTTTTAGTATGATTGGTGCTACACAATGATGGGTGTATTGAATGCATAAAACCCAATTTGTTAAAGTTTAATCCAAATGAAGAGGATGGAAACAAGTGGAATTGTAATCTGTCATCCTTTCCTTTTCATTTTAATGTTGGATACATTCAAATTATTTCAAATCATCAATTATTCCATTTCCATTTCCTTTCCATTATTCCAAATTCAACCATTATTCCTTTTGTCTTTTATTGAATATTGGTATATTTCTTCTTACAAAATATCATAATTACATGTAAATATAGACAAGGTAAAATACAACTTAAGGAAAGTATAAATACAAGGATATTATACCAAATTATAGCATAATTACGTTAATAATTGCATAATTACGACAATACCCTCCCTCAAACTCAAGATGGTAGAGCCGACACCACCTTGAGTTTGTGTAGTAACTGAGTGAAAAGAGGAGAATGGAGGGCTTTGGTGAAAATACTTGTAGGTTGATCAGTGGTGGAGATGGATTGGAGATGGAGAGTGTTGCTCTGAAGATGATGGCGAACAAAATGGCAATCGTTCTCAATATGCTTCGTTCGTTCATGAAAAACACCATTGTGTGCAATATGAATAGCACTGCAGTTATCACAATGAAGAATATTGGGTGATGCTGTGGGGCTCCCATATCAGTAAGCAGCCAACGAAGCCATAATAATTCAGAAGTGACATCAGCTAGTGCACGATATTCAGATTTTGTGCTGGACCGTGAGACGACAGACTGTTTCTTGCTACGCTAGGAGATAAGAGCATCACCTAAATAGAAGCAATAACCAGTGGTGGACCGTCTATCAGTAGGATCACCAACCCAATCAGCATCAGAGAATCCAGAGTGGACTTTGAGGAGAACTGTAGACCATGACTCAAAGTGCCTTTAATGTAGCGGAGGATACGGAGAACAACAGTGAAGTGAATAGTGCAAGGAGCAGCCATGAATTGACTAACAATGTGAACCGCATAAGCAATATCTGGACGAGTCACTATTAAGTAAATCAGGCTGCCAACAAGTTGTGGATACAAGGTGGGACCGTCAAGGGGGAACACCATCAAAAGGGGTGAGTCGTATATTTGGATCTAGAGGCGTTGATGATGTGGCAGAATCAGTAATACCAGATTGACTGAGAAGGTCAAAGGCATATTTTGCTTGAGATAAGTAGTAGTCATTAGCTGAGGATGAGATCTCAAGACCAAGAAAATAGTTGAGAGTTCCTAAGTCCTTCATCTCAAAGTGCTTACCCAGATAATATTGCAATTCTGATATGGTTTGAGGGTCATCACCTGTAATAATCATGTCATCGACGCATAAGAGAAGAAGAACACGACCACTAGATGTCTGATGGGTAAATAAGGTCGAGTCGTGAGAGCTGGAGATGAATCCAAGTTGGGTAATAGTGGAACTGAATGTTGCAAACCAAGCTCGAGGAGCCTGTTTGAGGCCATAGAGAGCATGACAAAGAAGACACGCTTTCTAAGGTGGCGGAGTAGTACCAGGTGGTGGTTTCATATAGACTTCTTCAAATAAGGTTCCATTTAGAAACACATTTTTAACATCCATTTGGAGAAGGGGCCATTGTTTTGCAGCCGCAATGGCTAAAAGACTGCAAACAGACGTCATTCGAGCTATCGGAGCAAATGTTTCTTCATAATCGATGCCATATTCGTGAGAATAACCTTTAGCCATAAGTCGTGCTTTGTATCTTCAATAGAGCCATAAGAGTATGTTTTGATTTTAAAAATCCACTTGCAGCCGATAGGTTTCTTTCCAAGAGGTAAGTCAACATAGTCCCACGTATGAGTCTTTTTTAAGGATTGGAGTTCTTCATTCATTGCTTGCTGCCATAATGGGTTAGTACTGGCTTCCTTGTACGAGGAATGTTCAACCAAAAACAATGGTAATCTTTAAGATGAGGAGGAAATTCTCTTAACCGGGTAGATCGTCGAACTGGTGCAGATTCAAGTTCCTCACAAGTGGCAAATGGGAGATCCGAGAGCGCAGAGATAAGATCAGATTGAGTGAGCTCAAATATAGGTAGAGGACAAGGTGTAGTGTCGGATAGTGAGTCAGAAATGGGAAATAGATCAGTAGAAGAATCAGTGAAGAATAAGTGAGGACTAGATAGAGATGCATGAAATGAAGCAAGACTAGAAAACATATGATGTTCCTAAAAGGTGACATGACGGGATATACGTAGACGTTGAGAGATGGGATCCCAAAAATGAAATCCTTTATGTTTAGTACCATAACCCAAGAAACAACAAAGACGAGCACGTGGTTCAAGTTTGGTATGTTCATGGGGATGTAATAACACAAAACATGCACAACCAAAGACCTTGAGATTAGAGTAAGAGGGGGAAGTACCGTATAGTCGTTCAAAGGGGGAAACATTGTGGATGACTTGAGAAGGAAGGGGGTTGATAACATAGACGGAGGTGAGGGCAGCCTCTCCCCAAAATTTTTCAGGATAAGAAGCAGAAAGAAGTTGAGCACAAACAGATTCTAGAATATGACGATGTTTGCGTTCAACTCTTCCATTTTGCTGAGAGGTGTGAGGACATGAGTGTTGAATCAATGAAAGAAAGAATGCGAGAGTCCTTATATTCCATCACATTGTCAGTGCGAAGGATTTTAATTGTGCTAGAGAATTGTATGTGAATCATATTTGCAAAATCAACATAAATTTGATATAAAGAAGATCGATGTTTAAGAAAGTAAATCCAATTAAAACGAGAATAGTCATTAATAAATAAGATAAAATATCGATAACCATTAACAGTAGTACATGGAGCAGGACCCCAAATGTCAGAATGCATAAGGCCAAAAGGAGTATCACATAATGAAGTAGAATTAGAAAATGATAGAGTTGGTTGTTTCACAAGTTTGCAATTTAAACAGTAAAAAATACTAAACTTTGAGACATTATTCAAGGAGCCAGTAGAAACTAAATTACGAAGTTTATCAGAGGATGCATGACCTAAACGGAGATGCCACTGATATATAGTGTTATTAGTGACTGATGCTGAAATGGGTGGAAACATAAAAGAGTGCTGAAGAGATGTGAGATCAAATAATCGTCCCACTTTCCGTCTCGTACCAATCACTTTTCTCGTCTAAGGATCTTGAACCTGACACCCATGAGAAGAAAAGATAATGGTTAGTCCAAGATCACATAATTGGCTAACAGAGGCTAGGTTGAATTGAGATTTGGAACATGATATGTGTTTGACAGATTTATGGTGGATGTATTAACGGAGCCAATGTGAGAAATAGACATGTGATTACCATCAACAGAATGAATTGGGGGAAGAGATTGAACAAGAATAGGGGAGGTTAACAACGAAATGTCAGAAGTCATATGATTACAACAAGCCGAATCAAGGAGCCAAGAAGTACCTAGAGTGACAACAAGAGCAGTAGAGTTGGAAGAGAGCACCTCTTTCAGTAAATCATGCAGATCATTCAACTGAAAATTCGAAGGACAGGGTGGGCGAGTAGGACAATTTTCTAAGATGTGACCTCGTTTGTGACAATAGTTGCACTCAATAGCAGGACAGTTAGCAAACTTATGACCATGAAGTTTACAATTTTTTGCAGAAAGTGGACTTATTATCAGATTGTGGATATGTTGCAAGAGCGACATTAGAGGGCAGAGAAGAAAAAATGCCAAGTCGTTTTTCTTCAAATAAAATTTCCTGAATGGCGACGTCGAGAGATGGCAGAGGGTTGCGATGTAACAGAGCAGCCCGAACTAATTCATACTCTGGACGTAGACCCATGAGGACTTTTATGAGGCGAAGATGGTCAGGACTAATTTTTGCTTGGTCTAGCTAAGTCCAAATTGGTTGAAGTGTGGCAAGATACTCATTCACAGATCAATAGACTGAAACCGTGTAAACAAAAAATCCCAAAGATCTTTGGCACTATCAAATGCATCAAATTGAGTATGAATTGGTGGAATAGACGTGTTACCCAACCAAGTGATGATTTGATGATTTTTTGATGTCCCAATCCTCAAGTTTTTTAATGTACATGTCGTCTTCTGCGTAGTTTCTTGAACAATAATATTGAAAGATTCTGTATCATCATGCTCAATGATGTTCTTGGGAGGAGTGGGTTTGGTAATATCTTCGGTAAATATACGCCATAACTCTCTACCAATCAGAAAAAAAATTCGGAAAAAAAATTCGGGCTCTGATACCATTTTGTCTTTCATTGAATATTGGTATATTTCTTATTACAAAATATCAGAATTACATGTAAATATAGACAAGGTAAAATACAACTTAAAGAACGTATACAAGGATATTATACCAAATTATAGCATAACTACGTTAATAATTGCATAATTACAGCAATAATTCCAAATTCAATCATTTACCATATTGACCAATACTTCTCTTTATACACATGACAATATTTTTAAAAAAGAGGTGTGAGTTTTCTAACCTTTGGCTTGAGGTTCATTAATTGAATTTACCAATTCATTTTGTAGTTTGTAGTAAATTTTACGTGTATGAAAGAGTTTTTTCCGTTGAGAAAATAGTGAAGATTATAAGTATAGTCGTTAAACATTTTTGTAAACTAAAATAATATATAACTTGTTAGACTAAATCATTATACATCAGGATGGAAAGGTATATTTCTTATTTGAAGCTCTTGTAAGTTACGTGTAGTCGTAGCTACATTCGGGTCAAAAGGTTCACGGTTTGGAAGTGTCAAACCTTGCTTTATCCGACCGACGAGTCGAGAATGCTGGACTTGTGCATGAAGAATAGGCAGTCGCAAAGACTGATACTCAGCAAGGGCTGATTTTAGATTAAATAGTCTCTTGTTTCGTAGGCATTCACCTAAAATAGATGCATCTAATAATGTCATATTCGTGCTTCTTGCACAATGAGGAGTAGTTGGATGAGCTGCTTCTCCAACTAATACCACGTTATCCCAAACAATTTTTTCTAATGGATCACAATCATAAATGACATTGATGAAAGGATCTTTTGTTTCTTTAATCACTTTTGCAAGTTCAGGAACCCAGACTTCATCCACTTTTTGCTGTAATCTTTTCACCGTATCATCGTTCACTTTCATGGTCATTGATCTGGCCTGCATTTAATTATAGTGCCAATAAATAAATTAATCATATATTTGGAATAAATTTTTTAAGATGACGTTGAAATTTCAATAGTAAAGGTTCTTTTTCCAAATGTGTACATATTCTAAAGTGTGTTTGTTAACTTTGTGAATGATTTGAGATGATACAAATGTTAGAATAAAAAAAAATCTTAAGAAATTACATGAGAGATGAATTATTGATGAAAATATTAACAAAAGCATATTTATAAAAAACGAAAAGCTAATATTCGAAAGTGTTAAATATGTATTATCTTCTAACACTTTGAAATATAAATTCCAACCTAGATTTCAAAATCAGTTTTGTCATTTGTTACTAAAGGAAAGACAATTGTTTGAAAATTGAAATGATAATTGTTTCCATGCAAAAGTCTATTTCGACTATTTGGCATATTACTAATTATTTAATCTTTTATCATATTATAATTTTCAATTATCAAATCATAGTTAATAACCTAATTAAGTAGCAAACATTTAAGAGTTACGAATACTTTCGTTTGACTAGCATGTCCATATTCAACATGCCTTGAACATTTACATACTTCCACATATATGATGATGATAATAATTTTAGAGTGTGAAATGCATCAACACATGTAATATAAAACCAAGAAATAGAAGAAGGGGGAATGACCTTGAAATGGGGTTCTGCTTCATTAACAAACCAAACCCAATTGATTTTGTTATTTGGAATCTCGAACAGCAAAATATGAGTACCCAATGCCAAGTCCATATACAAGCATTTCCCTATTTCAGGATAAGCCTTCTTCTTCATCTTCATCACTATCTCCCGATTTTCTTTCTTCGAGAAATCAAAAACCCCTCTCCAACAATAATACCCTGAATATCTACATCATTCAAATGAATTCATTCTTCATTTTAACTTCTATATCTATGAATTGAGCCAATCAACAATATCAATATGGGATATGGGATATGGGATGAATTGATTTACCAACCTCAATTTCAAGTTAGGAAGAAATGTTTCACGAATGGATGACAAACACCCATCAGCTGCAACAAGCAAATCCCCAACTATTTCAACCATTTCATCTGTTTTCGTTACTTTTGCTTTGATTTTCACTGAGGTTTTGTCATCGGAAATGCTTAGTGAAAGGAAACGATGTCCCCAAAGAAATATGTGAGA
Source organism: Cucumis hystrix (assembly GCA_025688845.1). Classification (NCBI taxonomy): domain Eukaryota; kingdom Viridiplantae; phylum Streptophyta; class Magnoliopsida; order Cucurbitales; family Cucurbitaceae; genus Cucumis; species Cucumis hystrix. The sequence continues at coordinate 14,776,696 of CM046885.1, read as the reverse complement.
TGGAAGCTCCTTGTATAGAAGGCTATGGAGGTCAGCCCAATGTGCTGCTCTATAATTGAAATTCTCGTCGTTAGTCAAAATCCGTCCATCTTTGATTTCTCCATCGATTGCTCGATTCTATTTGAAAATCAACTCAAATTCATCAAAATCGATGACAATGGATCTCAATTAATTCCTATATAAATCGAATACAACGTAAAAGTTACCCCAGCATTGAGAAAACATTCGATTCGAAATTCACAAACAGAGAACTATCGATATCAAGATAATACAACGATAAAGCGAATGATAAGAAGAGATTTGAACCTGCTCCGTCGTAATAGGCACAGTGGATTCGAGGAGAAGTTCAGGGCGGGAAATCCACGACTGGAGAAGCTTCTGAGAGAGAGGATCGAGTATGAGTCCGGCGCCGGTGGAACAACCGGTCGGCGGCGAGGGGGATTTGTCGAGAACTTGAACTTCCCAGCCGGCTTTAATAAGAGTGTGAGCGCATGAAATGCCGGCAATGCTTCCTCCGACGATCACCGCTTTGGGCTTCTGCTCCTTCTCAAACATAACTTTGTTCGTCGTTTGTTTAGCATGAGGAAGAAGAAGAAGAAAGTTCTTTTTTAATATTAATTTTATTTTAAAAAGAGAGAGAGAGAGAGAAAGAAAGAAAGTGGTCAGTGAAAAATAATTAGGAAGAATGTTTTGAATTAAGAAATAGTTAGAGGGATACTAAGGTATCTTATTTATATTGGAAGAATGAACATTTAACACGGATTCCAATATATAAATCTAAACCATTATTTTTCAAATATATTACTGATTGAATACCAATTAACTATATGTCTTTTTTTTTCATCGTGGGCCTAAATATTTTAGGGTTATAAGTAAAATATTACAAAACCATTTTGAAAACGAAAAAAATCCACACGCATGAAAAATAGTCGGGGATTAATTCGCAACGATCGTTCTAAGTACCCGTTTGAAAAAAAAATAAAAATAAAAATGGCACTAAAAGAGAAAAAAGACAATGGAAATAATAAAAAAGACGAATAAAAAGGAATGACAAATCCGAATATATAAAACATTACTAATTTTGTTATATAAACTGTAAATATAATAATTCATATATGTCTTGAACATTTACATACTTCCACATATATGAGTAATGATAATAATGTATTGTTTAAAATGTTTAAACAATAATTTATACATGCATTATACCATTTAACTAATGTATTTTATCATTTTAAAACAGGGTTAAATAATAAATAAAACGATAAATACTAACCTATTGTATTGTTTAAAATATATGTATATATAGTAATATAAATGAATAAGAACGTATTATAACATTTAAATATATGAAGTTTTAAGAAAAAAGATGGTTAAATAGTAATCCAAATAAATACTAATGATGTATTGAATTGACTAAAATGTTTGAATAATTGAAATAAGTAAGAATGTATTATAGTAATGTTTAAGAGAGAGGTGAAGAATATATAGTTATAAAGAAATGATTATGAATTAGGTTGGAGGTAAATTTAAATGGCATGCACTATTAATCAACATGTACCGTACCAAAGTATAATAATAAATCCGGTTGGTAGACGGAAATATGCGTTCACAATATAGACGTGGCGGCCCATGAATGGCACGTGCTTTGTGTGGGCAACATCAATTTTATATATATATATATATATATATCGACGTTTTTCACTATATTTTAGAGACATCAACAAAAAGTAGCAAAATATTGACATGTGATAAAAATAGGGTAGTTAGGAAAGAAATACATAAATGAAGTTAGGGTCAAGGTTGAAACCAGTGGATGATCAAAAAAAATTTATTGACAGGGGCTAAAATATATATATGTATATATAGTACCTCTCATAATTATTATTATTTTTCTTCAAAAGAGATTATGACCCTTGATATTGTAATGAGAATAGATCAGGAAGATATTAACATATAACAAAAATATAACTTAAACTACCCAATAATAATTAATAAAATAGATATAAAACAAATAAACTAATAAAAAAAATGATTTGAAATATGAAAACCAAATGCTTGATAAGAGAATAAAATAATTTACAAAATTTATCTTAAAAATTAGGAGATAAATTGAGGGAGAAAACAGGAAGAAGTTGAAAAAAATTTAAAAACTAAAACAAAAAATAATAATGATTTCAAATATTAAATTGAATGCATATAAATAAAATAACAATCTTACAAAGAAGAATGAAAAACACATCTCATGAGCTTTGAGAATATATTAGAGAAGTAAAAAAAGTGAAGTTTTATAAAAATAAAAAAATAAAAAAAAATGAATGAAGTTTAATAACTTTAATTTAGGTAGAAAATAGTATATAATTATTATTTATTGGTTGAAAAGATTGAATTTGGATTGGAAGGAAACGACAAGTAGAGTAACCACTAAACTAACTACATATATTAAAAATAAAATAGATTTTTTTATATATTAAAAATAATATATATATATATTATATAAAGACGATAAAGTTGATGGAGTGATTTATCGAAACTATTTCAATACAATAGTTTTTGCATTGAATGTAGTTGTATATATCCAATCAGAGTCTACATGGTTGAAGACTAGGTCATATGTTGTGACTAGACTACTCGGCTTCCTTTGGGTTTAACAATTTATTTCAATTGAACATAGTGAGTATTTTTGTAATTTTAGGTTATTTCATAGGTTGAAGCTTGATTTATTTAACTTGTTGAACAGAAGGAATGCACATGTTGTCGTTAGTTAAAAAAAAATGAATTAGTATTTTGTATAATGTGTTTTCTTTATTATTAAATTGAATAATCCATATTCATTTACTAAAGTTTTTAATATGACTATGATTTTGGTGCAAAAACGCAATCAATACATAAAGTCCTAAAATGTACATATTAATACATTCAATGCAGCTAAATTAATCAAACGTAAAATGCAATAAGTCAAACAATTAAAAGTTCTATATGAAATACAAACTCTTTCCATTTGTTAAATGAATCCCTTAGTTTTAAATTTTCAATATTTATATTATTGAATGCATTTTTTTAATTAATTTTTAGACCGGCGAAAATAAACAAACAAATATATAAAGAATGAGAATCGATTCGGTTTGAAAGTGTAAAGTTTTTGCTTCCAGATGGCGGCCTGAGGATTTTTATTCTTCAACAATTATTTTAATATTTTGGTCATTAATAGCAATACATTTTAATTTGCTTTTGTAAACCATAATCAAACACCAATTCAAAATCAAATTCAATATTTTTGTGTTACTTTTAAAATCTATATCACCAAAAGTATAAATTAAATTTAAAATATTAAGGACTAAAAGAGTTAGTTAAAGTTCCCATATTGATACTAAAAACTAATTTAAATCCCAATGACTAAAGACTATGGTGTCTTTGACTAAAAAATAGTTAAGATTGAAAATCGAATCGAATCGACAAATCAAACCAAATCGAATTGAAATTGAACCAAAATTGATTGCATGCGGTTCAATGCGGCTTGTGTTAGGTTGAAACAACTTCTTATGCAGTTCGGTTTGATTTAATGTTTTAAACTTATTCTAAAACCGAACCGAACCACTTTATTTAAAACAAATAAATAAATTTAAATAAATGATCATAAAAGTTTTGTTTCTAAAACTCGGTTAAATATGTTGACCTGAGATCCACTTAGATCTAAAATAGAAAGAGAAATTTTATAGAACTCGATACTTTGGTGGTTCGAGATTTTTTAGAATTTAAAACAAAAAGACAAATTTTATCGAACTCGATGTTTTGGTGGCCTGAGATTCTTTGGAATTTAAATCGAACTGCATATGCAGTTCGATTTTGATTCAGTTTGACACAAATGTGTAGTTCGGTTTGGTTTCGCATGAGATTTTTTATTTTATTTTGTGATTTGGTGCGATTTTAGTTTGAAACTGAACCGAACCAAACCGTGAACACCCCTGTTAATAACTATCCTATAATTATCATAATTTAAATTGATGAATTAATATCAAGTCAAACCAAACTTATTACATACGATATTAACTAAGTAAAATATTGTGATATAGGAACTTTAAAAAAATTAGGCAAATTTATAAATTGAATAACCTATATTTTAGTAATAGGAAAAAAACATCTCACACGTATATTTTTAAAAACAATGAAATATTTGATGAATATTCATCCAAACTTCGACGTATGAAAATTCTTGAAGTGTTACGAGGTGATGAAGTATAGAGATTTTATGAGGATCTCTAGCCCCTCTAAAACCAACAATACAATGAAGAGAACTTTAAATACAAGATTAAAATGGATCTAATTGACTTTTAAGTATAAACTAATTTAAGATGATTTAAAATGTTTTTACATTGATATTAAATAATAAATAGCTAATGCAATAACTATATTAAATAACTCTAACAAGAAGCCATGAAATGTTTAGAAAGGAAAAGATGTCTTTAAAGTAAAACCTAGGGACCTATTGTAATTTTATCTTTGCCTATATATAGATTAGGGTTTTTCTAAAAAAAATATAATAAATCCACAAAATATTTACTGAGAACGGAAAAAATCTACAGGCTCACAATATAAAATACCAAAATTACCACAATCAACACGTGATAAATCGACCACACGCTCACGATAGACGATCGTATAGATTTTGATACATGATCTTGGGCATACCATGACCCGAGATGTTCCAAGATGGAAGATTTATTCATTTAGTTATTAGATCTCGAACCTTAGTGGCATCAAGATGACCCAGAATGAAAGAATTTTGCTTTTTGTTATTCGATCTATGGCCTTAATTGCACTGAGATGACCTAAGATTAATAAATCGCAAGGGCATATATATCGAATTTATAAAAAAAAATGATCGTGCGTCATGGACTTTTCTTATTTTGTTATACATGTCGTAAATATTTTGGATTTTTTGTTACATTCATGTAAATTACTTCCTAGATTATCATATTAAAATTTTGTTGTCTAATGAGTTAGATAGTTTGATAGGACTTAGACTATCAATATCGGTAATTAGATAATTTATTAGAGTTATTATTTTGTTATATTAGAACACACCTTTCATATTGTTAAATTATATAATTATAAAAATAATATTTCTAAATGATTCTTAGATTTTCATATATGTTTCAAAACAAGATTGAAGTGTAAATTCTTTAAAACTTTAGACGAAAACCAAAACATGAAATGATCTAGTAACGTGCTAAATAGAAAAAAAATTATAACACCACACTGTTTTACGTTCGTCACACAATTCTAAGTCTCGATTTTGTTTGAAACGAATAAATGCGTTCTATTCTATCTCTAATAATCACATAAAAACATTTGTCCAATTTTATGAATAATGTTGGGACTTTCTAAGTGTATAGAATATTTTTAAAATAAAAAGGCAAAATTCAAGAATAATGGTATAATTTGGCGATTTGAAAAAAATGAATATTCTTCCTAAAAAAAGTAATCATTTAAATAACTTTTTAAGAATAAAAATTCCACCAAAAAAAAAAACTTTCAAACATATATAAAACAATTGCAAATATGGCAATCAACCTCGTGTTATTAACAAACATAAGACAACTCAACACAATTTTGTATATATAAAAAAAGGACGCTAAAAAATAACAAAAAAAAATTATGATAATAGAGTCAATGTCACAACATTTGCTAAATTTGCAAAAGTAGAAAATTTAAAAGTGATGACTATCTGATAGTCCTATAATTATCGTTTGATAACTCTCTGATAGCTTTATGATTATAGTCTGATAGTCAATATCACTAATTTTGCCATGTTCGTAATATGTAAAAATTTGGTGTCATGTGTTAATTTTTTTCTAAATGTTTTGTCATTAGATACAATTTTTCCTTTTCTAAATTGCAAAAGTAGTAAAATTAAAAACGATAACCTTCTAATAGCCGACTTATATCACTAATTACTTATCGTATTTATCATATTCGCAATATATAAAAAAAAATGTGTCATAAACTATTTTTTTCTAAATATTTTGTTATTTGATGCAATTTTTTAATAAAAAAAATAGAGAAATTCTTGAAGACAGATTAATAATATATCTTTGATATAACTCCCTAGGTATAAAGTCCATTACTAATAATTTTTTTTTTTTACATTTACAATTCTACTCTACATTTAATTATGAACTAAAAAATTGGTATGAATACTACGTTGAAGCTTAGGGTCTGAGATGGACGTGCTTTATCAACGTGGGATTCACAAATGTATGGAAGTTTTTCTTGGCAGAGCTAATGGGCCGAAAGTAAACCAATGGAAGAAGGCCCTATTAACCGTCTTGGAGAACCGGACGATTTCCAAGTTTTCTACTCATCATTTGCAATTGATACGATCCAGCGCCTTTTATTCTTCTTCCTCTCTTCCTCCTGTACCTCTGAAACTTCTTCTTCTTCTTCTTCTTCTTCTTTGTATTTCTTCGTTCAACGGCAATGGGGGTGGGGCGTCAAGTCCCAATTTCGCTCGACGGAGTGAGGGATAAGAACTTGATGCAGCTCAAGAAGCTCAATACAGCCCTTTTCCCTGTTCGCTATAACGAAAAGTACTACGCCGACGTCCTTGCTTCTGGCGAGTTCACTAAGCTAGGTTTTGATACTTCTTCACGCCCCTTTAACTGCTTCTCTTCATTTCCTCATCTGGGGTTCTTTCTTTCTTTCTTCTTGTGTTCTTTTATCATTCTTTCTTGTGTGTTTTGCGGCTTTTGATTCTGCCGCTGATATTCGTGGATTTAGCTATTAGTTATTTGGGAAGATAGAAGAGTGTTTGTGGGGTTTCTAGCATTGATTATGTGGTTTTAGTTCGTTTAGTTGCTGGTTTTTGAAGTCTTTTAACTCTGGATTTGGCGTTCTTTTTTCTCTGATCAGATGCTCTTTGGGACATTATATATAATATAGGATTTTGAATTGAATTTCTATTCATTTCCATTTCTAGCTTGCAGACTTCAAAAGGCAAACCAGTGTTCGTTGTAAGAAACGGCTTAGAGAAAAACTATTTGAAGCCAAAACAAAAGAATTGATTAAGTGGGCTTACGGCTTACCTTTCAAACGAGAGGTTCAGGGGTCCCACTTATTTAGGTTTTTGTGTGGTTTTAAAGGAATAGAGCCTTTTAATTGATTTGCATTTTGAATTTGAGAGTAACCAATTGAAGGGGTTTAAACATCAATGCTTGATACTGTTTTCTGCTTTTAGTTACTCTTCTGTCTTTGAAAATTTTCCATTTAAGTTCTCTAGCCCATGCCCATGGTTGGGACTATTAATCTAAGCCTATACGTAAATTGTTTGAAAAATTAGATACCCATTAGCCACTATTGGTAGTTTTCTCAGATAACTGAAGCTGTCCTCTGGGTGGACTATGATTTTGATTGCTGTTGTGATCATGGTGAAACACTGTCAATTCTTGTTGCTTTCCTTGTGTGGAAAGGGTTCTGTCCTTAATTCGTTTAACTGCAGGTTTTGTATAGTTATTTGTTTTCTCGCTTGCTGGTTTGATCACATGGAACCTTATGAAATTCGTTTGGTCCATTGGAAATACATTTTTTGGTTTGTTTGTCATTGTATTACTCCTTTTTCCAATGAATTTTTTAAACGGTGATGTAGTTGGAATGAATATTTGGATCTTTATTCAAGGATGGTAGGAATGATCCTCGTATGCTTTCACTATTACATTTAATTATTGCACTTGCAGTTTTATATGGGGGCTTTCTGAAACAATCCTAACTCTTAATTGTATTATCTTCATCCATATAAGTTTTAGCCTAAAAAAACTGAACCTAGAATGCATGTCAAGCATGAACTCATAGCAAACCTACTTGATTACTGAGTCCATCTAAACTTTGTAATTTTTTTAATATGCAACATTTGTTATCCCTAAACCAATTTCCTTGTAATTGGTAGATATGATTTTCATGTGTTTCTGAAATAATAAAATATAACTTTGCACTTCACTGATCATTTGCAGTTTTGCAAATAAGTTAAAATCTTCCTTTCCAATTCACCAACACCGTTTTGATTTGATGGGGGAAGTTAAAAATGGTTGTGCGTGTTTCATGACTTGCGACTTCTCAGGTCTCCACATACCACATTAATGTCTTATAGTTATAAGTCTCCTTTTCTTTTTCAGCTTTCACTTCATTTCCCATTCAATCATAATTCACTTTCTTCGTCTATTAGTTTGATGTTGCTTCTTCCACGTCCCAATGTTTTGCATTGTGCATTTTCAACTTGGACTCATTGCCCTGGTTTTTCATTGTAAACTCGTGTGTTTGTGCAAAAAAGTAGCCTTGGAAAATGAACAATCTAGTTTCCTTTTAAAATCTTTCACATTATATCAGTAATTTGATGACTAGTATAGTAGACCTGCAGGCTGATGCATGCCTAGTCCAGTTTAAGAATATCCTGTTTTTCATATATATATAAAAAATTATCCTATCAATTCTGTCATACTTAAAACTGAATCAGTATAATGGTTACTGATTACCATTTCATCGACCTTTTTACAATTATTGTTGTACATGAAGGAAAAAACTGCAATACTTTTCCAATTGTGCTAAAGTATTGCAGAGGGCTAAAACTAAGTATTTCTATTGATTTTGCAGCATACTACAGTGATATATGTGTTGGCTCGATTGCGTGTCGCCTCGAGAAGAAAGAACATGGATCTGTACGTGTCTACATCATGACCCTGGGTGTTCTAGCACCCTACCGTGGTCTAGGCATTGGTGAGTACCAACTTCATCTCTTATAAGATTTTGTTTTGTTTTTGTTCTTTTTTTTAATATCAATTTTAAATAAGAGGCGTGGTATATAAGAAATAAAAGGGAAAGAGGTAAGAACCTTATGGCCAAGGAAGAGAAACCCTTGTTGAGAAAAGGTTTATGATACGTTGATAATGATATGCATCTCCCATCCAAATTAATATACATGTGTATACACACACACAGACATGCTAAACTTTGATTCAAAAGAGCTTCTTGTGAAGGGTGCTCCAACTTAAGGCTGTATACTGTTCAGAGTTCTCAACTGTTCAAAAGTAAAAAAAGGTGTCGTGGCATTCATTTCTTTGTTTAACCAGTACACTGCTGGTGTATTTTTACCTGAGACAAGTTCGCTGAAAGGTTTGTAAGGTTTTTCTGTCTTGAACTATTATTCGGTTTCTTCATAGCCAAAGATTCCATAAGAAGTCTCTTACTGCACAATTTTAATACACTTTAGCTTCGTCTTACAGCCACCAACTGGAGAGAGCTTTAGGAAGAAAAAATTCATGTTTATCCGGAAAAACAGAGTAGGTATTAAAAACTTTAACCCACTAAGAGCATCCTCATGCAGTAAAAAGGCAAGGACAAATAGATGGTCGAGAGTTTCTTCTTTTTGGCACAGAGTGCAAGTGTTTGAGGGAATGGGTAGGCAGTAGGCCACTGATGGAATATTTCGTTCTTTGGGATTTTTCCTTCACATTATCTGATTGGCTCAAAGTATCTTTAACTTTTGTGACATTGAGAAACTTTTTGCACGCCTGATATAACTTCAAAAGTTCTCAGTTTTATCGCGGGGCTGAGCCATCCCATCTTCTGAATTTTTTAGGCTCGGGGAGTTCACTTTTTCACAAAGATGGATTCAACTTTTGAATTTATCCATTAAATATGTTTCTCATTATACAACCATCATAGGTATAATAAAGGACTTAAAGAAAACGAGTTCAATCTATGGTGGTCACCTACTTAGTATTTAATATCTTATAATTTTCCTTGGCACTCAAATGTTATAGGGTCAAGTGGGTTGACTTGTAGAGTAGTCACGATGTGTTCAAGCTAGTCCAAGCACTCACAAACATTAGAAACTACTGTTTAGATGCAGATGCCAGTTACAACTTTTGCATTCCAATTACTGTAATTAGTGCTTGCTTATTGTTCAAGATAGCAAAAATGTCCAGGAATGAGGTGTGGGAATGGAATCAACCCAAACATTTTCCCTCAATCTGATTTCTTTTGATTTGGAGCTTGAACCATTGGTAAGATATAAAGAGGTTGCCTGTTTTTTTGGCAGAATTAGGCCATTGGTAATATCCTTTATTTATTGCATTTTTGGATCATCGATCACAATTTTTTTTTCTGCTGAAGTCCATATTGCTGCTACCTTGCAAAGGACCCTCCAAGATCATTTCCTCATTCGTAAATCTCCTACCCCATTTGACTTGGAAATTATTGTCCCCTTCTCTCAAAGCCCAATAACTAGGCCACCAAAAGAGAGAGGAAGAGCAGCCATGTCCAACTAACTAGACGGCTGCCCTGATCTTGTTTAGCTCCACTCTGAAAGAACTTTTATGGTCGGTCTTCACCAATCATTTTGCCATCTTTCAAGAGATTTTCTAATATTTGTTAGTTCTGTTAGATCATTGTTCTCTTTGTCATCTGGCATTTGCTAGTAATCATAGAATAACTGAAAAATTAAGAAAAAAAATGATAACTTGTTCAAGGTGCACAAATTAAGTATTATTTCGCTAAAAGATTTCGATTGAAATGAGCTTTTTTGTGGCAGATTTTAGTTGCTTGGTTTTTTAAGCTTTGGGTTTTATGCAGGCAGTAGACTGTTAAATCATGTTCTTGATCTCTGCTCAAAGCAAAACATTGCTGAAATCTATTTGCATGTCCAGACAAATAACGATGATGCTATCAATTTCTATAAGAAATTTGGGTTTGAGATTACAGAAACCATTCAGAACTATTACGCAAACATTAGCCCGCCAGATTGCTATGTTCTTACCAAGTTAATCACTCAAACTCAGACCAAGAAGTAACCTTTCAACGTCGAGTTCATTCCTGAGTTGTCTCCTTCAAAATTGTTTCCTTCAAAATTGTTTTGAACAAGCTATGTTATGGGAGTTAGAGGGCTTTTGACATACAAATTTAGTTATATAAATTTAGTTAGTCAATTGGGGTCTGGATGGGTTTTTGATAATCAATGTCATGGGAGTTAGAGGGATCTTGACATACAAATTTTGTCCCGTCTCTTAAATTGAGTAAATCTTTCTGTGTGCTTCTTGAGGATCTTTAGAACAATCTATTTATTGCCTTTTCAATTATGGTTAACTTTTCTCCCTTAATATGAAATGTTGACATTGTGATTGGGATGCTGTTTTATTACTTCTGGAAGAGAGGTATTAAATTATTTTGACATTCAAAAGTTTAGGTGGTTAGGTCAGAGTAGATCTAGCCATTCAATTATTTGAAGCTATTTACTCGTTGATTTTTGATAGGGTGTCAATTGGTATCATTGTCATCGTTACACGATTAATTAATTAATTATGCATTCGTAATTACCAGAAAGGGGTTGAAGGTGGTAGTATGAACATAATCTAACCTAACAACTTGGAAATTAACCGGCAAGAATACCAAATTCTTGGTTCTCAATTTTCTGAGAAATTATTTAGTGAGCCTGACACAATATAATTGTCACTCTTGTACTATGAGAAGTACTTCAGCATGTAGATTTTCCAATGATTGATTTTCTTTGTGTTTGTCTCATTGGCACATTGGATAAATTATTCAAAAGATGAATGATGTTGAAATATAGAAACCTCTACTGGATGAATTTGCCCTCCCTTTGTGTATCCAGTTATTGTTGGGGGGTTTTGGTATTGATTTTTTTTATCTTTAAATAACAAATTTCTTCCTTTGGTTGGTTTGTTTTTTCTTTTGATTTTATTTTTAAGGACCCCACCTTCCAGAGACTATTAACCATTTTATTTATTAAGTTCATCCAAATCTTTGAACACAATTTCTAGATGGGTCCAAGATTAGAATATTGATGTCGATACTTCACAAATATTTTATTGTTATCCACGAATATTTCTATTAATAAAAAATTATAACAATAATTAAATTGTTTTTACCTCTACATTAAATTCCATATCTTGTTAGCATTCATACTCATTGAGGTATAACCTTTGATCTCTAGAGGAATCTTGAAATGAACTTACTAATTTAAGCTAATCTAAAATCCTCATGTCTTAGAAAATGGGGAATATTTCTATTTCAATTGCTTCATAAGATCATCCGTCAAGAGACTTCCTTATCATTATATACATCTCTACATAAAACAAACTTTTGTCTTTAGAATATTCCTGCCTGTTCTTTCTACAATCAAGATTGGAAAAAAGAAGATTGAAAAATGGGAAAAATATTTAAGATTGGTGGTAGAGAATGTGTTAACCAGCATAGAGCCAGTAGGAAGTCCCAAGTCAGAATCACTTTCATCAATCACGCCTTTACTCATTGCTAAAAGCCAACTCTTTTAAGATAATTCAATCGTTTTATACACCAAAGTCTTCTTGTTTCTTGATGCTATCTTCTTCCCTTTCTTTTCGGTGCCCTTTTAAAGACGAATTCTCTTTCTTTTCTTCTACAGAATTGATTGAAGTAACTATACTCATTCAACTGACTTTTTTACACAACATTAATGGTTAATTCTACTTATAATACCACCGGTATATTTTACAAGAACGAGAGACCTTAGTCAAACTAAGAGGTTAGGATTTAGATGTATTGCAGCATGTTGCTTTTACTTCATCATGATATACCTATCTCATTCGAGTTGACGATGTAGTTACAATATCTCTCGCCATGAAAAGTTGTGCTCACTTTGAATTTATTTCTTTGTTCACATGCGTTGTTTAGCTAACTCTTTGTAATCCACAACCCTATTTACACATAGATATAAACAGCAGAAAAACTAACAATCTTTTGGACTCTAAACTTCAAGTGGGTGGAGTGAACTATTGCAGTCCACTCCATGTTTGAGGTCATCTAATGTATGATAACCTATAATCAACTACAATAATATTGTTTCTAATATCACCATGTTACAACATGAGCTCAGTTCAATTGACACATGTAACTCGAGGACAAAAGATCTCGGCCTCCATCCCTTGTTGTATTAACAATACCTTTAAGAAAAGTGTATATTTCAAATTCAGAATTATCCAAACATAATACTCGTTATTATAGTACCTCTCACACTCTTTTCTTCTTTGACTGTCATCCTCAGTGGTTTTGAATGCAAACCCTAAGTTTTGCCCATCATCGCAATCATAACAAACGAATTAGCTTGACCAAATGTGGCTGCCATGCCCTAAAAGAGTTATTAGCCCACCATCCAAAAGAATGGGTTCACATTATTTTCAAAGCTGAATTTAAATGGTTCAACAACAATTAACGAAACAACCAACAACACTTGGTCCAATTCTTTATATCTAACGGCTAACTACAAACATAAAGGGATTCTCTTAACTTGGAACTGGTTTTTTTTTTTTTTAATTTGTGTTTATATGTCTGTTGGCTGTTTTAAAAAATACTAGTGAAATTAAAATACTAGTTTAATTCCTCTGACTTTTGCTACATGACAAAATATACTATTCTATTCAATTGTTCAATGCATTAATAACTTCTTTTATAAATTATAGGATCAAACTTTATTGTCTCGAAAATTTAATAAAGTAAATGAAAAGTAACGTGTAATAATTAATATATTACTAGTTTGTTGCCTTATACCAAGCAAACAAAGCTTTTGTCCATACGAATACAATTCAATTTAACATAGATTTTGTACTATTAGTGTTAAGTTAAATACACAATTTTTTTCAACCCAAATATTATTAAGAAAAATTAAGTAAAATTTGGCTCCAAAATTTGAAAATGAAGAATGGTTTTTTTAAAAAAAGAAATAGTTGTCAAGAGATTACTTATTAATCAACTTATTTGACATTAAAATGAAATTGCGGTCACCATGAGCTTTTAATTCTTTAAAAAAAAAAATCAGAAATTTGTAATTTAACCCTAAAAGTTTGTAATGTGATCTAAGATTTTGACTTTGTTTTTGTGTTATGGGGAATAGGAAGGAAGTTAGAATTGATATTTCTACGATCTCATCTCGTGATCTTTTTCCATATGGAATTTGCTTTTCGCCGCCCATGTGAATGCATGCATGTCATCTCTCACCAATTTTTTACATCATTTCTATTTTTCTTCTTATTCTTACATTACAAATCTATTCTTTCTTTTTCTTAACTCTCTCATTTCTATATCTTCAATTTTGTATTAACTTAAATATATTGTTAACATTTAATTACACGGTTCAACATGAGAGATTATGCATGTAAAGTTAAATGTTCCATCTTCTAATAACGTCATATATATAATAACTTAAGAATTTAACAACAAACAGTGTAAAATTTAGTTTTGTAGTTACATTTTTTCAGTACTATAATTTAAATACTCGTAGAAGAAATTAGTTGTGTGTGTCAATGGCGGAAACCCAACACATGGACGTACTTCACCTTCTTCACAGTTAACGTTCTACAATTTGGAACCAGTCAGCAACAAACCAAAAAGAAGATAATAAAAAACACGAAATTCATACATATCATAATTCCCATTTCCTTTCCTCCATGAATTTTCAATTCAATTCCTGCAACAACAAAAAAATCAACAAAAAATTTCACTCCAAATCAATTCCAAAACGCTCACTCGAGAAAACCCATAAAAATGGTTGTCCAAATTAACCACTCACTGCGTGAATTCGACGGTCACCCGCGTCGTATTTTTTTGAACGATCGCTTTATACGCTATCCTTGACAACGTCATCGTTGTATCCGCCACCAATGCTTTCGAAGACGTCGAAACCGCACGATCCACGATCGTGATCATAATCGTCTGATCAGGAACACACGAGTCCGGTACGGCGGAACTAAAGCAACTCACTCGGTATTGTCTTCCACAAGCCGCTCCATTCTCCCATATTCCTTCTCCGGCTGCCCCGAACATGTTGTTCGTTGGAAACATGGATAAATCGTTTCCGAAACAAGCGGTGGCTGTGTATAAACAATTTCTCTTTTCATTGATTGAAAATTTTGAAGAATAATGTGAGTGGAATTTTAATGGATTAACTTACGTGTGTAAGGAGGACCATAAGTTGTTGCAGTGCCGACATCTCCATGGGAGAGATGGAAGAGGTGAGCGATGAAGAAGATGGAGAAGAGGCATCGTCGCGAGAGAAACAGAGGATTCGACATGTCGTTTCAATTATTCAATTCCTGTGGTAAATTATCAAAATGCAAATTCAAAATCCCTTTCTTTTTTTCTTCATTCCAAAAAGAAAAAAAAATCGAATATAATTAAAGTAAATCACATTCTTTTTATATGTAAAAATTTAATAAAAACTAATTTTCAAATTCTAGACGCTCCGTTTTTCTTTTCGATTCTTTCTTGACGAAAATGCCGAATAATCGGTCACCGAATATTCATCCAATTGTGAGAAGCCACCGAGGATTTGCCGGCCCCAGTCGGTCCGACGTGGATGCCTTTTTAAATTCCACATAGAGTAATTGCCACGCCAGGTCAGAATTTTCGGCCGGCGATCTACGTTGGTTACGTGGAATTTCGTAATTATGGATGCATAAATTGTAGTTTTTTTTTTAATATAAAAGAAAAATAAAAGAAAAGAGAAGATAGGAATAACATACAAATTATATTGAAGATGGAAGATGTTGATGAAGAAGAAAATTGATGGAATTTAAAGTGTAAATCTTTGAGTTTATTTTGTTATGGAAGCCCTTTTATTGGCAATAGCCATTTTGGGATTTTTAACCGAAGTGGGCTTTTCTTAGAACAATCTTAACCATGTAGCCATTCTTGGAAAACAATCTCATGCTATTTATTAGCAATTGAAATAATTCCTAATATATAGATTATAAATTTAATTAGTTACTATGACCTATAACTTTATTGGTCAACCTTTAAACTTTCCTCCTTATTAATCATCTAAAAATAAAAATCCTCCTTATTTTTGTGATTTGAATTTGGGATGATGATAAATAGGTACTTTAAACAATTAGTTATGTTGAGATTGAGATTCACATTAAAAATAAAAAAAAAAACAAAAAAAAAAAAAAAAAATAAAAAATTTATTTTTTTTACTAACAAATCAAAAAATAGATTATTGGAAAACATAATCTCATATGTGTTTTGCTTTTATTTTCTATTTATAATAAACAAGTTTTGATGTGTAAAATTCTTTAATAGTTTTAATTTTAAACTATGAAAAATCTATAATATATTGTTTAATAACTATAACGATAAAGTTGGCCATAGTAAAAAGTTAACATCATACAACTATTATATCTTTCTTTTTCTTAAAATATATATATAGAAAGAGAGATCCACATACCTAGATTTCTCCGAGAGGACTTAGCTGAATATTGAAGAGGAAAAGGTGGCAAAAAAGTTTGTATTTTGGAAGGGTTAATATGAGAGAAATAGAGGAGTTTTATGGAGGCATATTAATTGTTAATAAGCGTAAGATTAAAGAGATGGACTATAAGAGAAGGAAGAAGAAAGAAGAAAGAAAGGAGAGAGAGTTTGGGGTATTTGCTTCTAAGCATTGTATTTCATTAGCGTATAAGAGATAATCATATATATATACACATAATTGGATTCAATAATGAAATATGAATGGATAGACTTTCAATCACTTCCTTTACACCATCCATATATAATATATTCCACTCTTCTTAAAAGCTATCTATGTAGATTTGCCTTCAATCTTCTTTCTTCCTTTTTTTTTTTTTCTTTTTATCCTTATTATTTCATTACTTTTTTTTTATTAGTAGGGATGTTTAGGAAACACAAATGAAAGACTGCATGGCTGTAATATCACAGTGTTCATTGCCCGTTTGAAGTTGTTGATTTTAAAAACTAATTAGTACGTGTAAAGTTAATATATATATATAGTTATTGTACTCCCAAATAAAGAATAAAGGTTCAAAAAAATAAGTTTCATGTTAAAATAAAATGTAACATGAAAATGTTTTCAAATTTTATGGAGGAAAAGAACAAAGATTTGTTTAAAATGACTAGAGAAAAAAAAATAAACATTAATTTTATTTATACTAATTTGATAAAAAAAATCGTTAAAAATAAAATTTAAAAGTAATTAAAAACTATTTGAGTAGTTATGGAATACTTCAATTTTTTTTTAAAGAAAATACATATGACTTGTTTTTCAAAACTAAATATTTGAAAAATCAAACTATATATACCCTATATATTTTTTGACATTTAAAAGAATATCTTCTAATATAAAATAAGTTACATCGACTAAAATAATATTTTATACTTTATAAGAACCTCATTCGAGAAAATATATAATGTGAGTATTTTTTTTCTTCAAAATTTATAGAATGAAGACCTCTCTAGAAGTGTCTCTTTTTAAAAAAAAAATTGAGAAAAACAAAGATGATCGAATCTTTCACTTCTAAAATAAAAAATCATGTCAAATGTTAACGATAAAAGTAAATATAAATTGAATTGAAAATTTAGATATTACGTAGATTAAAATAGAATAAGTCTACATTAATTAAAATAACAGTCTACGTTAAAGTGAGATAGATAGGTTGGTTTTTTAAAGGATTAAGTTGATTAATCAATATATTGTTTGTGTTAATTTATGCTTTTAATTTGTAGCTAAGTAATTAATAATATTAATTAAAAGCATATAATAAAATAGTATTCTCCGTTTTGTTGATTGCCCCTTCCACGTCACTACCATTTCATTCTTTTTATGATTATATTTTCGTTGAAATTTTCACCTTTGATTTGAACTCAAAGATGAGATATATACTAAACCATTATTAATTTATCATATTGATAAAGTTGCTATTTTTTTTTAAAAAAAAAATATCAATCATTAGAATGTTTTAGATTAGTTCACTATTTTTTTCTGATCATTTGAAGATAAGTCCTACTAAGATTTGTGAGTTATCCCAAACAATATCTATACAGAATGATATGAGTTTTGTTTTCCATTTTATCTTTTTGGAAAATTTTATGTATCTCGTTTTTATTCAAGTTTTTTGGTTTTAGAATGTTAGATCTTTGCATTACAAATTTATTTTCTATTTGATATGGATGTTTAAATTAGTTTCTATTTTTGTAATTATAATAAATAACAAATTTAGGTAAAGTGGGTAGACTTTGACCTAATTTTCTATACTTACAATTTTCTTAAAATGTTACTTCTAAGTGTTATAATTGTAAATGTGTCTTCTGTGTTTATCCTAAAAATCAAAATTTTAGACTAAGTTGGATCATGACTAATTTGTTCATTGATTCATTTTTTTCCAGGAAAAAAAGAAAAATAATAATTTTTCATTAAATTTTTCGTTTCCATCAAATTAAATTAATTGAAAAATTCATTTCATATTATTTTGGATTAACTAGCTAAAAGTTAACCTCAAGTCATCGTAGGTAAACGTTGCTATTATCTTAGAGATGAATGCATAAATTTTGAATTCAAAATTCACAGAAAAAAAATGTAATATTAATCAAATAGAATTTATATCCGAAATTTAGAGATCGAATTGACATGAACACTAAACTCAAAACTTGAAGGATAAAATGGAATATTTATTTTGAAACATATGAATGAAATGTCCATTTATATTCGAAATTTAATATTATCAATTGAAAGTTACATAAAAGTGGAGAGTTTAGGCTTAGGAATGAAGTGTTTTATTTTCTTTTTAAATTTATAATATTATTCAACGAAATGACTTTTTGTGAACTTGTTGGGCTGGTAGATTAGAGATATTCCATACAAAAGCCAACTTAGCTATTTTATATACTTTGGCCCAGTGGTCACTAAAAAGCAAGAATAAAAGACAAAATCCAACTTGATCATCAAATATTTTTAACTGATTATCATATTGGCCTATTTTACCTAATAACAGAAGGGAAAAGTAAATCTGAATAGTTTTTTGTTAAATTTCTTCCCATAGGAGGATTTGAATCCAAAATTTGTATGATCCCCAGTTGAATTAAGTTGTTGTTGAGTTATTAAAGGATAGGTATTTGGAATTGTTAGTTACAAACGGACATGCAAATGGACAAATGTACATTCAATACTATGAAACAATCATATACTATGGCCGTTTTTTTAACCATTTGTCTAATGGTTTAGACAAATGTGTGGAAAGTTCTGGAAATGGCACAAAAGGAAATGGGCAGTCCAGTCCATGATAATGTTTTGGCCCTTTTGATCTCCAGGCCTGCCATGGTTGGGAAACCATCTACACCACAAGTTCTTCATTGTACAACTCTCCCACGAAAGTCACATCCAATTCCACTTCTTGCAATACTTGGTATTCCAATTCACAAATATCCTTCCTTTACTCATCTACTCTTTCTGTTAGTTGTTGTGTGATTTCAACTCTTTCTGTATGTACCTGATATTATCAACTGCGGAATTCTTTAATCGTCTATTTTTTGAATTGCCGACATTGGGTTTTCCGCTTTAGCTGAATTCCTTCATGGGTACAGCTTCAACTGGGTACCCATTTGGAACTGCTGTTCATTCATATGGAAACTCTGCACTTTTATCTCGTAAATTGGAATTCTCGCGCTCTAATTTCCCTTTCCCTGCTGAATTTTCAAGAATCAATCCAAACTCCGGCTCTGTTTTCCATTTTTCTTCCGAGGTATTGAAGCACTTTAGCTCTTTTCGTTGTTGTGAAATTTGTGCATAATCGTCTGGTTTCTGTGCATGTGAAGTGATGATCGTTAATTTTTAGTGCTGGGATGAATTCCTTAATCCCAATGGTTTCATTGCGTAATTAAGTAAGCTGTGAAGTACAGTTAGCAAATCTTTCCAATGTTAAACTAGTGGGGGTCGTTAAATTGTTTAGGTGATGATGTTTTGAATATCTAAATCCATTTTCTGAGACTGAATTCGCTTATTGGTTGATCAGGATTTTGGCAGTGTTTAGTTTTAGTGTATGTTCATTCTATTTCAAAATTTGATTGTAACATAGTCTTCTTGGTGCAGTCATCAGTTTGTAAGATCCATAGTTTGCCTGACATTGATAACATCTTCTGGGATAAAGTTCCAACGCCGCTACTTGATGTAATTGATAATCCTATCCATTTGAAGAATTTGTCTCTTAAGGTTAGTTTATGATTTCATACATATCTCTCCTTGTGGGTGCCAAAGATAATGTGGCTTTTAAACCAATCAAACACCATTGTGGCAGGAATTGAAACAATTAGCGGAAGAAATTCGTTCGGAATTGACTTCCTTTCTTTCAAACGTACCAGCATCTTATAAGGCCAGTTTGGCAGTTGTGGAGCTGACTGTTGCCTTGCACCATGTTTTCCATGCTCCAGTGGACAAGATACTGTGGGATGCAGGAGAAGAGGTAGGAGTGTAGGACTATTTTTCCTATGCTCAATATTATTGAACTTTCTTCTGGAACTGAAATTGTTGTGAAGTAAAATATTGACACGATTATGCATACCGATATCAATATGCGACTTGGGCATGTAATGTTCATCTGCCAGACAGAGAGTGTGTCTAAACAATCAATATCAATAATTTATTTTGTCTCTTGCCAGACCTATGCACACAAGATTCTTACCGGAAGACGACCTCTCATGAGTACATTGTATCAAAAGAATGGTCTTTCTGGGTCCACATCTCGGTTGGAAAGTGAATTTGATCCATTTGGTGCTGCACATGGCTGCAATAGTGTATCTGCTGGACTTGGTACAGTGGACTGTTGATCCTTTTTTGTGGGGTTATAAATATTTTTTATCTATTGTTTCTTTCTTTTAGTTTAACGAAATGTGGGGGTAGGAATTTGAACCATTAGTTCAAGGATATAATGTCTTATTCAATTGAGTTTTTATTTAGGTTAATCAATTTTTTTGTTCTTATTGACTTATATATGACTTCAATTGAAAAAATCCTTATATTTCAGCTTTTAATAGCACATTATATAATCCTTTCCCTCAAGAAGGTGCTGTTAATAACCACATGTGATAATTAGTGTGTACATCCAACCTCTAGCATATGGAAAGAATTCCTTGTTTTTGTTTTTGTTTATTTGCTCAAAAGTATTGTTTTTTATTCTTAGAATAGAATCATGTTTGGAAATTGTACAACAAATTTAATATGATCTCATTTAATCTTAGGCATGGCAGTAGCAAGGGATATAAAAGGTAAACGTGAAAGAATAGTTACGATAATTAACAATTTGTCAACTATGACGGGGCAAATATACGAAGCAATGAGTAATGTGGGATATTTGGACTCAAATATGATAGTGATATTAAATGACAGTCGGCATTCTTTACACCCAAAACTTGATGATGGCTCTAAGACATCTGTTAGTGCTTTGTCTAGCACCCTCAGCAGGCTCCAGTCCAGCAAATCCTTTCGGAAGTTTCGTGAAGCCGCTAAGGTATTTTTCTGATTTTTCCGTTTTAATTGACCTGACACTTGGAGAATGTTCTTCGTCTTAACGTGGATGAGAAGTTGGTCTTTGTTCGTATTGTTTTAGTTTTCTGGAAAGTCCTCAGCTTCATATGTTTTTCCTATGATTAGGGTGTAACTAAAAGAATTGGTAAGGGAATGCATGAATTGGCTGCCAAGGTTGACCAATATGCTCGCGGCATGATGGGTCCCTCAGGATCAACCCTTTTTGAAGAACTTGGACTCTATTATATAGGCCCTGTTGATGGCCACAATATGGAGGACCTCATTTGTGTTTTACAAGAAGTTGCATCACTTGATTCAATGGGTCCAGTATTGGTACACGTCGTAACTGAAGAAAACTATTCAGAAGGTTATAAGAGGGTTGCAGGCAGGCAACTGGATGGTATCCATTTCCCTAACTCAACTTTTTCCTCTAGTGTCTTTCATGTCCTGTGATTGAACTTTTATTTTATCTTCACTCCTAAACTTCTGACTTGTTTATTGCTTAAAGAGCATTCAGACTACTCTTTTTAGTGTAAGCTTCGTTTTTCAGCTCTCTGATGGAGAGTTGTAAAATCTGCTATTTCTTATTCTATCACTGGGTTTATGGTTGACGTTTAGCATATTTAATTTGGACAATGATGCTTCCCTAACCTTGTCGATTCTATTTATGAGTGATAAGAAACAAATTTTATTATGTTTTATTCATTCTGGTTTCTTCTCCTGACTCTAGGTTTATATAACATAGACCCATTGCTGTATGGAATTGATTCTCGAACATATGGCGATTGTTTTGCGGAGGCTTTAGTTGTGGAGGCGGAGAAGGACAAAAGCATTGTGACAGTGCATGCTGGGATGCAGATGGAACCATCAATTCAACTGTTTAGGGAAAGATTTCCTGATAAGTTCTTTGATGTGGGTATGGCTGAGCAACACGCAGTTACATTTGCTGCTGGTTTGTCATGTGGTGGATTGAAGCCATTTTGTGTAATTCCTTCGGCTTTCTTACAGAGAGCATACGATCAGGTCTCTCTCTCGAGCTGCTCCACACTTGCATTAAATATGCAGTTGCCACTTCGAGTGTTCAGGCGTTTAACAATAGCAAGTTTTGAATTTGGTTTTCTAGGTGGTGCATGATGTCGATCAACAGAAAATTCCTGTACGTTTTGTCATTACCAGTGCTGGATTGGTAGGATCTGATGGTCCTACACAATGTGGTGCATTTGATATAACATATATGTCGTGCTTGCCAAACATGATTGTCATGGCACCATCAGATGAGAATGAGCTAGTGCACATGGTTGCCACGGCAGCATGCATTGATGATCGACCAGTATGCTTTCGATATCCAAGAGGCTCCATTGTCACCACTAACAACCTTGCCCTTGAAGGGGTTCCAATTGAAGTAACCACCTTGTTGATGCTAGTGTGCTTTTTCAAAGTCTCAATCTTCTTGTAACTTGAGAAAAAAAAATTAAAACTTGACATTGTTTGTAACACATTGCAGATTGGAAAAGGGAGGGTTCTTGCTGAGGGTAAGGATATTGCTTTGCTTGGTTATGGTACAATGGTTCAGAACTGCCTTAATGCTCGGGCCCTTCTCTCAAAGTTCGGTGTCGAGGTTACAGTTGGTGATGCAAGGTTCTGCAAGCCACTTGACATAGCACTTCTCCGACAACTCTGTGATAACCATGCATTTCTAATCACAGTTGAGGAAGGTTCGGTCGGAGGCTTTGGATCTCATGTTGCACAATTCATTGCCCTCGATGGACGGCTGGATGGAAGAATCAAGGTACGATTTCTATAAGCATTTCCTATTTCCCGTTTTAGGCATAGGCTGGTATTTCCTTAAAAAAATCAAGTTGAAATAGAAAATGTTTAGGCACTTTTAGCTCGTTTCGCATATGTAGAAAATAACTTCTAAGTCTGACTGTACGCTACAAAAGCCACACAAAATCAATGAACCGGGCCTAAGAGGAAAAAGTCAGTTTTTCAATCATATGCAATAAATTTACATTTCTGATGTGCCCTGTGCCACTTTCCTCAAACCATTTCACCTGCAGTGGCGGCCAATAGTTCTACCAGATAATTACATAGAGCAGGCATCACCACAACAACAGCTCTCCCTTGCCGGGTTGACTGGAAATCACATTGCTGCAACGGCATTAAGCTTGCTCGGTCGCCCCCGGGAGGCATTACTTATGATGTGTTAGGGTCTTGTATCTCTCAGTCCCTGCTGAAGGTGAAGTTTTTTAACAGTTGAATTTCAACTAACCACAGAAGATGAGAAAAACATCAGTACCACACCACCAGCATTTTTAGGTATCAATTTGTTGTACATTCTGCATCTTTTTTCTGTGCCATTTTTAATGCGTTGCTTCCCTGTTTTTTTACACAACCACTTTCACACAGAGAAATGAAAGATCTTTGATTCTCCATCCTACTGTTTTTCTCATCTGATTACAATGTAAATGGTGATCAATCAGAAACTTGCATGTAAAGTCCATATTTCTCCATCTGTTTTCCTGTTTGTGTAAGTAAATTCATGGATGATGGTAGCCAACTCATAACTCTTCATTAACAATTTAACACATTCTCAAAGATAGAATCTGATTAAACCTTTTAAATTTTCTTAAGGGATTAACTCATGGTCCATGAATGTCTACATACTCCATTTGGTTGCCTAGAAAATGTGAGAAAACGTTACATCATATTTAATTTTAATGCTTGGTTCTTAGATATGGAATATAGCAGACCAATAAAGAGTATTTTGTAAGACGAGTTTTGGGTTCCAGCATTTTTTAATGATGGAATTCCTTGACAACTTTACTGATATGGGTAGAAACTAAAAACTATTGACAGCTAATTTATGCATTAAGAAATGGCCTTGTTCATCATTATTTTAATTGTTGGTCTCAGCCACTATCATCTTATTGGTTCCGATGTCTAGCTTTTACCTCCAAATGAACAAATAGCATTCGTCCAAAATGACTTGCGTCATCATTTAATATTATGTAAAGCAATATCATATATTTACTTTTTTTAATATAAACCAACAAACTAATCCCAATCAATCTCAATCAAAGTCTTTCATGTTGCTATCAAAGTCCCACCAAGCCTTGTGCAACTTCTGTTGCACAAGGCAGGAGGGTATACAACAATTATAAACAGCTCAAGTAAACCAGTGAGCTACCAAAATTAAAAGAACTATTACAATCAACAAAATAGATGATTCTTGTTCAATTAAAAATATCATATGATTTAAAATTATATGTAAATTCGAGTATAATTCAATAGTTTAGTACATAAAGTTGTAAAAAAGGTCTCAATGATAACCTTTTGTCTTATTATTATTATTATTTCTTGTTTGTTAACTTTTAGACTGTCTTATAGTACCTCAACCATAGTTTGTCACGTGTTTACATTAAATTTATAACATGGTTGCAATCAA
The DNA here is from genome assembly GCA_025688845.1 of Cucumis hystrix. Lineage (NCBI taxonomy): Eukaryota > Viridiplantae > Streptophyta > Magnoliopsida > Cucurbitales > Cucurbitaceae > Cucumis > Cucumis hystrix. Next base: position 14,751,896 of record CM046885.1, on the reverse strand, counting down.
GTGAGCAGATAAAGTATTATTTGGAGGTGGAAAAAATAATAATTTATACAAAAAGAAATGTATGGATAGATAGAGACAGGAAGGAATTGTTTTGATTTAGGCAATCATAAACACATAGCTGAAATCTCAAACTTTTCAATCTGTTATGCTATGAGTAATGAGAATCTGAGGTTTCGATATTCTCTAAGTTTTTTCTTTTTTCTTTTTTTTGGTTATTATGTTTAGTATGTAAATGTCGTTTTTTGATCAAAATTAATAATGGCATATGAATTTCCCTTTCGTTCATCTGAATCTTTGACGATATCGCTCAATTATAATTGGATCGCACGCCATTTTGTCTCACCTAAACCTCCAAAATTAGCCTCTTTTTTTTTTATAAATAAACAATAAATTAAATTAAACGTAATTTTCTATTTCCTCCTCCGTCATTTAAAATCAGCAAACCTATAATTTTATTTTTTTTCTATATATATAAGAAAAAAAGTCATGTAGGTTATTTCATTTAAAAAATGTTAACTTCATTTCGTTTATTGTTTGTAAATTTCGGTTTTTTATTTTTGAAAATTACTTTTTCTTTTTAGAGAAAAAAAAGTGGTCGGTAGCTAATTCACCTTTTTTTCCAACAAAAATCTTGTTTGTTTTTTTTTAATTATGAAAGAAAATTAATAATTAAAAAAAATAAAAAAAAATACGTTTTGTTTTTAAAAACAGGAAACAAAAGCAGTTATTAATTAAATATATATGGTTTTGTTTTTAATAAACAGATATTAAAAACAAAATAAATGTTTTGAAAGGGTCACCAAATCCGGCTTTAGTTTCCCTAAATTTCAAAACGCAGCAATTTAATTAATATTTAAACTTAGTTTCGATTTGAAACTTTTTACTATGAAAATTTCATAGTAAATAAGATCTATCTATTTCAAATGATAAAATATATAGATTAAAGGTTTATGGTTATTAAAATTTAATAATTAAATTGTTACACGCGATGGAATAAATTAACAGAGTTCTAAATTAAAGTATTTAACAAACTTGATGGACTAAAATTAATTTCAACTCAAATTCTACAACATGTTACATGAAATTCCATATTCATATCCAATAAATAAAAGGCATTGGTTAGATAATCCAATGCACCATATTTTTTATTCAGTGTATAACAAAAACAATAGAAAGAAAAAAACAATTCATCTTCTTGAACAAAAATTACTACGTAAGAAATTTGTATTGAGTGATTGGGTTACAACTCGACACAATTTTTTTTTCTTGATAAATTATTATAAATTCATAAGAATCTCAACATATTATAATATATATATTCGAAACAGCTTATCGTGACAATCCAAGCTCCAAACTCGAAGTTATAATTAAGCCATCAAATTCCATTTCAAATCACCAATAATTTATTTTTTTTCCAAAAAAATTAAACAAAGTTATGAGCAATATTATTGTCCCTCTACCGGCCAACCTTGTGACAGACGTAGGTGATCCAGGATGGATGAGCAAAGGGGACAACGCATGGCAGATGACTGCGGCGACGTTAGTTGGACTACAAAGCGTACCGGGTCTAATAATCCTATACGGGGGAGCGGTTAAGAAGAAATGGGCCATAAACTCAGCGTTTATGGCTCTATATGCGTTTGCCTGTGTGTTGGTGTGTTGGGTTGGGTGGGGTTATCGGTTGTCGTTTGGGGAAAAACTGGCGCCGTTTTGGGGGAAGTTGAATGTGGCATTGGATCAAGAGTATCTGTTGGCACCAGGTTTTGCTGGGAAGTTTCCAACAGCAACAATGGTGTTTTTTCAATTTGTGTTTGCGGCAATTACATTGGTTTTGATAGCTGGGGCTTTGCTTGGGCGTATGAACTTTTATGCTTGGATGTTGTTTGTGCCACTTTGGCTTACGTTTTCTTATACGTTTGTGGCTTTTAGTATTTGGAGTCCTGGTGGGTTTTTTGCTAAAATGGGACTCATTGATTACTCTGGTGGTTATGTTATTCATTTGTCCTCTGGTGTTGCTGGCTTCACTGCTGCTTATTGGGTATGTAATTACTCTCTTTCTTATCATTATAAATTTTTTGTTTTTCGTAGGTGTTTTGTTTATTTTGTTCTACGTTTAATTACTTAAATTCTTATTTGCTTAGGTTTAGTTTGGTTATTATTTGATTTTTTAGATTTTAGATTCTGAAAACTCAGTCTATGAACATTTATTTCACCTCAAATTTCTTGTTTTTGTTTATTTTTAGTTCTGCTAATGTTTTAAAGAAACTAAACTAATTAGTTTTGAAAACACTGAAAAATTGTAAAATTGGTCCATTTTGAAACTAAATTTTTACAATTTTGAAAGAATTCTTGTGTTGACTTTTAAAAATATAAACAAAAGGTAAATAAGAAAGTAAGAAATTTTGAAATAGATAAGATATTCACGTATGTGTTTAATTTTCAAAAACTAAAAATTAAAACCTAAAAAGCAATAACCGGTATAGTAATACATTAAATTTATTTTATTAAAGTTATATTTACTCTAGGTCATTACAGTTTTTATATATTTTTTAAATAGTTTCAATATTTTGTTTTTAAAATATGTCTAAAAATTTAATTCTGATACTTAAATAATAAATCACTATAAGTAAACAGTGAAAAAGACATAAATTTAATTTTTAAAAATAGAAAACAAAAACTGAATAGTTTACAAATGGGACACAAATATAATTGGTATCTGGGTTTTGAGATGAAACTGATATGTGTGTATGTGTGAGTGGACAGGTTGGGCCACGGTTGTCGAAGGACAGAGAAAGCTTCCCTCCGAACAACATTCTTCTCATGCTAGCGGGAGCAGGGCTGTTGTGGATGGGTTGGACTGGTTTTAACGGGGGAGACCCCTACGCCGCCAACATCGACGCCTCACTGGCTGTTCTTAATACCCACGTTTGCACCGCCACCAGCCTCCTCACTTGGCTCATCTTCGACATCATCTTCTTCAGAAAGCCCTCTGTCATTGGCGCTGTCCAGGGAATGATCACCGGCCTTGTTTGCATCACCCCCGCCGCAGGTCACTTCTCTCTGCAGAACTATTATCATCAAAATTAGCAGCTTATATATTCATCGTAATTTATGAAACATAATGTGTGTCTATATATATATATCCAGGAGTTGTTCAAGGATGGGCAGCAATTATAATGGGAGTACTATCAGGTTCAATCCCATGGTTCACAATGATGGTTGTTCACAAGAAATCCGCCATTCTCCAAAAGGTAGACGACACAATGGCCGTCCTCCACACCCACGCCATCGCCGGCAGCCTCGGTGGCATTTTAAGCGGCATCTTCGCCGAGCCACACCTCAACAACATCTTCTACGGCAACTACAACAAATACATCGGCCTTTTCTATGGCTTCAATACAAAACAAGTCAAACTCGGCTTCCGCCAACTTGGCGTCCAACTTCTCGGAATCATCTTCGTCACCCTCCTCAACATCATCGTCACTAGCCTTATCTGCGTCCTCCTCCAGTACATTGTCCCGCTCCGAATGTCGGAGGAGGACATGGCTATCGGAGACGAGGCCGCCCACGGTGAAGAGGCCTACGCCATTTGGGGCCAAGGAGAGAAGATGGATTCTTCTAAGTATGATATAGAGGCCCCAGTTTCCGCTAAACATAGGCATGCAGCTGGTCAGGTTGAAATGACTTGAGGCTTTTGTTTTTCGTACTTCTTTTTGTTTAGTTTACAGGCATCAGAGATTGTATCATCTATCTCGTGATTGATTAGTTGACTCGAATTTGGGTTTGCATGCTACTTGACCACAATAATAACAACAATAATGTTGCTCTCATTTAATGTATCAAACTTTCCTCATAGGTGGGAGCTTTGGTTTGGGTTTGAGAATTGGTTTCATATATGAAATGTGTTATATATATATATATATAATAGAATAAAAGGTTAAATTTTCTGTTCTCTTGTTTTGAAGATCTCATTTTTTAATATATATATATTTTTTCTTACTATTGAATTAAGATCTGAATTTTAAGTTGTAATTAGGTTGGACTACAACCCTACAATTCTTCTAATGGTAAAGGTGACCTAACATGTGCACAAATTTGAAGTTTTCTTTTTACTAAGTCAAATGATCTTTTACTTAAAATCAAACTTGGTTTCAACCTTAAAGATCAATTTGGCTAGACATAAATTGCAATGAGACCAAACAAAACAACCCTAGAGAGTTAAGAATTTCTCTTTGCATGCTTTGGGCCCAATTTTTTATTCGTGCAAAGTGAGATAATATATTTTAGACTTAATTCAACTTTTATTCAAATTTATCGACCAAGGATCAAACTTCTAATTTTTTTGCTCATTTCAATAAATCTATCATTATAATCACACGTGGTAAAAAAGAAAACAAGACATTTTTTAAGTTAGATAATATATTTGCTTCCCAACTTTTATTTAGGAGCCCACCTCAATTGGTCTTTTAAATTTTATTTTGATTAAACTGAATTGGAATTTGTTTTATAGCATTATGTTTAGAAGTAATTTTAACCTAGTGAAAAAATCATTTATCATTTTTTAAAAATAACTCTAAAAATATTTTTAATAACTTGAAAACCATGTGTTTGAAAATGTAAAATTAAATATTAAATAATTGTGAGTGATGACAAAAGTGATTTTGAAAGTCTATGTGCTTCGAAGAAATTTACCATGAACCCGACTTTATAAGAGAGAGAGAATGAAAGGTTGGAGTCACGTGGATGATGTGAGCATCACACATGGCGCCACGTCATCGATTACAAGGCGGTGATTGGAGGACAGCGAACACACTCCCCAGAAATCCTCAGCAGTGGAATAATTGCTCATTCCAATTAAAATAGCAATAACAATAATTCTGTATGCTATAATATTCCGTACAACTAAGAGCTGATGGATATTTGAAACTACAAAATCGGCTAAAAATACATATATAAAGTTATATGAATTTTATTTAGAAACGAGTGGATTATGTTTATGTGTGCTATCATAATTTATAAAAGGAAACACAGTATGAGATTTAACTCTTCTTTTTTTTAATTATATCAGATTTCAACTAATAATATAAAATATGTATGTATCATCGTTAAAGTAAGAAATATGGTAAAAGTAAGTCTTGTAAAAATGATTTTAAAATATGAATAGATGATTTGATCAAGACAACTCTCCCCTGTTTTTCATTTATTCCTTGAGTTTTTCTTTATTAGAAAATAACCTTTTGATTCCCTTTCTTTTTAAGAAATAAATAAATCAAGTCTTACAGAGTATGTTTGGCTCATTCAATCACTAATTTCAAAAGAACTATTATGGTATTTGCTAATTCAATCACTAATTTTAAATGATAAAAATCATTATGAACTTGTTGATTTTAATAAAATAAATACTCTTACGTACAAGAAAATTTAGTTTAACTCAATAACAATTAATTTAATTTTTTTTTTTAAGATTAGAGACTTCAATCTACCAACCCCTTACAGATATATTCAAATAATAAAATGAAAAAGAAATAAACCTTGTCCACAAATAAGTAACTCTCATTTACAAATTGAACATCTAACTTTTATAAATTCAAAAGCTTGAAAAAAATATAATTATTTTTTGTAATTACGTTGTTTTAGGAAAACGAGAGAAAAGACACAATCCAATCAAATAGTAAATTATTTAAGATAAAAGAGTGTGAAAAATTGAAACCTAAATCTCCATAACTCTATTCCGTGTTAAAATTGATATAATTATTACTTTAAAATTTAAACTAATACAAATTTTATAAAATAGAGTATAAATTTAATTTTTGAATGAAAAAAGAAAAAGACCATGCCTTTTATATTTTATAATATTTTAGAATAAAGTTCAAAAAAATAAACGAAATTAAAGTTGGTGAGGACTTTGGTATGGTTTTATTAATTATTTTGAAATGGAGGTTTAATTTGGAATCTGTTGACGTGTGAATGGATAAAGGATGAATGTTGGGTAAGTTATGACTGGACTGGTTTCCCACGTGTCGGTGTGGAGTGACTCATCGCCGGTGTAACTAACGACGGCGCCTTAGCTGTCAAAGATGATGCCAAAATTTACACCTGGCCACCGCAAATACATAATCATCACAATAATAATAGAAATAATAGAACGCGGAGAAATCACTCATTACATTTTTATCATAGCCTTCCACATTTATTACGTTCCAACCCCATTCTATCACACAAGGGCGGCCTCACTGTCTTATTACGTGTCTATTTCCCTCTTTATTTCTTTTTATGAGTTATAATAAATTTTTATATTATTTTAGTTTATATTATAACAACGTGGATTTAATAAATAAAATATTTTAATTTGTTAAGAAAACAATAAATATTACAGCAAAAAAAAAAAAGAAAAAAGATATCATGCATTATCAAGTAATAAAAAAATGATAGAAAAGAGAATATTATTTCACATTTCATGTTTTGAAAAAGTATTTACATAGCTAATCTCAGACCTATAAATAGTATTTGTATTCTTAGATAATTTTTGTCCTATGCTCCCTGAGTTTCTAAACACCACTAACTCAATGGTTATTTATTTATATTTTAATAATATATGAGAAATCTAATTTCGATGTAATAATAAAAATTTCACATTATTTGGTTTATTTTCCTTTTAGCACGTTCTTTTCTTCCAAAATTTAAGTTAAAATTTGCAATTTTTTTATGAAACAATTCTAAAAACTATTTAGTATTAAATTCTTAGTAGATAAATGGTAAGGCAACAAATAAACTCATCAAATACATAAATTAATAAATGATATGGCTATCAAAACAGGCTATGTGGATTTTAGTTAAATTTGAGAAATTATAAAAATAGAACATTTCACAAAATACTTACCTATATAGAAAAATAAATCAGTGTAATTAATTTTATATTTTAGTGATTTTATCAAATAGTTTGTTATTAAAAAAAAAAAAAAAAACCTCTTCAACCTCTTTTAGATTTAAACTTACAAAAATATTACTTCAACGAGTTTTTATCTTTCAGTATATACTTCATAAAAATGTCGTCAAAATCTAACCCAATTTAAACTAAGACATATTCTAAATAACCTTTCATCGGTATTATTTTTCTCTTTAACATATGAAAACTTAATAATGATATTTTCAAAAGCATATTTTTGTTTTTTAAATTTGGCTTAAAAAAAGAAAGCTGGTATGAAAACCATAGGAATGATGTTGTAAAAAATTAACTTAATTTTAGAACAAACGGAGAGTAAACTTCCAATATTGTGCATTGATGGACGGATGGATCTTTGATACATTGAACCATTTTTTTGTTCTAAAAAGTGGCAGTTGTTGATTAAATGATTAGATATAAAGTTAAATTTATGTCTAATACGATGGAACATTCCTATTACATAATCATATTTAGTTGATAATAAAAATTTAAAAATAGTGTACAATAGGCCAAAGAAGATTATTACAAAACATTGAATATTTAAGGTTATGTTTACCAAACTATTGTTGTTTTTAAAATGTTTTAATTATTATTATTTTCTTTCCAAAAATTAATCATTATTGTTTAAACATGCCACATATGTTTTAAATACAAATGAATATAAATTTAATAAACAGATTTTTAGAGAAAAATTCGAATGTAAGAGTAATTTTGCAGAAATGAAAATTGAAAAGTGGTTTTATATAAATTAAGAAAGGGGTTTGGTTATATATATATATCAGTGTATCAAATGATTCGATAAATATACCTTTGAAAATTCTATTTATAATTTTGTGATGAGTTTCAAATAAAATATATAGCTTTTCAGAATTTTAGCAAACCCAAATTAAATTTTTATTTTCTACTTAAGTTTATAAATACTTTTTTTTTATTTGAAATAATTTTTTATTTATTATTTGCTTTTACTAGAAGTAATCTAAAATTTTCCATTTTCATAAAAAACATTGTACATGCCTTTTCATTTTAAATCTTTTTTTAATAAATAAAGTTAAATCTTTTTGGTTTACCTTAACGTTTTTTATAACTAAACATCAAATATTAATCGGTCATTACCAACATAACCTAAATAATCATCTTACCAACCACACATTATGCAGTTAAAATTCTTCAAGAATTCCTCTTCATCTCAAAAAGTGTCATGTGCCATTAAAAAACAAACCCTAATTTAAAACAAAAAGAAAAGAAAAAGAGACAGCCGTTGATTACAACAAATGTCATGGATTTACGGCTGTGATGTAGGAGTTCCGGGTGATACATTAGTCATGGATCCAGCGGATAACAAACGAATCCAGATCATCAAAATAAAAAAAAGGCCTAAACAAGCGGGCCGAGTAACCAAATTCGTCGCGCCGAGTAATTGAATATGCGGTCATCGCTAAACCCCGAGCCAAACGCTGGAAGGCCTGTCTTGTTCCGCACGGGACGAAACGGAAAAGTAAAACAAACCAAAATTCAACCAATCAACTTTTTCCCTTTTTTTTTTTAATTTTATAACTCTTTTTTCTATTTTTTAATCTAAAAAAGAAACTTTAAGTCACTTACCATTTGATAGCTCGCCCCGCGTCCGCCTTCGCCGGTGATCTTCCGGCCGGTAACTGCGGTTTTCATCCCGGACCGATAATATTCGTACTATCAGCCTTTATCTTCTCTCACCCACATTCCCCTGCTTCTAGGTGATTCTTCGTTTATCCGATCACATTGAAACGCTCTCTGTTAGGTCATTACGCTTCTTCCTTAATCTCTGCATGGCAATGCCGCGTTGTTCTGTGGATTCTCTACAATGTTTTAGAACACGAGAACATTAACGAGTTTTGTTTATAATCTTTCGTATTTGCGTCTTTTAACATTGATGATGAACATTCAATATACGTAATTTTTGTTGAGATTTGGTTCTTTATTTATTATGCCGGTTGGCTTACCTTTTTGGAAAAGGTTATTTAATATTTTAATCGATGACAGTTCATCGTAAGAGATTAGAGTTTTTGACGCCACCGATTGAGATTCACCTGATTGTTTATGTCAAATCTTTGTATTAATCATGCTTTTTGTTGGTATTATATTTTATTTAAGAGAATTATGCTTGCTGGTTTTCTGTGTTGCGAGTTAATGAAATTATAACCACTATCACATGCTGCACACCAATACACTGTCATTCAAAGAATGTGGTAAGTTTGAAACATTTCGTTTGTTTCTTTCTCCTTTGTCTCGTGAGAATCTAACGCGGTTTTGGAGATCACATAGTATTTGGTTTATTCTTTCTTCTCTGTCCTTTTGCATCTTCAGGGGCTATATATACATAAACATATATAAAGTTTTATGTCTTTGTAACTTATTGGAATTCAATGGTTGTTTCTTGTAATGTGAAAAAACTTAGCCGTTGCATCACTAGGTGAATATTCATTTTCGTAGTTGCTTTGATTGGGTTCAGTGATGGGGGCTCCGTTCGAGGGAATTGTAAAGGATTTAAAAGGAAGGGCCGCGTGCTATAAACAGGATTGGATATGTGCACTATGTTCAGGCGTCAGGTTCTTTTCTCCTCATCTTTAAAATGCAATTACAAGAATTGATTATATACGGCGTCTTGAATTTCTTACAATGTTCTTATCTACTTAATGTTTTTTTTTTTTTGTGTTTCCCAGGATTTTAGCTCCTACTATGTACATTTTCTTCGCCTCAGCTCTACCTGTTATTGCCTTCGGGGAGCAACTTAGTAGAGATACAGGTGCATCTTTATCTCTGCAATGTAGATAAAATTTGATCTGTTCATAAACTGGAAATGGGGTTCTTATTTCAATCTTTTTATCTTCGAATCCTAATCGTGCTTAGGTGGAAGATTGAGCACTGTGGAAACATTAGCCTCAACTGCGCTGTGTGGAATTATCCACTCAATCTTTGGGGGACAGCCTTTGCTGATTTTAGGTGTGGCAGAACCAACGGTTATAATGTACATTTACTTGTACAGTTTCTGCGAAGGCCGGCCAGATTTAGGAGGCGAGCTCTTTATAGCCTGGGCTGGATGGTAAGTGAATTAGTTTTCCAGGTATCAGACCGCATCTACCCATATCTTGGTGGAAATTTTGGGTTTTGCTTACTTTTTTCATGTCTGTCGTAGGGTATGCATCTGGTCAGGAGTATTCCTGATTCTCCTTGCAATCTTTAATGCTTGCAACATCATTACCAAATTTACAAGAGTAGCGGGGGAATTATTTGGCATGCTTATTGCTGTTCTTTTCTTTCAAGAGGCAATAAGGGTATAATGATTGATTGTCATTTATTACAAAAGGAGGAGAAGACGGCTTGAGTGAGACTTACTAAATATCCTAATTGCAGGGACTGATCAGCGAATTCCAGATTCCCAAGTCAGAAAAGCCAGAGCTCTTGGAGTACAAATTTGAATGGTTGTATACAAATGGTTTGCTGGCAGTAATTTTTTCTGTCGGTCTACTCTTCACAGCATTGAAAAGCAGAGGTGCAAGATCATGGAAATATGGCACTGGTACAAACTTGATTAACTAGCATTTGCAAAATTTAAATTTACATTTGAAACCTTTCTTACTTTTTTGATATCTCTGTGTGCAGGCTGGTTCCGGAGTTTCATTGCAGATTATGGGATTCCACTTATGGTCGTGTTCTGGACCGCATTGTCATATGGAGTTCCCGGCAAAGTTCCAGATGGAGTTCCAAGGAGACTCTTTTGTCCATTACCATGGGAACCATCTTCATTGTACCACTGGACTGTAGTGAAGGTGCGGTTTTTTTAAGCTACATTCCATTTCCCTTGCTGTCAAGTTATGGAAGCCCATAATCATTTGGTTAAACAGAGCTTTATTTATTTATTTTTATCACAATCCAATACATTTAGGATTACCATCAACTGGAATTAAAAGTCCACTTCACATGCTTGATTGGCAGGACATGGGGAAGGTTCCATTGACTTACATCTTTGCTGCTGCTCTGCCTGCCGTGATGATAGCAGGCCTATACTTTTTTGACCATAGTGTTGCATCACAACTGGCTCAACAGAAAGAGTTTAATCTTCAAAATCCATCTGCATATCACTATGATGTCTTCTTGCTCGGGATTATGGTAAATATTTGTAACTTGGTTTCTTTTACCTTATGTATTTATCCTTTACCAAACCAGGCTCCCTTGCCCGCATCTGAAACTGCTGTGTTTTTGCTGTTACAGACTTTGATTTGTGGATTGCTTGGATTGCCTCCTTCTAATGGTGTCCTCCCACAGTCCCCAATGCACACCAAGAGTCTCGCAGTGCTTAAACGGCAGGTGTTTAAACATTGAATGCTAACAAAACTCACCAGTTCTGTTTGATATTCAGACCATTTTTAGTGGATTCTTATTTTTTTATGTCAATTGCAGTTGTTTCGAAAAAAAATGGTAAAGAGGGCAAAGGAATGTATAAAACAAAAAGCGAGCAACTCTGAAATTTATGGAAAGATGCATGCCGTGTTCATTGAAATGGATGCAGCTCCTGTTGTAATGCTCTATTCTAATCACGTATCCCCTTCTTTCTTACTCCAAGAATGAGTTATCTCATGCACCTTATCTGCTCTTTTTGCAGCCTAAAGATCTAGAAACCTTGACAAAGGCAGTAATGAATGCTGATGAAGGTGATCAAAAGGGAAAATTCGATGCTGAGAAAAATATTGATCCTTATTTGCCTGTTCGTGTGAATGAGCAAAGAATGAGCAACTTGCTGCAGTCTTTCCTTGTTGCTGCATCAATATTCGCTATCCCTGTAATGAAAATGATACCCACATCAGTTCTTTGGGGATACTTTGCTTACATGGCCATTGATAGTCTCCCAGGAAATCAGTTCTGGGAAAGGATGTTGTTGCTCTTCATTACACCTAGTCGGCGTTTCAAGTAAGTCTACTTAATTGGTTCTTGCACTAATCTTTAGTTGGCATGCTTTATAGTTTACTTAATATAACTGGGATTCTACTGTCTACTTAATTTTATGTTTCTTCTTCGTGTTCTAGAGTCTTGGAGGGGTCTCATCTATCTTTCGTTGAATCTGTGCCATTCAAGATCATTGCTTCCTTTACGCTCCTTCAGTTCGCATATTTCTTGTTGTGCTTTGGTGTAACATGGATACCTGTAGCTGGGATCATGTTCCCACTGCCATTTTTCCTCCTCATTAGCATAAGAGAGCATCTGCTTCCTAAGTTCTTCAAGCATAGCCATCTTCAAGAGTTAGATGCTTCAGAGTACGAGGAGATTGAAGGTGCTGGACATCGCCCATTGAATCTCACAGCACCGGTTAGTTTAACTTTCTTTGCTATATTGGATCTTCCGTTGGCTTGAAATACGCTCCCTCTCTCGACAAACTTAGTCTAAATGTTCACTTCTAATAATGTCTGCATAGGAAAAGGAGCCACCTGATTCGATTGCTGAAGAGAGCAATGAAGAATACTATGATGCGGAGATATTAGATGAGATGACAACTCATAGAGGAGAATTAAAGCTTAGAACTGTAAGTTTCAAAGAAGAAAGATCGTTTCAGGTTGGAAACAAATATCAAAGCCTCTAACTATTATTTGACCAATTGTCTTTAGCTTAGCCTTAACTCATCATTATCCGACATTTGAATTTCAGGTTCACCCTGAAGATTCCCTTCGAATGTGAAGCAGATGAAAGCAAATAGGAAGGATAAAGAGCGCGTTTGATCAAAGATTCAATACAACGATGATTATGACAATCGGTTTGCGATCAATATAGGAGAGTATACGGAAAGACATTTTTCTTCTCATATAGTGGCTGCTAACTCAAAGAAGATTGTGAAGATGTTTACATGAACCAATTCATTATATAAAAATACACATGAAAGGAAAAAAGAAGGATAACAGGAAAGATTTAAATCAAGGATTTGAGATTTATTCAATTTACTGTAGGAAAAGCTTTTAGAGAATTGAATTCACAAGCTTTAGCCATTCATTGATTTGATTTATTGTTTGTGACATTGGACGGTGGGGATTGGTTAATAAGAAGATTAAGGCAAGAGAGAGAATGGTCTTTCAGACACTAAAATGTGTGCGAAGATGTAGTTTTTTTCTTTTCTTTTCTTTTCTTTTTTTAAGTATTGTTTTTTCGTTTTGTTTTTATTTTGTTTTTTGGGGTTCATTTTATTATATGGCTTTTCAGCTAACTATAAATATATGGTGAATATAGAATCTTATATTACACCTGTTTCAAATTTTACCATCATGCTTTGTTTTATGTTTACCATTTGTTATTATTTCTCTGTTCGTCTGTGTGTTTGAATTTATAAGATAATAGCTTCTTGAAAGTTAGAGCAATGTATGTATATAATCGAAGAGATACAACTTAATAGTATTTGTTATATAGTTGTGTTCTTGAGTTCTAAATTATATAATCAAGAAATAGTTGCAAATATAGCATGCTACTACAAAATGTTAGCATATATGAGTCTATCAACCATATAGTTTATTACCAATTGATTTTACTTGCAATTATTTAAAATTGTTCTTCTACGCTTAATTATTATCTTTAAAAGTGTGATTAATAGCAATAATTCATTTTCGCCATGTTTATTCTAATGTCAATTTTTAAACATTTAAATTTAAATATGTTTGATGTCAGGTATAGTAGTGGGTTGGAAATTAGTCGCAATATAAACAAAATAAAATTTGTGAACCAAATAAAATAGAAGCAAGTTTTGAATGAAATTTGAAAAGTAATTTAATTTCAGTTGTTTTTTTCGATACCTAGAGAAAAACTAAGTGATTTATTTAACCAAAAAGTATGAAAATAAGTGCTTTCTATTTATCTTTCTTAAACATGCTAAAAAATACCTTTTTATCCTTTGAGGGGAAAAAAATCTTTCCAAACTTGACCTATTTTGTTTTGGCAACACCCCCTCTAATGCAATCAATATATTGAAAGGAATAGCTAAGGATAGAAACAGATCAAATGAAAAAGGGTAAAGATAAATAAATGAATATATATATAGTTGATGGGATTTTAGGAGAAGATTTTAAGAATTTCTATGCTATTTATGAGAAGAAAGTGAATAGATTGTATTTCATTTATGTTCATAGTATTATTACTCTAACAAAATAAAATAGATTTAAAAAATAAAAAAATAAAAAATAAAAAATAAAAAAAAACCAACATTCTAAATATTCTTAAGCCATATTGGATTTGACCCACTTCCTTGGTTTATGCATTTTTAAAATTTTCCCCTTTTAAAAGAGAAAAAAAATCATTTTCAAACTTTTTATTTAAATCTTATATATCAATCTTCTTTACTGCTAAAATGAAAATCCAACGAAATTTGTATTTTAACAAATGAAATAGTTTGATATCATGTTGTTTACTTAGGTTTATTTCTATTATGTAAAAGGCTTCAACGAGTCTTTGTTAGTGTGTAGTATTTAATGATCTCATTTTATTATAACCTAATTCTCCAATGTTTCTCCATCTCTCCTTGCATCTCTCTATCTCTCTTCTAAATATTTACATGTTGGACAGTTCTTCATCCACCAGCATCAACATTTCAATAGTTTGAGGTCAATAGAAATGTTTGGTTTCAATTATTTATCTCTAGTTTTTAAGTTGTTATAATTTTAACTTTGAGAATTGAGTCATATATAAATTGGATGGTGTTTAAGAAGCTTAGATATCATTTAACTTCAATCTTTTTTAAATACTCAGTTTGGGTATTCTGTGGAGCTTTATTAGAAATAATCTACAAGTACAATACATGAAAGCCTATTGGAGAATTACTACGAGTCGACCAAATGTAAAAGAGGGAGAATCTTTGTTGGGAATGACTTATAAACTCTTAAGCAAGGATAAAAAAAAATTAAAAACTTTTGAAGATCACAATTGTAAGAAGTTGATAAGGGTATAAAATTGATGTTTTTTAGTAGTGGAATCCACAAACTCTTTGGATCAAATAAGTAGTATAGTTTACAACTCCTACTTTCCAACTTTTCTACTATTACTTTTCAACTCCTTGAATCAAACAAATGGAACGTACTTGTATGCTAAAGTGGTGGAGTTTGGGTAATCCATTTTTTTGTAAAAATGAAATGCCTTTTCTTTCTTCACTCCAATTTTCATTATTTATTTCATGACACAAGTTTTATGGTATTCAACATATAACTATCTCAACCTCCATTTTTGGTAATAGAGACTTTTAAACAAAGATAATTAATAAAATTAATCTAAAATCACTTCTCAATTTATGCATTGGCAGCCTTTAAAATCATATTTCTCAGCTTTTAACATCAACTTACCTAAAATTGCATCTTCAACAACATTTTAAACTTCTAACATATTTTCCCTCCCATTAAAATGTGTATTAACAAATTGTTCCCTAAAATTTGTATGAAATTAATTTTGATTAAACAAAAATAATTTCGCTTTAAATCATATATTGTAATTCCGCGGTTTTGCCAATGTCCTTTTGTGTATAGACTATTGGGGAGAAGCTTCAACTTAGGGACGTTACTGACTTTTCCTTTTGGATGACCTGGGCCCAGAATCATGGGCTGTACAACTTGGGCTTCAGTACATCTTTCTAAGATCATGGGCCCAACCCCTACACTTGAAATCCACGTTTTTTTAAAGAGGTAAAATTCGGAAATTTAAACATCTCTACCGACCTCGAACGGAACGGAAAATCTTCCAATGAACGGATAGTGGAGAAGGAGAGGGAGAAATTTCTCCTCGTTCACTAAACGGACGATGAAAAAAATTATATACATGCATGTATTATCTTGATTTGTATATAAATATAATAATAACTAACCCAATGTGAGTAAACTGTTTTTACTCTATAGGAAACAACCAACACAATTCACTTATATACTTCTTTTTCTAATCAGTGAGAATTTAGAAAAATATATCGTTACAATATGTGATAGTTCAAATAATACTTCTTGCTTTACCCAAATATTTTTTTTTTCTTTTTTACTTTATATAAATCTATTGATGAGATGAACATTTATTTATGAATTTTAGAAGTAGTATGCCTAATTGAAAATGTGGGTTAATCATGTACAAGTCAGAAGTGTACTTTGGTTCCAGCTTAGAAACAATATGCTAACTATCATATATACTTCCAAAAGCTTGTAAATTCAAATACCAAGATTCAAGCATATATTTTTAGAGAAAATTAAAAGCAACACTCAATTGTTACAAAATTTATGTTACATGTTAAAATATAGATAAAACAACTCGAATAGATTGAAATTTAACTTTTTACTTGGTATAATATTGTTCAATTTGGATAAAATCTTTATGTTGCTATCGAAACTATTTTAAATTAAAATGTCTCGTACTAATAAAGATAATTGTTCTTACTTGATTTCACTTTTTTTTCTAATAAATGTGATAATTTAAAATTTACCTTAAGTAGTGTGAAACATAAATTTCCATTGAACATTTTCAACCTCCTCCTTGTGGTGGACTTTGGTTTCCTTTTGACCCATTCACTTCTAGTGTATTTCTTCTTTGAAACAAAAACAACACATGTAGTGTAGAGTGAAAATTTTGAATTTCTAACTTTTGTGTGATTTTATGTCTTAACTAGTGTTTGATGGAGAAATTATAATTAAAAGAAAACAAAAAGCAATTAGGCAAATCTTTAAAAGAAAAATGGCTAGCAACATGGTGTGGTCATTAATCGACACATTATTTATTTTCATACCCAGATTCGTGATATTTGATAAAAGAAGAAAAAATGGTTAAAGCAAAGTCAAAGTGAGTGCGCAGTTATTTACTCTGAGATGTTATTGAAGCATTTATAAAGTCAAGAATGTCACGATTCCAACATTCATCTTATGGTTTATTTATTTTATATATATATATAAGATTTAAAAAAAACACACACACACATCCATCTTTATAGTTGATTAGTTAATACCAAACTAAAATATTAGGACCACTGAATAGAATTAAATTCTTTTTTAAAAAATAATAATAATAACAATAGAAATAGAATTCAATTCAATTAAAATTTCTCCTTTCTTTTGTTATATTTTTCTCAACCACAAAAAAAAGGAAATATTGAGATATTGGGACATAAATGTGTGCACGTGCAATTGCCCTCTGTCACTTTCCTTTTCCATCATCTTCGTGGTTTCAAATCAAAATGGCCGCCCAAGAGCCATTCAGTCGCCCGGAGTTCTTCAGGTCGGCCGCCGCCATATCGGAGCAACTTGAATCTGGAAACTGACGTTGCTTCTGAAATAAAGACCCATTTTCATTTTCCTTTTAAACAATAATGACCAACTCTATAATCTCCCTCCTTGTCTGCACCTTTTTTTTTTTTGTTTTGTAACCAATTGATAAGATTTAGATTAAATATATATATATATATATTTGGAAATGGCTTTTTTTACATTCAATTTATTTGCTGTTTTATGGGAAATGCTGTTGTTTTCACTTACTCTTATACCTCCCTCCTCTCTTATATACTAACAAACAAAATATATATGTACATATAGGAAAAGTATTGTAATGGTGAAATTGTTAAAAATATTTTATAAATATTTATCTAACATTATAAATAAGCAATTTAAAATCATATTTTACATATATAGTAATAAATAAATAAAAGAACACAATATGATACTCATCAAACCTCTTTTGATAATCCCAATCAGAACTTGAGACAGGAAAGTGTGTGAGAGAGGAGAAAAAGATGAATATGTATGGCATCTCAACTGCTTTTAATGTCAGTTATATAATATGTAAGGGGATACATCTTTCTTTTGATTTGTCAGGCCTAAGAGTAGGAGTAGTAAGAGATTTTATTAGCCTCACTTTAATAATATATATAGATAACATATTCCAACACCTAGCTAGCTAGCTTATTAATTTAAGGGATGAGAATGATCTCACGAAGAAGTTAATTCCTTGACTAGCCACAATAAGGTAAATACCAAATTTACAATAAATTCTTGTCTACCATGTTATGTCTAAGCTAGCTATTTCACCTAACAGGATCACATAATTAGAACACACTTGTTTGTACTGAGCTTGATGTTCTCATTTTACCTAACTATTTTCTAGTTCATTAATATCTATATGATCTATTGGCAGTGTTCATCTTTGTCTACTTCTTATAGAAAAAGCAACAACTTATCTTCTACTATATTATATATATTTCATTCATTGTGAGAGTCTTGGATAAATGTTTTTTTTTTAATTGAACCACTCAACAACGTTAACTAAATTCTAATAGTTATCGCTTTATCTAACATTTTACTTTTATATCAATCACTAAATAAGTCGTCTTTAAACTCTTGTAAAGTTAGTATAAGACAAGATTTGTCCATACATTTAGTTGAGTAGATTTAAACAAATATTGAAATATGTATCATCAAATCAATTGAATCATGAAGCATGAGACATTTATATTAGATAGGATTGTTTAAGTAGGAATTTGAGATGTAATTATAACAATTAAACGATATTGAATGTTTGGAAAGGTTAAAAGAATAAGATAAGCATGAAAGAAAATGGAAAATGGATTATTGGATGGAAGTTAAAATAGTGTTATAATATATTGTGTGTGGGGAGGGGGGAATTTCCAAGTAGGCCTAACATCCCTTTTGGTAATCTTATCTTGAGACAACCTTAATTAATGCAACATGAACACGTGGCTACTCCCAACACCGTTAGATCTAACCAACAAAATCGCGTCGGTTGGCTTTTGTAACTCAGAAAAAAAAAAAGGCCTTAATGGGCCATACTCACCCGGTTCAGATCTAACCCCAAAAAGTAAAATGATTATCGAGGCCCCCACACATCTTGGGCCCATAGGCCCAATATTTCGGCCCTTCATTTGACAGCCGCCATTATTGGCATTGCCTGACTTTGAGAGCTACGTGTCATGACAGTTACACGTGGTCCCCTTCCTCACCTCTTGCTATTTCCAGTTTTAAGTAATTTAAGAAAGATTTTGTCTTTTTATTTTATCTTATTTTATATATATATATATCGTCTATGTCTTACATTACAATCTTTTTCTTTGGAGGAAAATAAAATCATGGTATATAATCTTATTAATTCGTTCTATATACAATCAACATACATATGTGATATATGATCAGCATGGCATAACTCGTTACTGAAAATTATCTCATGTATTAATTAATTATACATATATATATAATCAAAATCGTTATTTAGATTGAAATATGTTGATATATTGGAAATTTAAGGATTAGAAATACAACAAAATTTAAAGGTCTAAATTATATAGACCTAAAATCACAATGATAATAATAATAAAAAAAAAAAAAATAGTCGGTGATGAGAGAAGGAGTTTTGTACTGAGAATAGCAATACAATAAATAGATGCATGTGTGGGGATCCCGAATCCACAGCAATGGCACATGCCCATCTTCCCCTTCATAATCAAATTCCTATCATCTAAATATAATTTTTATATATTTCCCTAAATTTTCTCACAATTTTTTAATTTTTTTTTTTTAATAAATTGAAGATTCAAACATGGAGAGAATTATGTATTTTGATTGAAGAAACTGATCAAATCAATTTGATTTTATTGATTACAACTATAGGATCAATTCGTAATTTATTTAATTCACAAAATCTCAAACCAAACCAAACCAAATCTAGTTGTTTACAATTTCTAGTTTTTATGATTTCTCTCAAATATAGTTAACGTCAATGTATTTTTTATTTTCCATTTCTGTTGATGTGAATATCTATTTCCTTGGGATTCAGGTCTTCTGTTGCAATCATTTTAAAGGGAGGCAGTGGGTGGTTTCTTTTCCTTTTCCCTTTTCTTCTTAGGAAATATGTGGTAGCTTTCTAATTTTAAAAGATGTAGTATTTTTTCTGTCACACTCTCCATTTCATCATATTCTATGTCCCAAATGGGATAATATGAATTTATACATACCATTCACGGATATATATAATAAATTCATCAGTTTTGTTTTATTCCCTTTTTTTTATAATAATGTCAGAGGTTTCGAACCATATATTTTTTAATTTCTAACATAAATATATTTATGTTTCTAATATATAAATACATAAATAATAATATTGTAAATTTTAAATTCTTTTAAATATAAAAGCCTAATTATAATCATCAAAATACTACTATTTAATCCCCTCTCCAAACTAAGCCTATGAACGATAAAGAATTTCAAAATAACGACACTTTCTACGAATAGTAGGAAGTCGACCATGGTTGATAAAATTAAGCTTCCCACTATTCATTAAAAATAAATAGAAAAAAAATATTTTTCTCATACATTTCTATTTTCTATTTGTCAAATACTTAAGCTAAATTATCTCAATTATACTCAAAACTCTATTCTAAAAGTACCATTTTATTTCTTGAAGTTTGAAATTTGTTTCAAAATTAAACCAACACTTGAAAGTTTTTGCCATCAAATTTATGAACGAAGAAAAAATATGCATATATTATTGTATTACTTAAATGAACAAATCCAAATTTATAGGGGGGAAAATCTCAACAAATTTAGGAGCTACAGTTAAAAAGAATGTTAAATAGAAAAACGAGAAAACTGAGAGTGTAGATTGAAGCGAGGGAAAAACGACAATAAATATAATTCACAAATGTGTCGTTTTTATTATTATTATTAATTTCCGTATGTGTGTTTAGATTTATTAATGCAACGAATACAAAATTTTCATCTATAGATTTTAAGGACTGAAATTACCTCAGTTATAAAAATCTAACTATAAATTATAAATTAAATACATATATTAACGTGCAATACAGCATCACTTGTTTAATTTTGTATTTAAAAAAAAAGACTATAACTCAATGGATAAAAAACAGTAAGAAAATCAAAAGAGAGTCAAATTATAAAAATGAATAATACAGAGTAAACAACCAATCAATCTTGATTTGGGAATGTCTCTTCCAAATATAATTATTGAAAAGAAAAAGAAAAATGGGCTAAATTGAGGAGCGTGTCTGAACAGCAGCCGTCGATCACATGCTGTGTGTAGTGAGTGGAGATAAAGAAAAGGCGACCCGCTTTACAAGACATGAAAACGACAATTTGATCCACCGTTTTGGATTTGGATTTGGGTATTGCGAATGCCATCCAAGAGAGCCCACTTCACCATTTTCATTTTCATCCCCATAACCTATCGCTATTCATCCTTCTCTTCCTTTTTTTTTTTTTTTTTTTTTTGTCTATAAAAGACAAATGTTTACTTTTAAGGAAAAGTATTTTGATTTTTACTTTCAAAATGTTGAATGTATTTTATCCTAAACTTTTAAGTTTTGTTTCAATTTAAATGTCTTATTTAGTCATATTTAAATCTTTTCATCATTTGTTGTCTTGGACTTGACATTCAACATGAAAAAATATATAAGTAGTAGCACTTAAATTTGGGTCTAGAAAGGTTGTAATCAGTTTTATACCACTAAACTAACTTTTAATATTAGTATTTTAATCATTTTTTCTTATATATATGCAATATAAAAAACATAAATCTAAGGGAGAGTCCAAGCTCTCCTAGATCTATACTAAATCCATCGGTGGTTGTGTAAAAATTTGGGTGAGTCGTGAGTTTTAGATTTTGTCATAGTTTTAGGTCTTGGTTTGGATTAGCTTCAACAAGCTTTAATAATATTTTGTTTTATTAAATGCTTACTTTTAATCATTATATTAAGATGTAATAGTTCATTCATTGTACTTCACTAAATTTTTATCTACCTTACAATCAATTAAAAAGGTTAACTTCATAATTATTTTATTCTAAATTAATTAACTAGCATTGGGGGGAAATTAACACTAAAAATGTGAAATGTTGAATTGTAGGGATCAAGTGCAAATTAAATTAAAAAATCAATGATAAATAAAAATATACACTAATCTAAAATATATAGATTAAATAAAAATTAAACTCAAAATTCATAGACACAAATGTATTATTTTAAAACATTTAATATTTGTTTAGATCAACTAAAGAAAAAGTTTTTTTTTTTATTAAAAACGGACACTTTATTTAAAACATGTCAACTTTAAAATGTTTCAAAAACTATTTGGCAGTTGGCAAACACTTTTTTTTTTTTTAATAGCATTTTGTATTTAAAATGACTTATTTTCAAAATTAAAACAATTAAAAAAGCGTAAGAGATAAGAAAATGTAAGATTTCAAAGTTAAACCATAATGACTCAATTCGATCAATTTTTTCTAGATCGAGTTTCAATACGTGGGAGTGATTATTTTCCTAATCAAAAGTACACGATAACAATGTTTTATAATTTTAATGAAAACATGGTCCCTTTATATTGACTTAAAAAGAAAAATATTTTTTTAAATAAAAACATTAATTTTTATTTAAACTCCATTATTTAAAAAAACAATTGAAACTATTCTAAGTAGTTACTAAACAATGTAATTTTTTTCAATATGATTTGATTTTAAAATTAAACACTTAATAATGTATTTCCAATATAATTGTCTTTTCTTTTTCTTCAAAATATTGACTTATTATAACGTTGCATAATATATTTTTTTTAAAATAACAATGTAAAGTACTAAAGTAGCGTGTTTGGGAAAAACCCTAACAAAGTAACTTGAGAAAATGTTAGTTCTTGTAATAAATTTAGTCCTAATCTAAATTTAATCTTTCATTTTTCTAATCTAAGAACATAACCCCTAATTATCAAAACCTTGTGAAGTTTAGTTCCATGTTGCAACAAGTAGTATTGTTAAGATTTTATGAAATTAGTGTCGATTTTTAAGTTACACATGGTTTAATCTAATCATTAAAAAAATTTACCTAAAAAGACACTTAATTATGATAAAGTAAAATTGATGGTAACTAAGATTAAATTATTAGTTTTATAAAAATTTAGAGGCAAATGTTTATATACATATAATTTCATTCCCAACAGAGTCCAAACTTTTATTTTCATACAATTCCACTGGAAAAAAGGACCTTGAATTTATGTGCATTTATTTTATTATTCAATGTCATACCTCTAGACATAGGATTGTTGAGAACACAAAATTAGTGCAAAAGAAAAACCATTTTTTCTTTACAGTTCATTAATCATTATCTATACTCTTTATTTGTATTGCTTTAAATTTAAAATTTGGAACTTATTTTTTTAGATGGTTTGGAACTTAAATATTTAATGGTTTAGTTATCCTTAGTAGATCTTCTAAAAGTAAAAATAATTAATCGTTATACATTTTCTTTATAAATTTTAAACTCAAATTAGTTTAGATATTCATGAGATTCAAATATTTATTTTTGCTATTTTGCTATTATGGATCAATGTCACAATTTTGCAACCATATTTTTTAGGTTTAAGATGATCTTTTGGGTTGGATATGAGTGACACGTGCCTTATTAATCAATTTTATCGACTAATCATCTTTTCTAGATTTATCCTCTAGTTTCATAGAGTTTAAATTAAGATAAATACTTTGAGAATGTGAATGTAAAAAAAATAATAATAATAAAACAAAATTGTTAGAACAGTGATAAAACCTCTTAAAATTACGGAACCAAAATAAAGTATATATATATATACCAAATTAAAAATTAAGTTATAGGAGTCAATTTTTTGTAACGAGTAGATATTTAATTTGAAATATTCAAAAAGTATTTTAGACCCAATATACACATCATATACAAACTATGATTTTTTAATATTATGTATAATTGTTTTGTAAATTTTCAAAATTGTCAAACATTTTAGAAATCAAGTACAAGTTTTAAAATCTATTATTACCATCCATTACATATTATTATTATACTACTGTTTTTCTTATGGAGTAAAAGAACATAATCGAAATAGCAAACCCAAAGCTATAAAAATGAGTGTAGACGTCTTTTAATGAAATGAAACGACTTTATTGTATTTTTCTTCGTTAACGAGTTAATACAAATCAACATATATATTTGGTTGTATAACGCCTTATCATTTTTCTTTAGTCAGACTCGAATAGAATAGCTAATCAAGTACAAATATTAGTAGAAGAGCAATAGTAACCCTTACACGTCACAAAATTAGAAATATAAGATTTGGGTGAAGAAGATAAAATAAAAAATATAATCGAAGAGAAGTGGTAAAAGAGTAGTGTGGGTTATAGAAATTTGTTGCTATTTAAAATGTTGATGGCGGTGGTTGGAGTGAGATGGTCCACATGGAGAAGGTAAAATAGGGGTAATTAAATGGAAGGAGGCCCAGTAGGAAGCATCCACGGACTTAAGGAGGAGTAGCTCTCTCTCTTTCTTCTCTCTCACTCTATATGTATATAATAATATATATATATTCATGGGATTATCTCATTTTCAGTACACTTTCGGGGCCCTACGACTCCTCGTGCTATGTTCCTCTCTTTTTCTTTCAACCTCCGCATCTCATCCTTCTTTGTTCCTTCCCCCCACCCCATTTTTCCGGATTATTTCATCTCTCCAGATCTCTATTTTTCCTTCCTTTCTAAATTACAATTCAACTACTATATTTTGAAATATATTTGTATGTGAAAATCAATTGATGTATTATTATTCACGATGTTCTTTTTTTTTTTTTTTAATGCAAAAGTGATAAAAATTATTAATATTTAAGATTTAATTTTTCAATAAAGAAGGAAAGCTTGACCTCAGTCAAATGGGTTACACTTTTCTAATACCAAAGTAACATATAGGGTTCAAATCCTACAATGAACCGTTAAAATTATAACATTACTTGAATTTTCGTTACTTTTTTTGCTTAACGGGGCACGTATTTGAAGCAGACGGCGTTCACAACAAAGACAAAAAAAGAAACCCATTCTTTTTTTTCTATTTGTTTTAAAATTTCTATTTTTTTCGTAAATACTTTTTTTAATTAATTATTGATTCTCGAGTTTTTAATAATTTCTTCAAATGAGTTTTTATAGTTTGTACTCGATAAAAATATTTTTTATAATAATTAAAGTTATAATGATATACATTTGAAGTATGTATTATTTTTAATTCAAATAAAAGAACAATACACATCGAAACAAATAGATAAAAAGAAGAAGATGATGAATAGAAAACCATAAATATCGTAATAAACAACCAAATATAAAAGAAAATTATTTATATTAATATATTTAATTTTAAATTAGAGTGAAACATTAACTCAACTAATACTTAAAAACAAGAGATTTCATATTCACTTCATGTTGTATGCATCATACAAATTCATGACTTGTTTGCTTTCTCAAGAATGCATGGGTCTTTTAACCAAAGAAAAAAAAGTACTTCAAGTTTATCTACCTCTTCTTGAACATTTTAAAGTTTATTGATTAATATAAAATAAACAATAAAGGACTCTGGGTTGCATATATGAAAGCTTGTAGACTAAAATTGTAATTTGATCAACAAAATTAAATGTTTCAAAATGTTTTTATCACTTAAACTTATACTCTCTGATGGGACATTTGTTTTATACCACAACAAAAAATATAAAACTTTAAGGTTTGAATATTTAATTTTAAGAGAAAAAATTGATGTTGTTAATGAACTGAATTATGCTCGTGTTGAGTGGAAAATGAAGGAAATAAATAGATATTGCACAAAATAAAACAAAGAACGTTGTATTTTGCTCATTTATCAATATGTACTAGCTATGATATATGTCCTATTATATCAAATACTCGGTAGTTATTATACCAAGCATTAGTTAATTAATACAACTTCTAAAATTTAACGGTAAAATTAGATATTTGTCATAAAATCAATACACTAAATCTAGATTCAAACAAATGGGTCTAAGTCTTAGATACTCTATTTGTTTAGCATCTTCTTTTTTAATGAATAATTTTTTTTAATTAAAGTCGTTCAGAACTTGACTATATTTGAGAAACTATAAACTTTTCATACGACAGAACAATAATTCAAATATTATAAACTTAACAAATCTAAAAACGACATTTTTGTTCAATATCAAATTTAAAATCCATACAAATATACGTTAACATATTTATTTATTATTAGTTCTAAAAATCAAGTGATACAAGAGATCAAATGACAGGTCAATCAATCCCGACACAATTAAATTAAACATCGTTGATTGATTTATACAGTAACACGATTTCTTAAAAAAGAAATAAAATAAAAGGGTATTTAATGTTTAAGTAATTAAAATAACTGTATGATTAAAAAGATCCCTTGGATGTATTATAAACAAAAAATTAAAATATGCCATTATTCCTCGATTAATGCACATGGGGTTGCTCTTATATTCACAAACACTTGAAATCTCATGCCTCGTTTTTTAAACTTATTATGTTGGAGAGATCGTGTAGAACTCTTTGATGATTAAGTTGCTACCTATTAGTGCACATGGGTGCTTCGGATACTTAGCCAGTGTTAGCCAGTGTAGTTGCTATTCAAAAAAAAATTGGAACCTAATTGCAAAAGATTTTCAAATGTATTCCACGTTGATTTAGTCATTACTTTTTAATTATTTTGATTAGGTTAATTATTTTCTGACTAGTTTTGAATTTTTTGTCATTAACCTTTTATTGTTCAATAAAAATTCACTCTAGTTCGTAAATATCATCAATCTATCTGAAACTCTTTTTAAGGTGCATTTTGGAAACCGACATGTAACTGAATTGAGTGGATAAAAAAAACTCACTCACCGTTTGGGTGCACCAACATAATTGAAGAGGTTTATTATCTCGTTATTTATGTTAACTTGTATTTCACATCTCGTTATTTGCTTCAATTCTCTTAATTGCTTTTTCTTACAACAATGACCGTTTCAACTCAATTTTTCATATTAATAAGAAGTTTTTTTTTTTTGTGACTTATACATATCGATAATTTACTGCTATTCGTTTTACTCTAGCGACACGTGGGTGGTTCTTCTTTAAGCTTAGAAGAAGCTTATTATTGAGTAGATCTTTTGTTGCTTCGTTGGGTTTCATTTGGTCATTTGAGAAAGTTGTTCATTTTGATGGATCCTTAGTTGATTTTGATTGTAAAGAAAAACTTACATGAATTAAAAAAATAAGATGGTGCTTCGTATTAATGAAAAATTGAAGCTTTCAAAATTATTGAAACCAAATATTAAACTTCTCGTTAATTACGAGTAATTTTAAATTAAACCAAATGAAATAACGACATGAAATGAGAAAGAAGCAACAAAGCAAAGACTACAACAAGTCTCAAGCCAAAAAATGACATCTTAAAACCAAAATGGATCTTGAAGGACGTTTTTAGCCATGGCCAATATCAAGTATAATGCTTAAAAACGCACGCTTGAGCTCACTCAACTAAAAAGTTTGCTAATGAATGAAAGAAAGAAAGTGTTTGGACACTCGTAATTTAATCTAATATTCATGTTTGAATTGAGCATTTTGAACTCAAGTTATAATATTAAACTCATTTTACTCCGACAATTTTTATTTAAACTCTATTTTTCATCTTTTTCACTTTTTACAATTTCATTTTTGTTCTACCTTTAATTTTACACGTAGTTCAATAGTTCTTCGATTCTCGTGATCGAATTGCATTCCAACTCTTTTAACCCTTCCTAAAAAAATTGTTAGGAAAAATTTTGCTTCTTCATCCCTATTTAATTTTTTTAGCTCAACTATTTGGGATGTGTGAAATTAAATTATTGACCTTTTAAATAATAATTAATATATCGTCGGATTGACAATTCACATTATTTTTTTTAATAACTTTGTGGGTCCAATCACATTAAATACTTTAATTATGAAAGAAAATTTATAGTGTAAATTTAGAGTAGAAGATACTACAAAAAGTAAACAAATGTTTACCCCACAATAAATTTCTACTAATTTATTTATAAATAATCCATTTCTCCACTTTTCTTTTTCAAAAATTATCTCTTTTATCCAATTAAACCCAATTTTAATTTATTTGATTGAATGAAAGGAAAAGGTACCTTATATTATATTTTTTTGTAAAGAAAATGAAAAATTGGAGGGGGAGATTGGATTTATTAAGAGGGTGACAGAGGAAACCATGTGATTAACAACAGGCTTTTGTCCCATTTCCATCCCATCCAATGTCCCCAACATTTCTTTCTACACCTTTTATTTATCTACTTGTTTTTAACTTTCAAACTATTATAAATATTAAAATTATAGTTGTAATTACAATCATACTTTTATTTATAATTAAAAAGTTTAAAGGGCTAATTTCTAAAACTAGTCCATTTTAACTAAGCAAACATTTTAAAGATTTAAGTTTTATTTGAGAGTCTTTTGGACATTCAGTTATGTAATGAGTTTGTACTTATATTTTGAATTTGATCTATAATACTAAATTCATTTAATTCTCATTATAATATTCATTTACGCTGATTTTATGTTTCACGATCTCATTTTTGTACCTTTTTTTTTTCAATTCCACCACTCCTATGTTCCAATCACATTCAAACTTTTTCATATTCCTTCAAAGAACGTAAATATAATGGGAATTATCCCCATATTTTAGATGATTTTTGAAATTTAGCGTTATCTTAATTATTTTATTTAGCAAAGGAAAAGGACAAGCTCCTGAGATTCAGATTTTCATCAATGGCAATTTCCGTAGTTCTACACCAACACCGAGGGCTTCCTTGTATCCTTCCATGCATATAACCTCCCTCTTCCCCTCCTCCTCTCTCATCATCTCTCCGCCCCCCCCTCTTTTCCTTTCTCTCTTTCTCTCCCTATACAGAACTTCCAACAATGCAGAACGCCGCCGTCATCTTCTTGTCGGTGCTTCTCTCCGCCGCCTTCCATCCTGCTCTCAGCCTCGTCGACGGTAAGCTTCCACTGACGTCCCCGTTAGTCTTCGACCACACACTCACCGGAATATTGCGCTTTTCTTCCTTCCATTTTAAAAAAGACTTTAATCTACAATAATAAAAAAAAAAAAAGGGTTTTTATCTTTATCTTCTTTTAACAAAATTATTTTTTAGGAGAAAAAACTTGGGTCTGATCCAAGTTATTTGGTCATAATTTATCATGAGTCTAATATTTTTACTCAATTTCTTTTTCCTAACTTTAGCGTAGGAAAGTGAGCTTTAGATGAAGTGACGTTACCATCTTTGTCTGAGATCAGAGCTTCAAATCTATTAAAGAAAATTTCAAAATTAGGCTGAAGAAAATACTTTTAACCCATAACGTACTAAATAATTTTTCGAGATTAAATTAAAATTTTAGTCGTGTAACTTAGAAATTTACCGTTTAGACGCAATAGATCTTAAATAGCTCAAGTTAGAAGATATTCTCGATTTAAATTTCCATACCCTATTGGTACTAAAAGAAATATCATAAATAGTCTTATAGTATTACAAAATTCTACTAGATTATAATATCTATGGTGCCTATATTCAACTATAGAAATTGAATTTTAATTCTAAACGATAAAATCAAATTTTCTCTAAATTAGAAACTAAATTTAATTTAATTTTTTTTTTTTCAAATCGTAACCGGACCTACCTACCTTTTTATAGAAACTTTGTTTTCTGTGATGTGACCTATTTTTTATCAGAATATTTATAATATATAGAATTAGGTTTGTTAAAATCAGGAAGTCGTAGTTGGATTGCAAATATGATTCTTCACTCTCTACGAAGAATGAAGAATCATTTTAACTAAAAAGTAAAGTTTTTAAAAATCCAAAGCTTTGATTCCTCACGTTTGGTGTAGGTTAAGTAAAACAAAAGTAAAAATATGGAGTATGAATTAATAATGTGTTATTTTTTTTCCCTTGAGCGTGAAAATTACTTTGTATGGATAAAGACCAATCCGGCCTTGCTGGAAATCCAGTCGGTCACGTGAGAGCGAAATATCTACAATTCGAGACCGACACGTAAAAGTTGTGTATACAGAATTCACTCATGGACGGTTCTGATTGAATCAAAGTTGGGCCCCACTGCTTCGCTGGCGTTTTATAGGCTGATGGGGGAATTGGAATCCCCAAATCCCCCACATGCTTCCCACCTTTATCTTTCTTTTTTTATAAACATATACAAAATCCCCATTTCCAAGTCTTTTTTCCTTTGAAACTTTAAACTTATGTTATAAAAATATTTCTTATAATAAAGTTTTTTTTTATAAAAAAAATACAATCCTTGTACTTCTTGGGAGTTGAATTTAATGTGTGTTTTTTTTACGAAAATGGTGAATTAATATGAACTCCACAATTACACTGCAAGTGTAGTAATTTTCTCATTTGTTTCTGCTTTCATAGTGACGAAGGATTCTCTATTTATCTTTTAATCTAACTTTTCACGTTTATATGTAAGAAAGGATGATTCTATCATTCTACCCCACATCTTATTGACCCCAACATATTACCCTCATATTCCTCTTACGTCCCTTCAGGTGTTACTTCTCATGTTAAAGTGATGTAAAATTTGATACCATCACTAATGGGTAAAAAATTGGGTAAATCTGATTAAAACCATATCCATTTAATTCGAAATTCCATCAATTATTACAATAAAAACAAATAAAAACAATCCTTGTCGTTAATTTAAACTAACTTTTCAAATTTTCATTTTCTTTAGGGTATTTGCCAAATGGGGATTTCGAGAGAGGTCCGAAGGCGTCGGACATCAACGGCACGGTGGTTAAAGGCCCATACGCAATACCGGAATGGGAAATTTCAGGCTTCGTTGAGTACATAAAGTCCGGGCAGAAACAAGGCGACATGTTGCTGGTGGTGCCGGAGGGGGCGTTCGCCGTTCGGCTAGGAAACGAGGCATCGATCAAACAAAAGATCAAAGTAATCAAAGGACTTTACTATTCAATCACTTTCAGTGCCGCCCGAACCTGCGCTCAAGAGGAGCGGCTCAACATCTCCGTCGCGCCGGACTGGGGGGTTCTGCCGATGCAAACCCTTTACAACAGCAATGGATGGGACTTATACGCTTGGGCCTTCCAAGCCGAATCCGACGAGGTCGTTATTCTCATCCATAACCCCGGTGAAGAGGAAGATCCAGCTTGTGGCCCTCTCATTGACGCCATTGCCATTAAGACCCTCTACCCTCCTAAGGCCTCCAATGGTGAGTTTCTGTTTTGAAAATTAATTGTTCAAATCGTGGTGATTGATTGAGTACTGCAGCATTTAAGACCTTCTGGAATACAGTAGTTGTTTGAATTTATTGTCTCTGTAACCATGTGGGTAATGTTCATTTATTGTTATGTTCCAACCTGTTATTTTCTACAATTCTTGGAGTTTTTCAGAGGTTTGATTTGGAATCGTCGTTTTGTATTCTACAGATAATCTGGTGAAGAATGGGGATTTTGAGAGTGGCCCATACGTGTTTCCCAACGCATCATCAGGTGTTTTGGTCCCACCGAATATCGAAGATGACCACTCTCCGATCCCCGGCTGGATGGTTGAATCTCTCAAGGCCGTCAAATACATCGATTCCGACCATTTCTCCGTTCCGAGCGGGAAACGCGCCGTCGAGTTAGTCGCAGGAAAAGAAAGCGCAATAGCCCAGATCGTCCGAACGATCCCTGGAAAAACCTACATCCTCTCGTTCGTCGTCGGAGATGCGAGCAACTCGTGCGAAGGATCTATGGTCGTTGAAGCTTTCGCTGGAAAAAATACACTGAAAGTGCCGTATCAGTCGAAAGGCAACGGCGGGTCGAAACCGGCAGCGCTAAAATTTAAGGCGGAATCGACGAGGACAAGAATTATGTTCTTGAGCACATTCTACACCATGCGAAGCGATGATTTCTCGTCGCTGTGTGGACCGGTGCTGGATAAAGTGAGATTGTTGAGCGTTAGAAACCCTAAAGCGTGATGAAGAGTGGTGAAGAAATTAGAGGAAGAATTTCGTTGGGGGGTTTGAATATAATAGTAGTAAGAAAGTTGAAGTTGTTCTTCTCTGTGAGTGGTTTTGATTGTAATGTTGAAGATGACGATGAAGAAGAAAGAGAAGGGAAGAGCTCTGCTTTTGAAAAAAGAGGGATTTTAGCGGAAAAAATCAATAAATAAAAATATATAAAGTAATTAATTAATACGATATTTATAATATTAATTATATATATATATAAGCGATAGGGGTTTCTATATAATAGTGTGATTTCAAGGAGGGGTTTTCTGTAATCGTGATGTGGAAAAAAAAATCGACTTGAATCGATTTTTTTCTTACTTTTTAATGAATTACAATTACCATATTTCATGAATAACTTTGGTTTTTCTCTTTTATTTTTTCCTATTCAAATTTTAAATTCCACTTTTCTTTTAAGTTTTCCTAACCATCAAATCTTATCTTTTATTGTTAATTTTAGGAGAAAATTTCCAATTCAAAATACACTTAATTATTGAATGTCATAAATGAAAACTGCTGGATTTATTTTATTAATGTATTGAGAAAAACAGAATAAAATGAGTTAGTATCCTGGCTGCTGTCGTTGGGGTCCACCTTTCACCGTTTCGGCCGATTTGAGATAATTAATGCAATTATTGTTGTTGTTGTTGTTTTAGAAAAATGGTTTAAAATAGAAAAATTAAATTATCAAAAATCAAATAATAATAATAATAATAAAAACCCTAAATCCTTTATATTTATTTTATTATGAATTTAAAAGTTCAGAATAAATATGAGAGATAAAAGAAGAGGTCCTTTAAGCTGTCTAATATTAGAATTTAGACCCTAAGTTCTAACTCTTTGGATGTGCAAATTATTTGGCTACACTTTTGGTAAGTTTGATCGTTGTAATTTATGTTTTTTGGTTGGTTATAGTAATGGGTGTATGTGTATTGATTGAAAATTTGGATTTTGAAAGTTCAAAGGAAAAATAGTGGTTATCATGGTTTTCTAAAATGGGTAAATATATGGTTTTAGGTAAATATAAACTAAGCTTTTACTTAATTTGTGAGAGTTTTCATCTTCATATTAGAATTGTTTGGAAAACTATAATGTAATCAGATTACTAAAAATCGAACACAAGTTGAGATGCATAAATAATTGTTCATGGAACGAAAATTGGATTGTTAAACTTGAAAACAGTGGAAAAGAAAGTTGAGACCAAAAACACTTCATCTAAACACAAGCTTTTATTTATTTATTTATTATAATACATACTCATTTCATTTAGTTGTTCGATCGTGGGTTTAAAGCATTCAAAGTTAACAGTACCTAAATTCGATATATTTTGGTATTAATTATTAGTCGATCAAAATGAAGACTTCAATAACTAATTGATAATTTTGTTAAGTTTGTATTTGA
Organism: Cucumis hystrix; assembly: GCA_025688845.1. Lineage (NCBI taxonomy): Eukaryota > Viridiplantae > Streptophyta > Magnoliopsida > Cucurbitales > Cucurbitaceae > Cucumis > Cucumis hystrix. Next base: position 14,718,674 of record CM046885.1, on the reverse strand, counting down.
TGGGAGAGGTGGTTTAATTATTTTGGATTTAACATTTGGGTTCTTTGTATTACTATTAGGTGGGTATGATTTCTTTGGCAATTAATTGACGTATGGAATAATTAAATTGAGTGAGGGAGACAATATGATATTGTTCACTCTTTTGGATTCACATTGATTTTAACATTACCTAACATCATTTATTTAAAAACAAGATAACAATCAAACAAAATAGAGAAACCACTCAGATGACATCGCATTGAACAAATATAAAAGTTGAGTTGGATTGAATTGAATTGGGTTGAATTTGTATATTTTATTTTTGTTGGGTTGAGTTCGGGTTTGATCTTTTAAAATATGGATTGACCTAATCCAATTCGAATTTCTAAAATATTAAAATATATTTTACAAATATCATAATTTATACACATTACTACCAAGTTTTTGTGAAGTTTGTAATATATACGTTGAATTTTGATATTTACTGTTTGAGTTTTATTTTAGTTTTATGAAATTTTAGTTATTAAAATGTATTGTAGATAAAATTAGGGACATTTTTAAAAATAGAACTTCATTAAACTATTTACTGTCCATAATAAGCTCAAAATGGATGATCAAAATTTTAACCCAAACCCAAAGTATTAAAATGTAATACTTTTCATTTTCTTATATTTATGTAAATTTCTCGTAAAATTAAATATTTTAAGTTAATAAATAATATACTTAAATAATAACAACAATAATAATAATAAACCCCTACAGATATTTTATAATTTGAGTATGGCTGTATATTTTATAGTTTTAAAATTTACACATATGATATATGAATAGCAAACATCAGCTGAGGTCAAGGAGAGAGAACTTTTTCAAAATTAATTGAAAAGATTAAATATTTTAATAGTCTTATATTGGATACTTTCTCTAAAAAAAACTTCTTTCTTTGAAAAATTGACACGAAATGAACAAATTCGCATATCCAATTTGAAAGCCCACCAAAGACTGGTCCAGGCCCACTATGAGAAAAGTTCAACTATGTCAACAATGTCGTATCCACGTGTAGGGCTGAAATTCAAGCGGACATTTGAAGCGGGACTTCAATCCAAGGGCGCAGAAGATCGCGTCGAATAAAAGCCGAACCCCTTCCCTTCACCAAGTATAAATAGCCTAGCATGACCATCGTTTACACTGTGCTTGCTTGCTGCCCTTCATTTCCGCTTTCCGTTCGTCTATAATTTTACGCACTTCTTTTCAGATTCTTGATCCTCAGCCGCTTTTAGACGTTGCCGATGGTAAAATTTCTTCTCCATTCTCTCTTTCCTGCTTTATTATTCGATATTTTCGACGTCTCTACTTATTTTCGGTTTCATTTCTTTGCTCAGGCGCTGCCAAACCAGGCCACCGTAGATTACCCTAGCTTTAAGCTTGTAATTGTCGGAGATGGTGGAACAGGTATGGACATCGGTTTTATTCAGTTTCATTTTCTCGTTATATCTTTCAGCTCAATTTGCCATGCCTGTGTAGTTTTTAGGAATCAGAATTATATGATACTGTTCCTTGGTTTGCACTGAACCCTAGCTGTTTTAGTAGAATAGAAACTGCGTTTTGTTCCTCCGTTTTTCATAGCGTATGAAATCGATTGGAGATTGTACAAAAAAATTGGTTATCGGACTAGGCTTTAGAAAGGCGAAACATGCTTCAATCGTATCTTTTGATCGGAGAGTGTTAGATCTATGGATTTCTCTTTTTACGGTTTTTTGTTTTTTTGCGATGATGTCATTAATCTCTAACGGTGGATCGTGTTTTGATCCAGGGAAGACAACTTTTGTAAAACGTCATCTTACTGGAGAGTTCGAGAAGAAATACGAACGTAAGAATGGGCTTTGTTGTTAATTATTGTTTGTCGTTTAATGTATGATATCTGTAAGGGTTAAGTAGTAAAGTAGTATTTGGCATGACTTGATCATGTTATGTGTAGCTACAATCGGAGTTGAAGTTCATCCACTGGACTTCTTTACGAACTATGGAAAGATAAGGTTTTATTGCTGGGATACCGCTGGTCAGGAGAAGTTTGGTGGACTTAGAGATGGTTACTAGTAAGTGTTCGTGTGTTGTATCAACTGCTTTATGATTCACAATAATGACTTTCACTTGTAATGTGCTGGTATATGCTGTTGGAGCGATACTTGCTCATGTGGTCTGTTTGCTGTATGACTGCTTCCATTGGATTTATGCATGTGATTCATGTGCAGTTTTTTAATCACCATGAAGTAATCTAGAATAAACTTATTCGTTGTATAGTTTTTGTGCAGACTTTAGGATTTGTGTTTTCCCGATGAGGCATTTGACTGCTGAATATCTATTAGCTGAAATTTAGTGCTTCTTTTTGGTTTTGATTTCTATTAGTTTCTACTATGGAAATGTATTGCAGTCTGGTCTATCCCGTTCTCCTGGAAGCCTAGTGCTTAGCTGAGTACAATCGGCGGGAATGTGGGAATGTTACACGATTTTATCCCAAGATGCTTTTGAATGTTCATCAACCTTGCTGAATAGTTCATTGTAATTGCTGCTTAAGATAAAATTTTTGGTGGATGATTCTGCTTGGCTGATGTGTCTCTCTATCCGACTTTTTGTTTAAGAAGTATGGTTATGGTATAATTTGGCTGGCATGTAGTTCAACACAACACAAATAGGTAGTCTTAACTATCCCATTTGTTACATTGATATTTGATTTTTCTAATTTCTTTCGTTTGTTCACATGAACATAAAGAAAATATTGGAAAAAATTGAAAGGATATTAATGGAGATACTTAATTTGTTCATTATATCAAGTAGTATATAAAGTGTTTGGACGCCCTTCGGTTTGAGTTGTTGTTTAGTACTTCAATTAATTGATTGTTTTTCCTTCTCTGTCTTGCACTCGTACTCTGCTTCAGTATTACTATGATTTCAGTTAATTATTCTTTCTTTGTTCTTAATGTGACTGTTTTGCCAAGCTTACTTTGAGTTTGTTGTTGCTTTGTTGACACCTCTTCGATTTTATCCATTCTGACATGTTTAGTTATGTCTGTTTTGCTTTTTCGTTAATATTAATATCCTTAGTTTGTGTGTATAATCAAAACCGTGCTTGTTTCTTGTTTTTGAATTTTTCAGCATTCATGGGCAGTGTGCCATCATCATGTTTGATGTCACAGCTCGTTTAACATACAAAAATGTCCCAACATGGCATCGTGATCTCTGCAGGTATTGTGTTTCCAACCCGAAAATTTGCTATTTTCCTCTGAAGTTTTGATATGTTTAAAATGGAGGAAAATAGTAATTAGCCATCCTTTTTGTAGTATGTAAGTCCTAAAGTTTGGGTTTGCTGTGCATTAGGGTTTGTGAGAACATACCAATCGTATTGTGTGGAAACAAGGTGGATGTGAAAAACAGACAGGTTAAAGCAAAGCAAGTGACCTTCCACAGGAAGAAAAATCTTCAGTATTACGAAATCTCTGCAAAGAGTAACTACAACTTTGAGAAGCCCTTCTTGTACCTTGCCAGAAAGCTTGCTGGGTACGTTCGATAGTTTAATTTTAGTTAGTTCTTTCTGACTTACATACATTGTGGTGCCCTCTGCTGACAAATGAATTCGTCTGTTATTGGAACTTGCAGGAATCCGGAACTACACTTTGTCGAATCACCTGCCCTTGCTCCTCCTGAAGTCCAAATTGACTTGGCCGTACAAGAACAGTAAGTAACTCATATCCCTTGTGTCATCATCTACAAAGTATAGGATGTCTTTTGCATCCCCCAAGTTCTCAAGATATATACATGTTTTTTTGTTGTGTTGTATCAGGCATGAACGAGAGTTGGCACAAGCTGCTGTACAACCTCTTCCTGATGAAGACGATGATGCTTTTGATTAACTGCCTTTTTTTTATACAAAGAGCGTGCTTTTGGGGCTTTTGCCGAATAGTGATTGTGGTTCGTATGGGTCGGTTTGGTTGTGTCTTGCTATGTCATGTTTCATAGTAGGTTTTGGTTATGGTTTGATATATTTTAACTACTGTTATCGATTTACAATTTTGATAAATGAATAGCATTTGCACCTTCATTGTTAATGTTTGGAACAAAGCAAGAAGTATATTACTCTCCATCAACTAAAAATGGTTTCTTTTAATACATAATTTAGTAGAAGATTGAATAGAATATTGACATCCAATCGCTCTCTTCGTCAAGATGGCTCAGCGAAGAGATATCTGAGCAAGGGAGCAACAACGGCAATGCTCAAACTGTTCCCTAGTAGTGCATAACTGCAAAAGACAACACAAATACACGTAACTATTTTGATAATTTGAAACAGTAGGGGCTTCGAAGACTGCTGAATCAAGTGCACTTGTGTTTAGAGACTTCTCATCAAAATCACTTTCTCGATTATTCTAAAAAAAGAAAAATATTGAGCAAAGCAAATGGAAAGTCAAATGCCAAATTTGATTTTGGACCTAACATTGCTTTGGTGCATTACAAACAAAATTCTAAACATGCCCTACCAATTTTGAAACACACTTTCTAATGCCTTGAATTTTCATCTCATGAAATCTAACCCATCTGATCAGTGATTCGACATCATCAGAGTGATGAATTGTCAAAGCCATCAGAAATCTGGTAGTTAACTGTTTGTTACCTATGTTTATATTATCAAAGGTAATGGTAAAGGTCCAAAAAGTCAGTCAGATCAAGTGTTCTTTTTGAGTTAATGAATCGTTTTGTCATCCTAACAAATGTGACTAAAGAGGCCTCCAGAGTTGAACCTACAACTAATGAGAAAGGGAGAGGGGTGGTCCAAGAGAAAATGAAATACATACCGCTGTCTAAGACCGATGTGTTGGGGAAATTGAAAATCTTCCGGAAAGGAATGCAAGTTAGCAACCTAACATTTGATAAATAAATAAAAAAAAAAGAACAAATTCTACGGATTAATTAACAGCATCAGCTTGAAGCAGAAAACTAACGAAGAATTAATCATTTTATATAAAAATCATCCCGTACCTCTCTAGGTGTAAAATATCTGAGCTTCTGCTCTTTAAGAGAATGAGCCTTGCCCATCCCTTCAGTCTGCATTACAAGCCGTCAGTAACAAAAGTAAGAGAAAAATTGCAACTCTATTGTACCCTGCACAAAATGTACAAGACTACATATTCCAAACTATTATGTCAAGGATAAAACTTTACCTCAAAAGGTGCCAAAAGCGAGCCCGTGCCCTTCACATATCGGTAGTAGCTTTTTGTGAAACAGCAGCATCGCCTTGAATCAGGATATACAATATCTAAACTGTTTTTAAGGATATAGTCCATAGTCTACAGTGAGCACTGATGAAACTATACAGATCATACTAACACTATAACAATTACAATTAAACATAAAATATTTCTGGATACCCATAGCACTGCCCCATCTGTCTATCAAACTGGATGGGACGAGATACTGATTAAAAGATTCAATAACTTGCTCATCGGCATCCTTGTTTTTCTCCAATGCAACCTCACTTTGAATACTACTGGCATCATAAAAACTTAACTCCTGATGGTTGGAATGGTCAAGAAACCTACATATTGGCCCACAAGAGAGCAATAACTTATCAGAAGTCGCTTGGGATCCATGAGTTTCAATGCTTTCTAAGTTGGCATCACTATCAAGTAATGGGCTTGGAGACCAAAGAAGTTGATTATTATATAATTGCTTCTCAAAGGATAAAGGCTTCCTTTTAGCCTGCAAAGGTACAAGGACCCCATATAAGGTAAGTAAGAAACACATTTTCCCTAAAATATATTAAAACACGAATGATAAGATCTCTACTTGAAACACTTGATTCACAGAAAAATAATAACGTAGATTAGATCCATGCTATGTCATGTATCTGACAGTTCAACAAATTGAATGTAAATCACTGTTATAATTGTGGTCATTGAAAAAAATGTTTTAAAAAAATCTCCAATCCAATGGTCTTTGTCATCGAAGATTCATTGATTTCTCCTCACTGTCCTCAGCCAATCAACCAGAAAAAAGCCATAGTGAATTTAATCAAAGCATTCATTTTCTTTGCAAAATGGGTGATTAATATGAATAGATTCCATCAAGGTCAGAAGAACTCCAGGCATCGCAATAGGGAAACTGAGCAACGATAGGCAGAGCTTCTAGAAAGAACCAGCAAAAGGGTATCATAGGAATGGTGTTAAGGTGTTATTAGGATATAAAGTTTTGTTAGCGATTATCTAGAGAGGTCCTTATGATATTTGGTTATACATAGAGTGGAAGGGGAAGGAAGTATGTAGACATTGATTGATTGGTATAGGGCTCGAGTGATGTCAAGAGGGAAGGGTTCACAAATATGTCGAATTATTTATGTTTCAAAATAGTTGATTATGTTTTGGTTCGTATAAGAGCACTCAACAAAGAAATGTATCAATAATTCTCCATTATGTTAGGATTGGTGTGACAATATCTTTAATGGTTTTTTTTATTTTTTATATTCACGAATGTTTAGGCCAATTTATGCACACATCAACTAATCTTCCAAGACAATCTGTCTAATCCTACAACATTTGGATGTCAAGGAAGTTGTAGGAAATTAATTCTAGGTAGGTGGTTACTATGGATTGAACCTTTGACCTCTAAGTTAGTTGTTGAGACTATGTCTCATTTTTTACCACCATATCTTTAATGGTTTTAGATGGATATTAAGCGTAAAGTGAATAAAAAAATGGTTCAAAGAATTTTAACCCCATTAAAAGCGAATTTTTAGCTTAAAGTTTAGGGAAGGGTTTTAAACGGTCCTTGGATTGTTGTGCTAACAAAGAAAAATGGTTAGCAATTATAACCTTTATGTAGCATCGTCTAGGTCTATCTTCAGTGCATGGCAAAACGACTATTTTCCCTCCACTTTATTGGATCATGCAGTGTATTTACTTGCTTATTCATTAAAGACCCGGCCCCAAAACAAAATACCACAAATACATATGTTCCTTTGCCTCGTTCTTCACTATCTCATTCTTCATTGTTGTTGAAGTAGGCATAAACTAATAAAAAACTTGAAAATCCACAACATCAGGAAGCAAGGAATTGAATCTCCACCTCCCTTCTTCCTCAAGCTACCACGTATATTAGCTAAGTATTTCCATGCTTTCCTTTATTTTAATCTTTTGTGGCAGTTGTGATATTGCATTTATCAAGATAAGGATGGTGGTCGCACAATCACAACCCTTTTTTCAGTTTTGTTATGCGAAATTTTCAGCAGTTTCAATATTTGGTAGGTCAGTTGGTGCCATCAGGAAAACTCAATGGTGCTCTTTTGTGAAACATTTGACGTGATTTTTATTTTTATTTTATCCATGAATGCCTAGGTTAGTACGACCACATCCATACTATTCTCATGTACTTGATTCAACAACATTTAGATGACAAGGTAATTTGTGGCATGGCTTAATCTAAATCCACTCTCACTAAGACCTTTATTATTGTCAACCGATGGTGGTCTGTAAGGTTGAGGGTACAAATCACCAAGGACAGAGTGTTAAACCACATAGCTACTGAAACTAGGAATGTTGTTCAGTGGAATAAAAAGCTCCATGAAATTGTCATATTGGGGAAATTAAATAGGAAAGCAAACCACTTAACAATAAAAAAAAGCTGGGTGAGAACAAAGAGAAATGGAAGCGAGGGAAGTATGCTACCAGACAGAAGTACCGCGGTCTGGAATATGGGACACCGAATTGCATTGGGCTTAAAATAAACTCTTGTGTAGAAAAACCAGCCTTTTCCAATATCTCAATCATTTTTGTATGTGTGTCAGATGTCTGCAACAAAAAGGAAGGCATCTAAAATATGATGAAGAATCGGTCAAATAAATTCCAGTGCCCAAATAAGTTCAAGCAACATACCTCAAAGCCGACAACGTTTTCCATGAATAACATTACTGGTGGCCTTGATGCTTGTACCATCAACTCAAGAATTTTGAGGAATGAAAATGCCCGAGCATCGCCAGATTGTTTTTGTAGACCTAATTACGTGGTGCACAATTACCCACTTTCCATTTTATAAAATGTATGATGTACATGAATAAGAATGTAGCAGGAAGATTGTTCAAGTGAAAGGCTTGTAAATAAGGTAATGGTGTGAGTGCGTGTTTGTATATTTTGGCTGCAACTTAAAAATCAATGAAATTCTATTTAGGATGTAACTTTTACAACACTGTTACTCTATTATGGATAAAAGATGAAAAGAAAAAGCAATTAAATGCGAGAAGTTATGAAATAGTTGATTAAAACATGGAAAAAAATGAGCAGCATTTCCTTGATATAGTCAAAGAATTCCAATCTCATTCACAATTTAATATTTTATATATTGCTGCAGATATTATTTAGATAAATTGTCTAAATGTATTTCATCATTGAAAAAGTATATTTAACTAAGAAACTCAACTTTGTAAAAGAATATTCTCGAAATTAGAATATAAAGTCTCTACTATATAACTAGTTCAATTCCAAAGCATGTTCCCCCAATGATAGTTGACAAGTAGAAATTTCTCACTTAATCACCGTGCTTTACGAATAACAAAGTTTACAAAACTGTAGACAATATAAACTATTTATTTACAATTAATCATCCTTAAAACATACCTTGTCTAGTATATGGTTGGCAAGGAGGTGAAAGAAGCCAAACATGAGCTTGGTAGCTGTCGATATCAGCAGCAGTCAGACTTTCAATATTACCCTATCCAAATAAAGTGCTTAGAAAAGACTGACATGGCCAAATTATTTGAACATATCGCAAAGTTTATCCCAGTTTTATGCAAACTGAAGCAGCCTAAAATAAAAACCTATATAGCACTAGTTGAATAATGTCAAGCTGTATGCTCGGTTTTGTTCTTGCCAAAGATAACAACCTAATAAATGTTAGCTTGTGATTCCAAAAGCAGATAAACTTGCACAAGGATAACTGAATCAATCATTTGCATTACATCAACAATACAAAAATTCATACCATCTCTTTGCCCACCTGAACTTAGTGCCGGTAGTCAATTTATTGCACCCACAGGAATTAGGAGTGAAGTGATCTAATTTAGCACAAACCAAGGATAAGGAGAGGAGAAAAAGGCGCTCCAGCTGTTCAATTACAGAACTCTTCAGTGTGGTTAGAAAGAGTGACCAAGGCAAGCCTAATAAAGGTCTTGCTCTTGCCTTGTCTACTAGTACGAACAGCTTTTCCTATTTCTCAAGTCCAAATAAAGAACATACTAACTAAACTATGTATGGCAAATGACATTGGTCCATTAGTTGAGTTGAAGCAGCAAATTAACTTTAGTTTTACTGCAAAGGCAATAATTTAAAAGGGATCAAATCTCTAGTGACTTCTGATATGCACTGGGATATTCCTGCCTTGCCTCCAAGACTCATCACGTATTCAAGGATCAAGCAACTACAACTAACTTTTGATTGTGACATACAAGTTGAGGTGATGATCAAAGAGGGAAAATGGTAAAGATCTCTAAGCATGTTGTTTGATGAAGATACCAGAGGAACGTGATGATGAAACTTATGTCAAATAGAAATTTACTATTATAGATGATTTTTTCTAAGCATCCTAAACATCTAGACTCCAAATTAGATTGTAGAACCAAAAACTAAGGATGCTGCAATGCTAGACCTATGTAGTTGGGAATAATGAGAATTCAAGGACTCTCCAGGGTTTGCTTTTTAATTTTAAGTTTGGTGTATTTCTTATAGCTCTCATTTGCTTTCTCAATCTTACCATTAGCTAGACCAAGCACACAGGTTTCTTTTGAACATAACTAAGCTTATAAGGAAAAACCAACACTCCTAGTTAAAGAAAATTTCTTCAGTATCTTAAATGTCTAGAGTCAAAATTAGATAATATATCCAAGAACTAAGGATGGCAGACCAGGGAAAATGAGAACTCAATTAAAGCCACCATGCCACCTGTGTTGTTGTAAAATTCAAGGGCTGTCATCCCTTTTTTAGACTCAATTTTTAGTCCTTGTAGTTCCTTTTGCATTCTGAATCTTACCAGTAGCTCAACGTAACCAAGCACACAGAATCACATTTGACCACAACTCGTATAAGAAAAAAAAAAAACAACACTCCTACTCAAAGGAAGTCTAGCCTGAACTGTTACATGTCCTGGTTTGTATAACGCTTATAGTTTGACAATTCAAAAGGAAATAAATAAATAGAAGAATCCACAACAGACGTAATTTGAATAAGAGATTCCAACACAAATGCTTCATATAGTTACCATATTCTCCACTACGTTGTGAGTTCATGCTATATTTAAATTGTAATCATATCACTATAAAAGTACGTTCAAGCTTGGTTCCGACATTCAATAACCTCAACTTCAATCTACTACTTGAAACACGATCGAGAAGAATTGAATTAGCATCTCATTTCTGAATGAACAGAGTAGTTTCGTTATCTGTACTGAGAAGCAGCAAGACTAACCTCCTACAGAAACATAATGGAATCGTTTTCTGAACAATAAATATAAAGGGGAAAACAATATCAACAGGATTTAGGACGCTTTTGCTTTGAAATTTCAAAAGAAACTCCGCAGCTGTAGACATTTGAATCAGATATTCCAACAAAAACACTTCATATACCTATCCTACTGTCCGCTTACGTTGTGAATTCATACTAGCTATACATCGTAATCTTTATTCTTATCACTTCAAAAGTATATCCATCATTGTGCAGGAACTAATTTCTCACAAACGACAAAAGCTTTAGTTCCAATACTCGACAATTTGAGATTCAGTTTACTTCAAACGACACTGGAGATGATTTATTCAATTCCGTTGTTCCTAAGGAGAAGCAGCAAAAACATAAACCTGGAGTAGAAAGCAAATCGTTCTAAACACGAGATAAAGAATAAGATTCTGCCATACCTGGTATGGACGATCACCGAAATTGTGTTCGTATACATCGTTTGCTTTGTCGTTAATATCAAAAGCTTGTACCACTTTCGCATGGATGCCAGCAGTCAGTAGCGAGTACCTCTGTTATAATTCAATGCACAAACAACGACTGTGTAAAGATGTGCGCCCGAGAAAGAGATGAAGGCAGAGAGAGACGTAGGGGAAAAGAGTACCATGCCACCAATGCCGCTGTAGAACTCGAGGACTCTCCATGGTTCGTCTTGCAGCTTCGGAAAAACCTTCTCCATTTACGCCCGATTATACAGCCCGCCGGCACCGAATCTTTGTGCAGCAGTCGGGTTGATGCTACCTGGGTCGTCTAACATTTTAATTATACTTTGATCGCTTGTTTTTAAAATTAATAAATACAAACTAGGGAAATTGTTTCAAGGGACAAACACTATTCAAAATATTTACGGAATAGAGGTGTTTTTTTTTTTTTTTTTTTTTTTTTTTTCTTTCTTTTGTCCTCTTTTATTTCAAACAAAATTTTATATTATTTTTCAACAAATAATTGGGTCTTGTCGGGTCAAGCATACCTCTTACTTACTCATTATTTGAGCTGTAATTATTGCTGCTACCATCAAACTTGTCCTTCCAATTGATTCTGGTAAAAAGGTTTAGATTTTACTCATTTCAATTAGCAGACTAAACAATTCGATATTGCTATTTATTGCGTATGTTGCCTTCTATTTAACGTGGTAGTCATTTATGGAGTTATTTCTGCGAAATTGAATTCTAATTCCTTGTCACCCATCACAAACATAGTAGGCCACTATCCTACCATCAAAAGTTGATAGGACATAAATTTCATCCCTACACATGTGTTTGTCCCGTTCACAGCAAATGTGAAATATTATTGACCTATAGAATCAAATATATCATTTTATAATTTAGTTATTGGTTCAACCCACTTAGGGATAAATACGATTGATTAAAAAAAAACATCTATTGAAATCAACAAAAACGAAAATATAAGTTACAAATAAGGAGAGATTCAGTTAGCATTAATTTAAAAAAAAAAATCAAAATTGACTATGTTCTTACAAAAATTTCAAAATGATCTATGTTCGCTATTTGGGTGGATAACCATTGACGTAGCTTATGAAATATTGAATGTTACGTCCTACAGTTATAGTATAGCTAGAGATACAAACCGTAGCCCATGATAGAATTTAGAAGATATATTTCTCAATGGAGTTGAAAAGAATAAATCAAATGCTGAATTTTTGTTTACGAGGAGTATTTTATTTACATTTATTACAATGGGCTGACAAAAGGATCAATGGGCTAATGTACAAGCCCAAAAGGAAAGGAATCCGTTAAAGGTGAATCCATTAAAAATGGGAGAACTCTGAAGTCCAGTGAGCATCTTAATTCTCTTCTATATTAACCTACACAAAACTTCCTTCTCTCCTAGCCTTCACACTCATCTGGGTTTCACTTTATTCTGTGGTTCTGCGTTTTTCAGGTGATATTAGGGTTCCCACACTTCAATCTGTAACTCATCGACATTTGTTTCCAATTTTTCTTTGATCTGCGTTTCATTTACTATCTTCAACTATCTTTCATTTTAGGTGGGGTGACTTTATTGTTTGCCCCCTTTAATGTTAGTTTCGTACGTTCTTCATGCATCATTATGTATACTTGAACTCTATTTCATTCAAGTTCACACTATATTTAGTTTGAGCGATTAGTTCTTTTTATCTGCATGTTTTCTTTGTATTATAGAATATAAAATCTGTTTAGGGTTTAAGGATTTGCACTTGATTGTTGAATAATATGCTTTACCGCGGATATTGGGATGGACCAAATTGGTTTACTGATAGTTTTTTCTTTACTGTAAATCCAATTATCGGTTGATTTTGCTTCTTGCGTACCCACATGAGTGAGTGTCTAGAATTGTTTTTCTTTTTTTTGTCAATATTTTGCGTCGTTTTCACGTTGACGAAGGATTGCTGTTTATTTTCTTTATGGTTTAACTAAGTGTTACCAATTTATTTTTCCTCCTTTTTTGAGTTTATGGTCATGTGAAAATTCTTGTGGGTTCGACCTGTTTTCTATTAGTTATCCATTTTGATCGACTTCTAAAACTCATTATATTTTTTCTGCAGTGGATTTCAATCATTCGTTTTTTTATTTGATTGTCGATGGAAATTGACCAGAGCGATTTCACACTATGTACAGTATTGTGTACTATATTGGAAAATTATCGTCGATTGTCGATGGACAGAATTCTAGTTGATTTGTCATGCTTTAATACTTAGTATACTATATTGGAAGTGCAAACAATGTCTGCTCATCTACCTATATTCGTGAAACATGTTCCGTCCTAGGATGAAAATTTCTATGTACGTAGATTTAAGGAAAAAATAACTGGGAACAAAAGTATGGGAAGTACGTTTGTTATAAACTTTAGATGTCTATTTATTTTGGTCCTTTAAACTATCAGATACTCTATTGACGAACTATCCATGATAATCTATTTAGTTTTGGTTGCTATCAGCAAGGTATGTTTCACCGAGAATCTGGTCCACTCGTGCTTCCTTTCTTTTTATCCCTCCATTTCTTACTTAAGCGGCCACCCCCACCTCTCACCTTCTGTGCATTTTATTTTTTCATATTTTATTATCATTATCTATTTATCTCTTTTCCTCCATTTCTTCCTATCTATATTTGTCAATTGGAATGGTGCTGACTTCTATTCAGCTCTTCAATTCAGGTCTATGGTCGTAGTGCAAATTTGAAGCTGAAGGAAGTTTAAGGAAGAAAATGACAAAGAAGAAGAATCTTTTGGTATTTCTGGATGTTTCAATTGATGGAGACCCCAGGGAAAGATTAGTTTTTGAGGTATTTACCCATTAAGACCTTCCAAACTCATGGATCGAGAGCTTGGAGTCCTTGGTTGCGTGATACTTATTGGAGCCTTTGTTTGTTTAATTTTCTAATGAGAATTTTTAGTTTAAAATTACAAAGGTGGCTACTCTTTTTGAACAGAAGAAAGGGTTATGTTTACTGTTTACTGTTGTGGCCAGTGTTAACTTTTTAATATGGTTATCTTTGCAAGAGTAGATACTTATTCTTTTTCTTATCGTGCATGGTCTTTTCAGCTGTTTTATGACGTTGCTCCAAAAACGGCGGAGAATTTTCGTGCACTGTGTACAGGTAAATCCTATGCTGAATATTAATGATTTTCTTAATGCAAACGCCACATTCCTTTTGTCATATCCTTTCAACCACCAGTAATTATCAGATTGCAGGATATATAATGTTGGTAGTGTACAGGCGATATCATCTTATTCATATATAGAATTATGCATGTGTAGCAATATTCCCTTTTTTTACCTACTAATGTTGGTGGTAATATCTTTGTGTAAAATTAAGTTTATTTAATTTAACAATTATGGTGAATGCCAAGGACATGCCCTTCTTGGTTATAATTATTTACGTGGTTTTGGATTACTCATATTGTATAACATTGCTTTATTTTACTTTTAGGAGAGAAAGGAATTGGCCCTAAAACTGGAAAACCACTACATTATAAGGGATCTTTTTTTCATCGGATTATTGGAGGTTCTATGGCACAGGTATGTTGACTTCATCGGGATGGACGTTTCCCTTAAATGTGATGGACTTTATATTGGCTTGAATGCTATGTTTTCTAGAATGTGCCTTAGAAGTGGTCTGTCTTTTAGTCAGTTACCCTTGTTTATGCTGTAGGCTACAGGGCTGATGGTCAAGAATCCTTTTCTTGTGATGTAGTTTTAAGGTTGTACTTGTTAAGTTGTCCATCATAATTTTTACTTAGTTCTCATCTATACCTAAGTAATTTGTAGACATGTTATATATTTTCTTTAATATGAATTAATGGTTATTTTCTGTATCTTTCCAGGGTGGAGATTTTGTCAAACGAGATGGTATGTATTTTCTTTGGCCTGTTTATTTTTCTCATTGTGTTGTCTGTTGAAGTCATATTTTTCTCTTACTGTTCGTTCATTTTACGTTTATTCTAATGCTACATCAATAAGCTTAACTCTGTAACTGGGTAGAGATGCCCTAACAATCTTTGTTATTGTTAACTTTCCTTTTTGGTTTAGTTTTAGTTTTTTTTTTTTTTGAAGTTGTGCTTGCTGGGGGAGTAAAATGAATAAGTTATTCATGCTTAATAGGTGCTTCCAATGTTTGATTGATTCAGCTGGCTGCTTTTTAAACCATAGTAATTATTGCGTTAAACTGGAACTTGTATTTTTAAGAAAAATGAATTAGCTAACTTTGTGAATTGCATTAGGCAACACCTATTACTTTTTATTTCCACTCCATATCTTGACTTAGGATTTAGATTAATGTAGGATAGTTTAATACTGTATTTTGTTTCATCCCGTCAAAAAGAAGAAAAGGATGATCTGGGAGAATTTTGTTAGAGGTTTTTGCTGGAATTGATGAAAAGAAAGAAACTGAAGAATCTTTTTAAGATAAGGAACTCCTCTTTTATAGAGTTTTTGATGCTATAGTTAATACGGTTTTGACTTGGGGTAAATGTTTTCCCTTATTGAACCACTGTCGCTTTATGACTCTCCAATTGGGAGAAGTTTTTGCATGTTTGTGTGTGGATTGATAGCTACCCTCCGATTTATTCTTATTTTTTGAGAAACCAAGACTGTATCAAGTAAATGTGAAATGCTGTGCTCTGATAACTACATCTTCCTAGGTGGAGTTACAAGCAGTGTGGTTTCTTTGAAAGTTGTTTGAGTTTGGCTATTCTATAGAAATTGTAAGAACGTCAACCCCAAACCATAGAGTTATTTATTATTATTATTATTTTTCGAATTGATAGCTGCCCTTGATTTGATTTATATTTTGAGAAACCTTGTTGAAGATTGTATCAAGTACATGTGAAGTGTTTGCCAGCTGATAACTACATCTTCCTTTGTGGAGTTAGAAGCAGTGTGGTTTCTTCGAAAAGTTATTTGAATATAGTCTTTGCTATTCTGTAGAAGTTGTAAGAATGTGGACCTGTGAGCAGTATCGACTGTTGATAGGTTTTTGCACGATGATAAATTAATTTTCCCTGCTCTTATCTTCCTCAGGTACATTTGGAGAGAGCATTTACGGTGGAAAGTTTCCAGGTAAATTTTGCATTTTCTAAACATTATTTTGATGCTTTTCAGGATGAAGTTTCAACATGGTTTCATTTAGCTTGTATTTACTGTTGTATTTAGTGTATGGTTTGGTAAGGGACAAGAGATCTGTTTGCTGAAATGGGCATTCACTTTTTCATTTGTTTCATCCCAATGTGACTAATATTCAAATTCTGAGTTTGAGAGTTTTGAAGGCAAACGTCCTTTTTTTGGCTTAAGTAAAATATATGTTTCTTTTCTCAAGTTTTGGTATTACACATGAGGAGTATGCATATAATTTTTTGTTGCTATGGACTTCTTTTACTGTTTCTTTTTTCATCCTTTGATTTTTTTTTTTACTTTGCTTGCATGGTTGCTTTGTTGTTGAAGTGGTCTGGTCTGCTAATGAAAATATTGGTGGTTGTTGATTTCTATGGTATTCTATATCTATACAGTTCATTTAGATTCATTTCATTGTCATGATAAAGAATATTTTGTTAAATAAGAAAATGCAGGTCACGGAGCCCCACTTGTTGTTTTCCATGAGGTTCTTCCCCTACATTGATAGGTTTCCTTTTCATCCAAGTATATTACTGCTTTATATTCTTTTATAGACATTTTACTGAAATAACTTCTTCACGTGATACCAATCTTGTTTCAGTACTCTTGTTTCTTAATATGATATTATCTTAATTCATCTGTTGTAATTTTATGGGATAGGTCTGCAGTGTCTAACGGTATGTTTATTTTCTGACTGTTACTGCATGGGTTTCTTCAAGTGTACATCTCATGCTTTGTATTTAGATTTTCAGATGCATCCTTCTGCTTAGATACAATTGATTGTTCTTACAAGCTATTGAAAGAGTTTTCATGAGCATATTATTTTGGTAAAATTGAGGGTAACAAATGTTTGAGATTGGTGCAGATGAACTTCCTCGACTAAAGCATGATGGACCTGGTCTTCTATCCATGGCTATTGCTGACCGTGACACTTTAGGCTCCCATTTTCTTATCACATTTAAGGCTAATAACCATCTTGACAGGTTTGTTACTGCCTATTGTGCCAATTTAGTACTGTTGTGGATATTTTTCTTTGTTTCTTGTACATTTATTTCTAATACTATTGTGCATATTCTATGGAGGTGACTTGAACTTTGGTGAATTACAAATATTATTTTTGTTGAGTTGAGCTCTCAGTCTCCTTTCTATACTGCTCTTTTAGGAAGCATTTAGTGTTTGGAAAGCTTGTCCAAGGTTTTGACGTACTGAAAAAGATGGAAAGAGTGGATGTAGAAGATGGCATTCCAACTGTTACAGTGAAAATTGTCAATTGTGGCGAGTTTAATGAAGGTAAAAACTACCAAACATATCGATGACTTGTTATTTATTTTATTAAAGTTAATTGTTTCTTGTGGGATGGTTTGTTAGCCCATTCTGTAAACTGCAAGTTGACTTTTTTATGCGTTTTCCCCGCTTTTGAGTTAAATTCTTTGTACTATCATTGAATTTTCCTTCTAATTATCATTTTGCATGCAGAAAAAAGAAAGATGAATAAAGTGAAAACAGGAAAAAATGCTTCAGATGATGATAGTCAGGAAGAAAAGCGAAGAGGAAAGCCGAAAAAATCAAGGGAAAGGAAGAGGAGGAAGAAAAAATACGACACGTCCGATTCAGATAGTTCTGATTCAGAATTAGACTCAGACTCAGATAGTGATTCTGACACCGATTTGTCATCATCCTCATCATCTTCTGAAAGTTCTTCCAGTGATGACAGGTCTAGAAAGAGAAAGAAAACTTCTAAGAGAGGCAGATATAGGCGTGGGAGGAGAAAGGATAAGAGACGCCGAAAGAGACGGAGGCATGATAAGAAGTCGAGAAGAAAATCTAAAAGGTTCTTGATATTATCACTTAAAAGTACTTCTCTATTATTTATTATTCTGATTATTCAAGAGAAAAATTGTTCGTATAATTTCACATAAAGGTCTAGAAGGGAGTGGGGGGGGGGGGGTGTAAGGATTCTGCTTGATTAACAGCAATATTTCCACCCTTACAATGGCTAAAACAGAGGCAGCACTCTGTAATCTTTATTTATAT